>JBBBDQ010001933.1:1782500-2137500 GCA_037127315.1 Ascarosepion bandense
CTAAGTGATAAATATAATCTGTGTTTAGTAGAAAAGTTTATGATTTTAAGCTATCAATATTAGAATTTACTTCTTAACCAACTGTAACAAATTAATTAGCAAGTGTTGTCACCAGAGTAGATTTAAACTCCTTTAATTATTCCCTACCTTTCATTTATGTTTTGCTTTTACAAGGATTAGAATTTAAATTTGAAGAACCTGAAGTTTTTTCCTACCACTAACTCCATGGCCAAATTACCTGCCTTCTACTCCCAAAGAAAGATTTTTACTATTTTCTTCTCTTGTTGACCTTTTCCTGACTAACATTCCTCACCTCTCCCTATATTAACCTTTGCTTCCAGTACAAGAATTCTCTTCACTTAAATTAAATTAACTCTCTCTCTCTCTCTCTCTCACACACACACACACACACACACACACACACACACACAACACACAACACACATTTATTTAATCTGTAAATTCAGATTATATTTAGGTGGATAGCTATTTCAACATACCTGTTAGAGATATCACATTATCTTCCTCCTCTCTCATTCCATCCCGATGGCTTAGGGAGTAGGTACTCTGACTGACACTGCATCAGTCAAGTTTGGATCCTGGCTGGAAGTAAGTGGATATCTAGCCACACTAATGTGTAAAAGTATACATAGTGAGCTTCTGCTCTACCTAAGTATTGAGGGCATTTTTGTTAGTTGATTACTCGTGTCAGGGTTTTTTCTTTGGGCTACATGGTGACTCAGTCCGAACACTTTTGGCTGATGTTCATGTACCTCTTTCCTTTTTTAAAACCATTTTTTCCCTTCTTTGTAGATCCATGGAAGGGTTTTCAACATGAGCATAGATATTATCTTTTATATATATATATATATATATATATTATTCTTTTATATCATCATCATTATTATATTTGAATTTCTGTTATGGTCACACTACCTACCAAGTATATGTGGCAAGACCTAAGTCAAATAATAGTGTGTTATTATGGCTACATTTCATGATTTGTTTTTCTACCTCCCAGAAGATCACTTGCATTACATGGACAATGTTCTTCTTTAAAGAAATTTAAATCATTATTATTAAAAGAATTAGTATTGATGAAATGTGGTCCAAAAAGAGTTTGGACCAGATTTCTTCAATAATAATTCTTTAATAATAATGATTTAAATTCTTATATTCTTAAAGCATCATCAGGATAGCCATGAAAAAAGAACTTTTGAAAAAGATTACATTTTAAAGACCACTTATGAACTATATATTGATAAAAAAAATCCAATTTCTATATATTTTAATTTTCAGTAATAATTTTACCCCATCTCTGTACAAAAAGTTTACAAATTCTCACTCTTGCCTTCTGAATTACAACAGTGAATGTCCTGAAAAATATTAAATTGGGGTCATTAATAACCTAATCCAAGGAGATAAACTCATTTTCTCATCCAAAATAATGTTCCTTAAAGAATTAAGTAATACAAAACATACACTTAAAAAGAGTACCCTCATTATATAATTAATAAGCAAATCAAATTTAATCTAAACAGCAACAATTTTAACAAGAAAACTCATAGCTATAAACATGATATAAACAATGACACAACATATATTAACAAAATCAAATGATGAAAGAGCAATAAAAACATATACATATATAAAACCAGTAGGTAAAAATAAATATATCAGATTTGTTACTTCCTATAAAAAATTAAAAAATAACAACTTAGTTATAAAGAATAATATATTAAAAAATTCCAAACCCCTAAATATATATAATACGAATGTTGTTTATGAATATACTTGCCCATTTTGAGAATGTTTTTCTAGAATTAAAAAACACAATACGTCTTAAATAGGATACACCATAACTACATTCTCATGGAGATTCACCTGTCACCTATTGGACCACAGTGACATCAGGCAACATATTGATAAGCAACATAAAAATCACCGTAACATTAGACAGCTACTCACAAACAATACCAAAATACTAGAAAAATCAAAAAGTAAAATCAAACTCATGAAGTAATACTTATAGAATGAAACCAACTGTCTATAACAGGGTTCGGCAACCTTTTGGAAAGAGTGAGCCAGACAGCTATGAAGTGTCTTGAAGGATGGCCACAATATCAAATGTACTATAATAAATTATCTCAACCTTAGACGGCTTTGACCAGAAATCTGTCTTGGTCTAGACATTTAGAGAAATAACAATGAAGTTAATGTCATATTATTTAAAGAAGGTTTCTTATTTTATTGCAGGAATAACAGGACAACAAGTAACACAACAAAAAAATGGAAATTCCTTACAACAAACAAAATACAGTCAGAAATGGTGAATTATTTCATAAGACACTTGTTTCTCTTTATTCTTCAACAACTTCTCCACATCAGCTGAAATATTTGTCAATGACAGGAGCAAAAACCTTATCCCAGTGGTCACCACCCAGCCTTCTTCATAAATGACTTTTAGTGTATTTCTTTTTAAGAAAAAGTAGTTTTCAAGCATATGTTCTTCCAAATAATGATACCATCATTTTTGCATTATTCAATAAGCTTTTATATTTTCTTGAAGAAGTCAGCAGTGGATTCGAAACTGAATTTTTTAAGAAATTGTTGCGCTGTAAGTCGGTTGACTCCAACTTATATTTTCTGCCACTTTCTCTCCCAAATTTATTAAACAATTAGTGTCCAGGTGTTAAGTTGTTGGGCAGAATAAAAATTCTTTGTAGGCTGGATGTGGCCTGAAGGCTGGGGATTGCTGACCCTTTGTCTATAAATAAAACAATTTTAATTTATGAGCCCACATCCTAAAATGTATAGATATAAAAAAATATATGTTACATCCTGCCTATGTCACAACACTCCGCCTACTTCACAACACACTGCCTACTTCACAACACTGGACCTACATCACAACACTCGATCTACATCACAACACTCCACCAACATCATAACACTCATTAGTTCTACAAAAATCCATATTTCTCTCTACTTACCCTGATGATGACTAAAGAAAGTCAAGAACTCATACCACATTTTTTCTGAAATTAACTTTTGACAATCTCTGATGAAATTTCTTCCTTTTTTGAGAAGAGTTAATTATAATTTGAAAAAGTTGATCAGTAAAATAAATTGACACAAAATGTTTGTTCTCTTTAATAATATTTGCCTTAAGGAACATTTTCTGCCTAAATACACATAATATCCATATATACAATTCCCTCTGAAAGTATTGGAATGGCAAGGCTAATTCATTTGTTTTTATTGTTTACTAAAGACATTTAGGTTTAAGATCGAAAAATGAATATGAAACAAGAGTTCTGAATTTCAGCTTTTATTTACTGGTATTTACATTTAGGTGGTATGTCTTAAGATGTATAAGCTTAAGACATATCAGTTTTTGTTTGAATCCATCCATTTTTCAAATAAACATGTGACTGACAAGTGTCCAGATGTTACCTTTTAGATTAATTGCTTAAACAGTAAATAACTTTAATTGATTACTCTTGGGTTTCACCTGTAAAGACCACATTTTTTGTTAAAAAGGATAAACCAACTTGAAGACAAGAGTGTTGTCTATAGGGGAAAAGCTAGCCATTTTGAAACTGAAAAAAGAAGGGAAATTGATCTGAGCCATTGAACAAACATTAGTCAAAATTTGGAATATCCTGAAAAAGAAATAAACAACTGGTGTACTGAGCAACATAGAACAGGAAAACAACAGCATTTGATAAGGAAAACAATGTGAGAGCTGTGAGGAAAACCCCCAAAAACGACAATCAGTGACATCACCAACCAGCTTTAAATTGCAAGGATTAATGTTTCACAATCCACCTGTTGAAGAAAACTCTAAGAGCAGAAATATAGACTCTATACCATGAAAGATGCAAACTACTCATCAGCATTAACAATTGGAAGGCCAGATTGGAATTTGCAAGGAAGTACAGAGATGAGCAACAAAAGTTCGGAAAGAAAGTTCTATTGACTCATGAGACCAAGATTAATTTCTACTGAAGTGATGGACAGGCCAAAATGTGGAGAAAGAAAGGATCTGCTTATGATCCAAAGCATACAACCTCATCTGTGAAGCATAGTGGAGTCACTATCTTGACTTGAGCTTGCATGGCTGCTTCTGGAACTGGATAATTCATGTTTATTGATAATGTAACTCTTGATGGTAGCAGCAGAAAGAACTCAGAAGTTTACAGAAACATTTTGTCTGCCAATTTACAGAGAAATACATCCAAACTAATCAGAAGGATGTTTATCATGCAGCCAGACAATGACCCAAAACATACTGCCCAAACAACAAAAGACTTCATTATGGTGGAAAAATTGAACAGTTTTACACTGGCCAAGTCAATCACTAGACCTTAAGCTAATAATACAAGCATTTTCTCTTTTGAAAAGGAAAATGGAGAAAGAAATTCTCCAAAACAAACAAGGACCAAAAGAGGCTGCATTAAAAGTCTGAAAAAGCATCACAAATGAAGAATGCAGTTGGGTGACTTTGCAGGCTTGAATCAGTTATTACAAGTAAAAGTTATGCAAACAAATATTAAATATTCCTTTACTTTTACTCACTTAAAAATGGGTTGATCTGATACAAAAGCTGATATGTTCTAAGCTGTTTAACACATTTAAATATAAATACCAGGAAATAAGAGCTGAAATTCTGAATTCTTGTCTCATATTCCTCTTTTGATCTTAAACCCAAATGACTTCAGTGAGCAACAAAAACAGAGGAATTGGCTTTGCCATTCCAGTACTTTTGGAGGGGACCAGGGCCATAGCTGATGTCAAGAAAACACCGGGCACAGAGAAAATTGCCTGGATTTATTAGTTGACAATGTGATGATGTCATCAGTGTCATCCATTTCCAGAAACTATGATTTTTGCTGATTTTTTCAGCTATTCCAATGGAAATTAGGCACAGAACATGAATGAAAGCAGAAAATCGGGTTCGGACTTTCTGAGTATAACCAGTCTTTTCTCCCAATAAACAGATTTTTACTGCGTTCATTCAGATGTTTTCTTTCTTTCTTTCTTTCTTTTTTCTTTGTGAATTGTTTAGTTTGATTTCTGACGCAGACATTTTTCCTTGCCCAGATTTTCACGGATCAGCCCGGACCTGCGCCTGGTGTGCCTGGTAGTCAAATATGGCCATGGAGGGACTGTATATATTATACTCCACTTCAAGTAAGATCACTTTCTGATTCATTCTACATGTCAGATGGATGTGAATGCTAAGAAAGAAAGACCTAAAATAAAAAAAGTCATCATCTATGCAAGAGCTCTGAGAATCACTTCCAGCCAGCAACATAAATCTCCTCAAAAATCTATAATACAACATAATAGAAAACGATTACAAACATTGCCACCAAAGAAAAAAGATGAGCTCATGATCCACCAAATTTACTTTTAATAAAGTTGCCAATACTAAGCTGTCAGAATCATAGAGAACTGGTGAGTTGTTGACACTCAGCAAACTCTTAACCTGTGACCAATTGACACAACAAATATATCAACTCCAAACTCTACCAGCTCTACTTACTTTCAAAAGTTACCTCCCTTGCCCACATTAAAAACATTCCACTTGCATCTTCTGTATTGGCAATAAATGATTTTATATTAACAATTTTTCTTTTTTTCTTTCACCTCACTAGTGGTATTTGTTGTTTTGTTTGTCTTTTCATGCTACCATCCGCATGTTTGTAACGTGTGTATATGTGCATGTGTGTGCATTTTGTTGAATATGATAAATAAAGAAAATTTTTAAAGATTCTTATTCAATTTTTTAGTGTCCTACAGTTTTTTGTATTATGAGGGCTAAGAGTTTAGAGAAATTGTCCATGATATTTTCAGCCAATGATTTAAACATTTTCAAGGTGGGGACCAACTTTTTCCACTAGTATATTTTGTTTTGTTTACTATACTGTGTTGTTGGCATAGTGATAATTCATAACAAAGTTTAGCATTCAAAACACAGTCAAGATGCTTTGACCAGTTTCAAAGCAAGTGATATTCAGTACACATTTGTTAGTTCTTATTAGAAGAGCTTCTATTATGTTTAAACATCCTTTACAACTAGATGTTTTTAAATGACAGTATTATTTACAAGAATTTTTCTTATGGGTGCAGAGAGTTGGGTGTGTGTGCTTAAGTACTTTTTTGTTGAACTAAGATTACTCAAGTGGCTGGTTTGACGACTGCACACTATTTTGGTGTATACATAACTCAGAGAAGGCCTTAAAGCATTGTTTTTACTTGTTTTTGTTTTTATCAAAAGATATCGCCAATCTTATTTCTGAAGAAGCAGCAGACTCAGCTTTTAACAAGAGTTAATCTCAAATACCAGATAATTTCTAGTAAAAAATATTTTACACCTGTTGTGTCAACCAAGGCATGTCGGAAAATATTTTGTGTATAGTTTTTTAAATACCTAAACTCTCAGCAGTATACAAAACTTTCTCAGCTCAAGTACAAGGGTCATTCAATAAATAAGGTGAATTTTTCGGTATAAGGACTTCTACAAGGGTCATTCAATAAATAAGGTGAATTTTTCAATATAAGGACTTTTACGAGGGTCATTCAATAAATAAGGTGAATTTTTCAGTATAAGGACTTCTACAAGGGTCATTCAATAAATAAGGTGAATTTTTTCAATATAAGGACTTCTACGAGGGTCATTCAATAAATAAGGTGAATTTTTCAGTATAAGGACTTCTACAAGGGTCATTCAATAAATAAGGTGAATTTTTCAATATAAGGACTTCTACGAGGGTCATTCAATAAATAAGGTGAATTTTTCGGTATAAGGACTTCTACAAGGGTCATTCAATAAATAAGGAGAATTTTTTGGTATAAGGACTTCTACAAGGGTCATTCAATAAATAACGTGAATTTTTCAATATAAGGACTTCTACAAGGGTCATTCAATAAATAAGATGAATTTTTCAGTATAAGGACTTCTACAAGGGTCATTCAATAAATAAGGTGAATTTTTCGGTATAAGGACTTCTATTAGGGTCATTCAATAAATAAGGTGAATTTTTCAGTATAAGGACTTCTACGGGAGTCATTCAATAAATAAGGTGAATTTTTCAGTATAAGGATTTCTACAAGGGTCATTCAATAAATAAGGTGAATGTTTTGGTATAAGGACTTCTACAAGAGTCATTCAATAAATAAGGTGAATTTTTCAGTATAAGGACTTCTATGAGGGTCATTCAATAAATAAGGTGAATTTTTCAGTATAAGGACTTCTACGAGGGTCACTCAATAAATAAGATGAATTTTTCAGTATAAGGACTTCTACGAGGGTCATTCAATAAATAAGGTGAATTTTTCGGTATAAGGACTTCTACAAGGGTCATTCAATAAATAAGGTGAATTTTTCGGTATAAGGACTCCTACAAGGGTCATTCAATAAATAAGGTGAATTTTTCAATATAAGCACTTCTACGAGGGTCATTCAATAAATAAGGTGAATTTTTCAGTATAAGGACTTCTACAAGGGTCATTCAATAAATAAGGTGAATTTTTCAATATAAGGACTTCTACGAGGGTCATTCAATAAATAAGGTGAATTTCTTCAGTATAAGGACTTCTACAAGGGTCATTCAATAAATAATGTGAATTTTTCGGTATAAGGACTTCTACAAGAGTCATTCAATAAATAAGGTGAATTTTTCGGTATAAGGACTTCTACAAGGGTCATTCAATCAATAAGGTGAATTTTTCAGTATAAGGACTTCTACAAGGGTCATTCAATAAATAAGGTGAATTTTTTGGTATAAGGACTTCTACAAGGGTCATTCCACAAATCAGGTGAATTTTTCAGTATAAGGACTTCTAATACATATAGAAGCTTACTTTTTTTAAATTTTTTCTTTTACTTCTTTTTCAAAGGGATTGAATTTTTTTGCAGGTTGAAAAAAAACTTTAAGAGTTTTGAAGATTAACAAAGATGGCCGACCAAGAAGCATGCTTCAGGATTGAACAGAGGTCAGTTATCGAGATTTCAGTTGCTGAAGGGTGCAAACCAGTTGAAATTCATAGGAGAATGTCAACTGTGTATGGTGTCACATGCTTCAGCCAAAAAAATGTCTACAAGTGGGCTAAATTGTTTAAAGGACAGAGCAGTGTTGAGGATGAAGACAGGCCTGGGAGGCCTACAGAAGTGAGGTCTCCTGAGGTGATCGAATCAGTCAATGACCTCATTCAGTCTGACAGAAGGGTGACAGTGGATGACATTGCAAGGACTTTGAACCTATCTGTTGGGACAGCACACAAAATTGTCCATTGGAGTCGTCTTGCATCAAGATAATGCAAGGCCTGACACATCAGCCCAAACGGTGCAGACCATCAACGAGCTGGGTTGGGAACTGTTCCCTCATCCCCCTTACAGCCCAGACCTTGTCCCTTCAGACTTTCACTTGTTTGGTCCCTTGAAAGCGTTCACAAGAGGCATGAAGTTTGAAAGTAACGATGAAGTCAAAAGTGCTGTGAGTGGTTGGCTGAGACATCAATCCAAAGATTTTTACACTGAGGGAATACGGAAGCTTGTGCACAGATAGAAAAAATGTGTGACACTGCTAGGAGACTACGTTGAAAAATAAAAAAAGTAATCTTCTATCTGTATTAGAAGCCCTCATACCAAAAAATTCACTTTATTTATTGAACAACCCTCGTATTAAATATGATTTCAAGTAAATTGTTGTGGTCTGTTGTTAGGGGCCAGAAATAAAAGCCACAAAGACGGAATAGAGTTAAACAAACATATTAACAAAGAACAATAGTACAAATATATACAACATGAGAAGATCACCAGCATGACTGTATTGGTCCAGCTGTCAGAGCTATCTGCACATAAGCAGAAACTGCTGCTTATTTATAGTTTGGAAGAGTTCATGCGTGCATGAGTAAATTACCATACATCCTACTCCTAAGTATCAAGTCCACAGGAGTTTTAATATTTTTTCTCTTTGGATTAACGATGATAAAGTCTGTCATTTTTCTTTTTTTTTTTTCAACAGCTCTATTCAAGGGCCACTTGTGGTATTGGCATGTCAAAAATATTGTAAATGACATCCATTACTTCTTTCTCTTCAGGAAGACCACTGTCAGCATTGTCTGACAGACATTTCCTGATTTGGTTTAAATGGCTGTGAGTAAACTAGGGACCTTTAATGATGTAAAGTATATTTCCCACTCTTTTCTCAATTGTACCCATTTCCCAGAAAGATTTATTACCCCGAAACATCTGGAAAAAAAATTTCTCTCTGGGTTGGTAGAGTTTTGTAAGTACCATGTTTGTTCGTCCAGGTTTTGTTTGTTTGGAATGTAGTTTATCTAATGCAGACCTAATTTTATTTGCAAGCATTACCTCGGTTGGGGTTAATGATGCTGGTGTGCTGTCGTTGGGTATGATCATATACACCTGAAGGAACTGTTGTAGGTTTTTTTCTGTGGGTTTACCCCAGCTTTCTTTTTTGCTCTTTTCAGCATGTCAACAAAACCCTCAGCCTGTCTGTTGGACCTTGGGTGATATGGAATGAGTGTGATATGATTGATCTGGAAGGTTTCACAAAATTTCTTAAAATCCTGGATGTAAATTGTATCCCATTGTCTGACACTAAACAATTGATTACCCCAAATATGGCAAACAGTTCATGTAGGAAATTGATTGTCACTTCTGTAGTGGGATTTCTACATCTAAGAATTTCAGGCCACTTAGAAAAACTATCTACTACTATAAGATAGTCGTATCTATCTAGCAGGTTTGCAAAATGTATATGAATTTGAGACCATGGTCAGTCCATTTTGGGCCAAGGACTATAGTTGATTGAAGGTGCCTTAGCTGACAAAGCACAGCCTGTATAGGATTTTATGATGTTTTCAATATCCATGTTCGGCCAGTATACATAACTGCATATAAGGCTTTTCATCCTTGTAATGCTTGGGTGGCCAGCATGGAAATCTTTCAGAATTCTTCTTTGTAGTGTTGTGGGAATAACAACTCACTCACTATATAGCAGTACTTCGTTGCATAGAGATAAAATATCTGAAGTCTGTTTATCCTTTTCACAAATTTTGATTTTGGTTTGCCTGATAAACTCATCATTTGGAGCATCTTGTTTGATTTGGTCAAAACTTACAGGGAGGTTCCCTTACTGTGTTGCATAATGTGGTTTTAAATTCTCCTTCTGTTTGAAGAGAAGCAATCACAGTATCTTCAAGAGTTTCTGTGTTTTGGGATTAATTCTGACAGTCCATCAGCATGACAGAGTTTTTTAGAAGGTAGGAACTCCATTTTAAAATTATAATTTAAAAGTATTGTTCTTCATCTCCACAGTTTATTTACTGTATACACAAGGAGACCTTTTTTTAGAACCGAAGATGGTCAGTAATGGTTTATGGTCCATTTGCAATGTAAAGTGTCTACTGTGAATGTAACTTTGTTACTACAAAAATAATCAATAATGACACTTTCTCAATTTGTGAGTAACTCTTTTCTGCAGGAAGAAGTGTTCTCGACACATGAGATATTGTTTTTTAAGATCCATCTGGCATCTTGTGCATAATACATGCTCCAATACCATATAAGCTGGCATCGCTGACATCACTAGCAACTATAACGTTCAGGTCTGGGTTATAGTGGGTAAGAAATAAGTACAACATCAAGACTTCCTTTATTTTGATGAATGCTTCTTGGCATTCAGATGTTCACTCCCAGTCTTTGTTTTTTTTTTCAAAAGTTCATTTAGCAAAGCATGTAAGTTGTGCATATTCAGTATAAATACCTGGTAGTAGTTTGCCAACCCTAAGAAACTTTAAGGTAGAGACATTTTCAGGAGCTGGCATGTCCTTCATTGATGTAGCCCATTATGGTCCTCAAGGGTCTTTTAGCGTTCTTGCTGACAAGTTGTTGTGGTCTTGTTAGGGGCCAGAAATAAAAGACACAAAGTTGGAATAAAGTTAAACATTAACAAAGAATGATAGTACAAACATATACAACATGAGAAGAACACCAACGTGACTGTATTGGTCCGGCTGTCAGGGCTATCTGCTGGAATAGCCTTTCTGCCACAAAGCAGAAACTGCTGCTTATTTATAGTTTGGAAGAGTTCATGTGGACATAGGTAAATTAACATAACACAAACAAAGCTTGTAGATCTTAGTAAAGACTACCTTTCTTTGAACCTTGTGGACTTGTGCTACACAATCACAAAGAAAGAACCATATCAAATAACAGAAACCACACAAATTGAGGACTACCAACAACAGCAACAACTAAATTGGATAGTACAGAAAAATAAAAGAAAGTGATGACATAATCAAGATGTTGATATTCCACTCTACTTCTGACAAATGTTACAATAGAAGTCCTTTATCAATACTGGAAAGAGTGATAACAGATGCTGAACTTGAGAAACATATTTTCTTGAAAAACATATTTAAACAAGGTTTTATAAATTTCAACAGGATGTAGCATTGAATATATACCAATGAATGCCAAATATTTCTTTATAACAGCTAATATTACCATTACTATTGATCAGTTATACTTTTTAATAACAGTGAAAATGAATCTACCACCAATAACCATATAATTATCTGGTTCTATTCTAAAGAAGTTTATACTTTTATTAATTCATGTAATTCTTTGTTCTTTAATTAAAAATATAATTTACAAGAGGACCAGTCTATTTCTCTTTATTTTATTTTATACAAGAGGACCAGTCTATTTTAAGCAATGACATTTGTTTCAGTTTTGCAGTTCGTAACAGTCAAATGAAGAAAACTGATGACATTAGTGTGTGGACTTCTTGATTCTGTCTATTGACAGAATGCAGCAGCCAATCTCATTCTCTGTTTATATCTATTTGTCTCCAGGAATTTTAATATTATATGTGTATTATTAGGTTTCCTGTGAACATGCAGTATTTTGGTACATGTTCAAATTAAATAGAGAGGGATGAGTTCTTGTGGCAATTGTGTCAGTTGTTAGAATGAATGGGTCATGAATTAAACTAGCAAGAAGTAGGAAAGTTAATGATGACCAACCTTTTCATTCTCTCTTCAACTGCCCTTGTGCCACAAACAACATATTTTGCTTAATAAACAAATGAAGAAATGATACTTTAACAATCAATAAACTCTATCAAGTTTTCTAATAGCTTTTATTATATTATGGTGGACCAAGTTATGTTTTATTGGTGTTTTGAATTTGATTTGGTTTGGCCTTGTTTAGTTTGGTCCACCATAAGAAAGGTATAAAAATAAGAAACAATCAAGATGTTGTATTAAAATATCTTTTTATATAAACATTAAACAATTCTGTATTTTACAAAAGGAGCAATGTTCACATGTTTGGTATAAGATTGATTAAAAATGTTTAGGGATGTTGTTTGTCTGGTAGAAAGTTAGTCAGAAGAATTTAAGAATGTTCTTTGCGTGGTACAAGGTTGAAAAGAGAGGTTTAGCAATGTTCTTTGTGTGAAGGCAGTTATAGATTGAATTTTGAATGAGATAATTGTGTATTGAGGGAAGCGGGGGTTGTAGTTATACTCGTTGGTATCTTTGATGTAACTGCTCATTTAAATTGTCTGTTTCTTGTGCCTTCTTTTTGTTTGGCGTTATGTTTTTGATGAAAAAGAAAATGAGAAAAAGCAGGGTGAGACAGAGGATGAGAGGGTAAATCGTTTTTTTAACCATGAGATCTGCGTTGATCCTCATGTGCGATTAAAAAGAAATATACATATATTGACCAATCGTAGAACAAAAAAAGGTATATTTGAAAAGTGATCCTCTTTTGATTTCAAAAAATGGTATAAATATGAGTGAATTTGTCTACTCCATCAGGAGATCCACTTTCCCTCGACCATCTCAGACAGACACTATTGGCTTACCCTCTCATCCTCTGTCTCACCCTGCTTTTTCTCATTTTCTTTTTCATCAAAAACATCAAAAACAAAAACATTATAATAAAAATAAACAAATACTGTTAAAAAAAGTACATTTTTAAATTCAAAACTTTTTATTAATATTCTTTCCTATATATATATATATATATATATATATATATATATATAAAAATTAAGACAGACATGTTATTCCATGGTTAAGCAGAAGCAAAGCCTATTTCAGGCAAACCATCATCAGCTTCCATCTTTATTGTACAGAAGATTTTACACATGTAAAATCTTCTGTACAATAAAGATGAAAGCTGATGATGGTTCACTTGAAATAGGCCCAAAAAACTTCTACTTAACCATGGAATAATGTCTCTGTCTTAATTTTTACATATATTTGCTCTATATGTATTTATATACATATGTATTTAAAGCTCTCCTAGAGAGTTATCCTACCACTTTATATACAGGACATTCCTTTGGATTCTTCTATATCTACACCGCATGTTTATACATATATATATATATATATATATATATATATATATATATATATATAAACAGCCTGTTTAGTAGTTGATGTAACCAATAGCAGTTGTCAGTGTTCAAGCAGAGGTAAAAACAATAATTTATCTTGATGGTCAGTTCAAGACAACCACCTGGCTTCGTTGCTATTGTCCAACAGGACCAGATAATTGAATATTCTTCTTACTAAACTGTTTACTCTTCTTACCTCTCAGGTTCTATTTCAATTCCATCTGTTACACATTGGTGCACCTTTATGACTTCTTAATGAAAGAAAAACACTGACCAATTTACTTCAAATATTCATGACTGAAAGTACATGGGAAAGAAGTTTCTGGTATAGATGAGGTTACAGTAATAAATAAGAAAAGACCAGGTTTTATAAAGTATATATTTTTATTTGTGCTGACTCCATAAGGTTACATCTTTTACTATATATTACTATATACAATACTATTTCTGTTCTCTTTGTTTTTTGTTTCTTTGATCTGTTTCTTGTATAAGTCAGTGTGACATTCATATGAATGTTCATCATTGCTGTGTTCAGGTTATAAAAGGTTTTTCTTCTATATATATGTATATTTTTGTAAATATAGCATATTTGTTCCTACCTGTGTGTGTCTGGTGGAATGTAGTATCTGGTTGCTGTTTGTGCTATGTTATATTATGTTCCAGGTATTTGATTGTGTGGATTGTACTTTTTAATTTATTCCTTAGTTTTTGCATATTCTTTTTATAAAGATTATTTAAACACATCTCTGGTTTGCACAGAGGTAGTCTTCTTTTGGCTGGTTAGTGTGTTGACTGAATCTTTGATAGCTGTCTCAAACTCCACATGCATGGTGGGCAAACTGTGATCCAACCCTATGCATATGTTCACTGTTCTTTTTATATTTATTTAATGCTTACATGTTTCAGATTTGATTTCGGCGGGAGTGTTAGTAATTGGTTGAGTTTCACAGGACATCAGTTGACCAAATAAGCTATGTTTGGGTTATATCTAGGTTACCAGAAATATCGATGAATGGAAACAGGGAAAAAATGTATGTGTTGAGAGAAAAAGAGAGAGAGTTTCTCTGTCACTCTATTAGTAAAGAAGAAATGGTATATTTCAATATGCTTTACTACTATCTATCTACACATCACAAGTTCTTGAGTTTCTTAAGGTGAAGAAGTTAATCTAAGTGATAGAATCTCAACAAGTATACCAACAATATGACTTCAATCTTGGCCTCCATTTGGTAGCATTATTTTACACCAAAGTCTCTAAAACCTCCAGTTTATATTATCATGCATTTTCTCTTTCAGGAATCTTAACCTTCAGGACAGTCAGTTAGGAACTTCTTAAATACACTGGTCCACTCATGAAAAAAAACCAGGAAAAAATTGATATAGAATAATTTTTGTAGCTTAGAATTCATTGGACCTCTTCAAGCTACGTCAGTTGAAATTGAAAAATATTGATTTTGTATTTTGAAGAGGCGGCTGCTTTGATTTTAAAGTGGGGGGACTGTTCATAATATAAATGCAGATGCAAATCAATACCTGAATTTTTACAGAGTTATCTAAATTTAAATTATTTACAAATGTCATGTTTTAAATTATTTAGCAGACCTTAGTTACAGTTTAAAAAATTCATATATGTCATTAGATTAGATAACATGCCAACTAATAAAAAAATAAAAACACTTTATTTTTAAATAACATTATTTTGAGAATGTACAGTGATGGTAATCAAAATATTTGTCTTGAGGTAGAACCTCTAATTTCCCTATGTAGCTGTTCAATGTTTTAACAACCAATGTATGCCAAGCCAATTGCTTTTGGTAATATTTTTAAATTAGTTATTTTCTAGCTTTTTACATGAATGAAATACTTCATTTTAATTGCTTTTAAATAATTTTGAAAGAGGTTGTTAATGGCTTCCATGGGACAATGTCATTCAAAATGCTAATTATTTCTTGCTGGGTGGGAGTATACATTAAAATATGTCATTTGGCTAAACAAATGCTATCAGTCATCTCTCTTTTTTTCTCTCTCTCTCTTTCTTTCTTTCTCTCTCTCTCTCTCTCTCTCACGCACACACACAGATAAATATCTAAACAAACATGCCTAGCCTGACCCACTTTCCAACATGAGCAAATGGTCAAATATAAGAATGCAGTTGGCAAAAGTTAGGCCAAGAACTTTGAAATCTGATGGTCAGATACTAAATGGATTGGACTGAAAATATTCCAGCACCAATTTGTGTTTACACACACACACACACACACACACACACACACACACACATATTTTAAAGACTAGCAGTATAGCCCTGCGTTGCTCGGGTGTAATGAAAGCTTTAAAACTAATCCATGGTCCTGGAGCTCAGACTCTTTGGACGTTGGCATGAAAGACTAAAAAGCAATAGTTGTTTTCAGTTAAAGCAAAACCATAGACTGAAAGAAAAATGAATGGATGTAAATAAAATTTTGATCTTCTGGTATCAATATCAAATAAGTTTTTTTCGTCATAAACTGAATTTTGAAGGCTAAATAAGTCCTCTGTGTAAATGGTATCATGGCTGAGACTAAGAACTCCAATTATACCTACTTAGAGCCAAACCCGAAGCAAAAACTAAAATAAAAGGGCTGAAAAAAATACAGACATACAGGAAGATAAACAGACACACACATAAACATCTTGCTTTTATATATAGATATATAAATAATCTAAATATTAAACACTGATTTTGATCAAACCTGGTATCTTGCCTTTTATATATATATATATATATATATATATATATTATCGATTTTCTGCACCTATTGTAAGAACTGCAACCTTGAAACTTCTGAATATTGTTTCTTATGCCTTTGTCTATGAGTGTATCAAATTTGATTAAAATCGGACCACTTCCGCCTATAACCCGATTTTTTTGATAATCAATTTTCGATATTTATCGGGGGTACCTCGACACAAACCTAGCTAAGAACACTCGCAGACGCTTATAGTACAACTGTGTAAATTTTCAAGAAAATCGGTTCAGCTGTTTTGGAGTCTATAGGTAACGGACACACACACACAGACATACAGACACACAGACAAAGTTCCATTTATAAATAAGTTTAGATATTTTTTATCTAACATTATTTCTTATTGTTATAAACATTATTTTTAGTTGGTACATGTGTTTCAGTTGCATTCTTTTTTTTTTAAACAGTGAAAACAACCGGCCTAGATTGAGAGAGTCTTACTAAAGAAACATCTTGTCTAACAACAAGAATCAAGCCTGTCTCTTGCATATAATTTCTGACCAAGTTAACTCTTCAAATTGGAGGACATCAACTGCAGTTTGATTTGGAGAGAGATGAGCTCCAACTGGTTTACTTGCCCAAGATACAGTATGCATAAATGAATAACTGGCCTTCAACCCAGATATGCGGAGGAAGCTGGTTAGGTGCTCAGTTTTGTAACAACCTTATGATCACAGCCATAGTACTACTGATGATGATGATGATGATAATGATGATGATGACTTTATTTAAACAGTTATATATATATATATATATATATATATATATAGTGATGATCATCCACGTATACTGTCTTAATATGTATAGGAAAGAATATTAATAAAAAGTTTTGAATTTAAAAATGTACTTTTTTTGAACAGTATTTGTTTATTTTTATTATATTTAAAAATAAACAAATACTGTTCAAAAAAAGTACATTTTTAAATTCAAAACTTTTTATTAATATTCTTTCCTATATATATATATATATATATATGAATAAAGACAAAAGGAAAACTTATCTTAACCAACAAGTTTCATTCTCTGAGGGACTTTATTAAGACAAACACATTTGCATTGACAAAGTCCCTTATAATACTTAGAGGACTGGCTAAGATAAGTTTTCCTTATTTCCTTATTTATATTTTCCTTTTACTTTATCTAAAATTTTGCACACACACACACACATGCGAATGTCTAGCTGCACTGATGAGCTGTGATACAGCAAAATAGGCCTGTACGTGGATGACTATTGATGCTCTTGCTCGTTAGTTGAGCTCTCTACAGAGGGGTAGTTTTTAAAAAACAGTAGCTACTACTACCGTGACTCTCGCTATAAGAAGTTATTGTTCTGAGAGTTATGCTACTATTACTTATGCATCGTTCTTTGGTCATGAATTGAACACTCTTGGCTGCTGTCATTTGTATACATCATGTGTATAACATGTTAAAATCTTTCTCTGTTGTGTGCTGATAGCTTAGGGGTAGAATCCCTGACTGATGCCAAATCAATCAAGTTTAAATCCCAGCTTGAAGCAATCAGATGTCTAGCCACACTGTTGAGCTGTGATATAGCAAAACAGGCCTGTATTTGAAAGAATATATATAATGAAATTAATACTAATTAGGATCTGGTTTTTGGGATTTACCTACATGCTTTTCCTTTTGGATTAAATATATATATATATAAAAAAAAAAAATATATATATATATAGTCATCCACAAACAGTCCTGTTTTGCTGTATCACAGCTCATCAGTAGGGTTAGACATCCAATATGCTTTTAGTCAGGATTGAAACTCAACCAAATTGACATCAGTCAGCAGTTCTAACCTCTAAGCAATAGGTGTGTAGTGATACCGACCGAGCAAAAGTGATGGACCGGATGTTTGCACCCTCACAACTAAAAAGCAAACAACCAAAACTCAACGGTGCGCATCCGGATTCGAGCAGATGTTCTGGTTGAAATCTAAAATTAATTAAATATTAAATTTCCAGTTCGCAAACCTACACAAATTTTATTTATCGGCCAATGGGAAGCCCAGAATTAAATGCAGATATGAATTCCCAAATGATCTGCTGCGATCTAAAAAGAAGATATAAAAAGCCGATACAGAAAGCATAGACAGACAGACCGACGCAGGTCAACACACACCAACTGACTCAAGAGAGAGGGGTGTAATCAGTATCCCCCTTGACCTAAGTCAAGCAGCTTACTATGTTAGCCTCCCTTATCTCTCTCATCTTTCGCTGTCTCAAAACTACTTACTGACCTAAGGAGCGAATACATCAAAGACATTCCTTACTTACAGCGCTCCCACATTCCTAAGCATTAATTCTCCTTTCAGCATTTTATTGCCATGAACATTTTAATGTCCGTTAGACCCATATGTAAAGATTGCTTTAATTGTAAAATCCTTAATTGATATGTGTATATATAAAATGTTATTTTTCAACTCAATTTGCTTTTCTTGATTTGTAATCATTTTATAACTTATAGTGGGCCATCTACAACGAGGCCAAATTCCGTTAATCTGCAACAATATAATACTACCCTTCACTAGAACGGATTCCCCACTATAAACTGGAAAAGAATGGATAACCCACAATAAGTGCTCGGTGGGGGAAGGTGGATTTTAGCTGTTATAATGTAAACACACTCCAATAGCCAAGAGTGTTCAAATTCATTACTGAATGAACAATGCATAAATGCATGAATTTCTTTATAGTGCTCGATTGGTGTGTGAGAGTGTAAATATATATGAACATAGATACATGAAATAGATAAAGTAATAGATAAAGAGGTGCTAAAACCAGCCTTACCAATACCAAGCCTGCCAAAAGAGGAAGAAACAGACATCTCTCTCAGCAAAACTCTACATTGCTCAATGTCTATATAATCCAGAAACCCAAAAAGGGAAACTAAACCAAGACAGAATCATAATTGTAACAACCAACAATGCATCAAGGGACACTTATCTAAAACTATGATTTTCAAACAAAACCCATCACACACAAAATGTTTCTACTTTGTTGTTAATTTTCATAACATTTTTCTCGTATATAAAAAATGATACAGAATTTTCTCCCATAAGCAGATAGATACGAATTGTTAATCTTCATGAGTTGCTCCCCTTGGACACTTTCCTAGACAGAAAAGAACAATCTTACCTGGAAGTGCCCAGCAGCCATTTTTGACTGCATGAAAAAAATAAAATAAATGACCCTCTCTTCATCACTTTCTTAGTTCTTTAATTTTAATTGACACACATAATTGTTACTTTCTCTTGCAGAATTTATACACAGATCCACAGATAAAATAATAAATAATATTAAATATATATTTAATATTGTTTTATCTACATTTATAAATATATAATACTGTGCATGTTTCAACTGATAAATATGCTTGTAATTACATATAGTATAACCAAAAGGTCAACTCTACCAGAGTTCAAGCACAATGAGTTTTTGTAAACTTAATTTATAGCCTAGAATCAAATTTCTTCATGACTTTTAAAATATCCTGTTTGTGTAACTGGTTCCATGAACAGTCGTAAAGTCACAGAAAAAAAATCACAATTTGGTGAGGAAAAAGTTACAATTAATGGTCAGTGATAAAATGTGCCAATGTACATTGTGGTGCAGTAGATATCAGCTCAAAATAAAAAAAAAAATGGAGATCCAAATTTCCATTTGAATTTCTGTTGAATTTGTTGCATTCACTTTTGCACAAATACGCCCAGGAAAGGGCGTATTTCTCCTTCCAGCTATGGGTTAAATAGCAGAACAGATTGAGTTCTATAGAGTTTGTTGGCAAATAGTCTACTGCAGAAAGCAATGGCAACTGACTGCAGGAAAATATTCTGCCCAGTCAGTTATGTCTCTTTTGAGACATGATCGCCCAAACTTGCATCACGTATGGGACTTAACAGTCTGACTGAATAAATATAATTTCTTTCTGTTGGTTACTTTACAATTTTATAGGTGCACTTTGTTTGCAGCAGAAATTCATAGTAAATCGAATGCTACGGTTACTTATTCAATATATTTTTTGTAGGTAGTGAGTTCTAGTATTCTATAAGACTTGACTTTATATGAAGAAAGCCTTAAGAAAGGATATCTTTAAAATTTGCAGCAAATCAAAACAAACTACAGAGATTGCATACAAAGATAGATTATAAAAACATTTTCTAACAAATGCTGTGGTTATATATTCAATATATTTCATATCTTGGGAGTCCTAGTATCTCATAAGACTTTTTCCTGTGACTTTTTTTTACATTGATTCATATTTTTTATTGTGACTGTATAGAGTCATCTTTCACTATTATAGGATCAGTCAGTTAAGTGCCATACGTGATACACGCTTGGGCGATCATGTCTCGAAGAGCATGACTGACTGGGTAGAAGATTATCCCGCAGTAGGTTGCCATTGCTTTCTGCGGTAGACTGGTTACTGACCAAGGCTATAGAACCCAATCTGTCCTGTTATTTAACCCATAACTGGAATGAAGAGATGGATTAATACCTTTCCCAAGGGTATTTGCACATAAGTGAATACAATGGATTCAACTGGGATTCGAACTCGGTTCCCTGGTTTCTCGTTTGGAGCCATATCCACTGTATCACAAAGGATACAAAACCTATATTTTAGAGCAATAACTGAAGCACAAAAAATAGAAAACTTACACATGCAAAATTGGACCAAAGTCTATAGAAATAAACTTTGGTACAAATTACTAAATAAAATAAGATCCAAAATAAATTTAGTAATTTTTGATTCTGATTGGATAAAAAAATAAATTAAACTTTCAATGACCCATGTCATATTTCCTACCACCAAAAAAATAAGTCTATGCTGTTATCCATGGCCACCAACACCCAGTGATTAGACTTCAGTTTGGTAGGTCAGGGAGAACAGAGAGAGAGAGAGAGAAGTCAGTCTGAGACTCAACTGAAGAAGAAGAAGAAGAAGAAGAAGAAGAAGAAGAAGAAGAAGAAGAAGAAGAAGAAAACAACAACAGTAACAAGATACTTAAACTGACTCTTAAGAAATTAATGTCAATCAGTACATTTTTCTTCTGATCTTTTATTTCTTTACTTTTCTAAAAGATAATATTTCATTCCTACTCTCCTTTTCACCTTAAATTGACCAACTCTTCCTCTTGCCTACTCAATGTTCACAAAAAGAAAGAGAAAAACAAAAATGTAAACTACTACTTGTTGATACACAACAAAACATACACTTATCTTTTTCTGCACAAATCACATTTCACTTAAACAAACTAAATCCTTTGAACTTTGAAAGCATTTTACTATTCTAACAAATAGGGTACTGAAAAATGCAAATTGTTTATTTTACATTTATATATGAAATATTCTTTCTATTTTTCTACAAATATTTCTTATTGTGTTGTCTTTTCTTAAAATTTGTGTTGTATTTTGTGGACAGGATACACAGCATTTAATTCTCCTTTTAACCTGGGTATTCTGCAGGGGGAGGGCTACATAAGAGAGTAAAAGTTTAAGTAGGAGGAGAGCCAAGAGAAAGAAGCAGTTACAGTGGGTGTCAGAGAAAAGGCATGGATCCAGTTAGTCTCTCCAAAAGCAATACACTGCACCTCCTCGGTCTCACTCTCTCAGCTGACCTCAAGTGGAATGACTACATTGAATCAATAGCTAAATCTACTGCTAGGAAGATTGAGTCACTGTCTCAAGTTAGGAAGATTTTTCTTGCCTGATTCCATCTTGCACATATACAAATCAACCATTCACCTATGCATTGAATATTGTTGTCATATCTGGTCATATCTTTTCCTTGTTTAATATTGAAATAACTTTATAATAATCTAAATCTAATGCATTGTTAAACTTAGAATTTAAAATTCACAATAAAAATAAAGTAAAGTGAATCTAATAATCAATTAATAATGCTAATCTCTATTTTAATCAAATATTAATATTAATACCCCAATAAATTGTTTTTAGAGTCTGTTCTTACATTCTTCATATTACTTTAATTTGATTAATCCATACTGTCTATGTAACAACGCCTCTCTGATTAAAGAGGTTTGACTAGTTTTGAACCTTTTATAACTTTTCAGCTTGAAATAAATCTCATCATTTGATAAGACACAAGTAGTGTCGAAACAAAATAGCTACTTTTGTAGTGATATTATAACATATTCATGTTATAAATTCTAAATAAATATTATTTGCTCTACTTCGTATTGAGCACTTTTTTATGAATAGTGTTTCTTTGGATACTGAATTTTATTCCATCCATACATACCCTATACTTGCTTATATATATATATATATATATATATATATGATAAAATATAGTTTTAATATATATATATATATATATATATATATATATATATATATAGGTACCTCTTTAATTTTTTTCACTTAATCATATAGGTTAAACATTATTCAATGAAAATATTTATCAACATTCAGGCAATAATTGTGTCAGACTTATTAAGACACATATATGCCTAACAAATAAGCATGTGTGCATATTATTATTATCATTATTATTATTATTATTGTTATTATTATTATTATTATATATTCTTCTGTGATGTGAGCAAATATATTGATTTTACTATCTGTAGAAATATTTATCTTTTGTGAGTTAAATAGATGAACATATCATAACTCATGACGTCAATAGAATGAGCATAAAATATAGAATAGCATTAATAAAGTCATTATTTCAATGAGTATTTGAAAAGAGAGGCAGGTGGAAATATTACAAGATTTGGGAGAGAGAAATAGAGGAAGTTGAATTTTTCAGAGTGAAAAAAGAGAAGCTGGATGAATTAGAGAGAGAAGTTTATTGTACTTCCATATGTCAGAGCAGGAAAAGCAGAATGTAAAACAGAGAGGGTAGAGACAGAGTCAGACTTTTTTTTTTATTAAGGAGATATAAAAAGAATACATGTGAGAATGCTCAAGACTTCTTGTGAGAAAAATAATGAAATTTTATTTGATACTGGGATAATAAAATAAGCGTTATAAACTTTCTCCAATAACATTTATTTTCCTTATGTAGAAATAGCCACAAAGAAATTGATCCATGGGGTCTGGATCACACCTCCTAAAAGTAAAAATTAATGCTAAAATAACATGTAGATAAAAAAAATTTTAAAATAAAAAAAATAGAAAAATTATCCAAAATATTTAAAAAAACAAGATCTATTATTTTGTTATTTTGTAAACTAATGTATAAAGTTGAATATTTTACTCTGTGTGTTTGTGTGTGAACTCAAAACCCTGAAAATGAATTAAATTCCAACTATTCAGAAGTTGAACTACATCATCAAGAGGTAAAATCTGACCTCATGTCTGTATCTGAAACTGGACAGTACCATTCTGTTCCAGTCCAAGAACTCACCATCCTGGCCTGTTCATCCTTACTCACAAAAGAAAACACTTTAAATTAATACGGCTTATATCAAGAATGGCTTTCTTTATAACTAAAATACACTTCCATATGGGTGTGTCAGAGCATGAAAAAAGGAATGGCAGAAAACATGAGAACCTTGACTTCTCATTCATGGGTTTTCAAGTGGCCCTCATTAACAGCATATTCTTTGTCTTAATAATGTATTGTCTGCAGAATAATGGTATTAAAGTGTTTGACAGGATAGAAGAAAAGATTGAGGATATCCTCTCTGATCATGCCTCAGCTAGCATTCATATATGAGGTGATTTCAATATTCACTTCAATATGTAGTTAATCCATTCAAACACAACTGATGAAGAAAGTGTCTTCCCTGACACTTATCAAGCTGACCTAAATTGTGTATAAGCCCTCTTGTATTCCCAATACACCTACCTGTCATGCTAACCTCTTAGACCCTCTTCTTCACCTCCTGACCAGGCCAATGTTCTGCTGAAGTACTACCTACCTTGGATACTTCAGACCAATCACTGATCTATGTTAAACTTGATGCCAAAGCAAAGGCATCCTCAGATGTACCAAAACTGATCTGAATAGCTTTAGATCTTAAATTGCAGAAGCCACTCTCCCAGTTTTCTTAAAAATGGAAATTCCAGAAAATCCTTACTCATTTCTAAATGGATTCTCTCCAGTATGGAAAGTTTTATCCCACACAAAAATTACCAACAAAAGGCAAATCAGTCAGTCAGTTAAGTGCCATACGTGATACACGCTTGGGCGATCATGTCTCGAAAGAGACATGACTGACTGGGCAGAAGATTATCCCGCAGTAGGTTGCCATTGCTTTCTGCGGTAGACTGGTTGCCAGCCAAGGCTATAGAACCCAATCTGTCCTGTTATTTAACCCATAACTGGAAGGAAGAGACGGATTAATACCTTTCCCAAGGGTATTTGCGAGTAAGTGAATGCAATGAATTCAACTGGAACTTGAACTCGTCTTCCCGATTTCTCGTTCCAAGCCAATATCCACTGGACCATATTTTATGCTTAAATGTACAGTAGCCATAACCACTACTATCAGAGGGAACGGTGTAGCAGAACACAATACATTTCTGTGATATAATTGAACTATTTAAATTGTTAAACTCACCAAAAATGTCATTATTAAGAGTTTTATCACAAAGTTAATATTTTTCTCTATAACAATAAACATAAAATTTATTTTTAGGTATGAATTTTGTTCTCTCTAGCCTATTTTACATTTTAAAATATGTTGAATTTTAATTTTACAATACTTTGTAAATAGCTTTTTTTTTCCACAGTGAAATTAATGAAAAATGTCATTTATTAAAATCTTTATCCCAAAGTTAATATCATAATTCAGTAAATTTAATATTTTACCACCATTTTTAAAAATATACTGTAAAAAATTTCTGACTATTTTATTAAGATACAAGATGATTAACATGTAATTTAGATGACTTGAAAGCTCCTTTAACCTAAATTTTCTGCTTATTTCCAGTCCTCATTTCATTTTATGAAACCAGAATTTCCCATATTGAAATTATAAATTCCTATATCTTGGAGTCTCCAAATTCACACAGCTTCTAAAAGATAACATATTTCTACATTCATAAAAACCTTAATTTCTTGATTCGGAAAATTAAATTCCTAAATATAAACCCTTCATACAGTCATCAGAATCTAAAATGCCTACATTTTATAAAATCAACCTGAATTTTTTACAAAATAATGGTTTAGTTAATATTGTTTAATTTCATTATCTCAAAATGGTACAAAAATGCTGTGTAACCGGTTGTCATGGTAACTATGATAAACAAAATAAGGTTGATATATTTCATCTTCTCAAAGGTCTGAAAGAGTAAGAATAGTTGTTTAAGTCCAAACGTTGAAACAACACTCATTTGTGAAAGGCATTTACCATCTGGCTATGAAACTGATTATTAGAAGTAAAATATGATCTAAAAATCCACCTTCTGTATTTGATCATTTACCATCAAGTGTATTATTTTTAGCCCTTAACCAAAAGCAAAAATTACAAATTAAACTTCTACTTCTGTATAAAATGTAAAAAATGATGAGTTGGCACAATTTCTAAAAAAAGATTAAATTATTGGGTTATCCAGAAAGTTCATGCTGATTTTTAAGGGAAATTAAAACACAAAACAAAATTATGACATTAAATATTTATTCAACTAAATATAAACCACTTTGTTGCACAATCTTTTTTATTTTTGTCAATTTAAAGATTCTGTGTTTTCAGAATTTTAGTGGTTTCTCAGCAAAGAACTCATTAAGGTGTTTTTTATGTCATCCAAAGAATTCAAGTTTTTACCATTGAGATTATTTTGCAAGGATCTGAATAAATGAAAATCTGGAGAAATGTTTGATGAGTATGGTGGGTGGGGTAACACATCCCAACGAAGCTGCAACAATTTTTGCTAAGATGCTAAAGAAATTCCATTATTCAATTGAAATTAATCCATGATCACAAAGTTTATATTTCTACCTGTTTTTTAAAGAACTGAAAGGTTTTATGACAGCAACAGTCTAAACCTCTTCTGGCTTCCTGCTTTCCAGTCAGTTTTGGTCTTCAAAAATATAAATGCAATCTCAGTCGTTATTTTGTATCTTCTTAGTCCTTGTCTTTTTGTTGTTCTCTCTCCTTAATAATGTTTTCTTTTTCTCATGTTCTTTCACACTCAGTAATCCCCTGAATCTTAGTAGCTTTATTGTCTTGTTGGAGGTGAAATAATGATAATAAATAAATAAATCAATAGATAAATCGATGTTCTGCATTCAGTGTATAAGCTGTTAACATGGAAGATAAAAACTCAAGTGCCACTGAACATTTTTGATTACAGCAAACAAAATGGACATAATTAAAAAGAAGATAAAAATGGGCAAACACCCAGTTTAATATGGAAAAAGAAAGAGAAAAAAGAAAGAGTAACTGAGTCATTATTACTCCTCATTAATCAGAAAGCAATTGAGGAAAATATAATTTTTGTGCACAAACAGAAGGAATGCTTTCTCCAACACAACACAATTTTTTGCTTTTAAAAAAATATTCCTGTCTCAGAATTGATATGGAGTATTTTCTATTTCATGTCCTCCTTTTCTTTTTAGTTGGTTATGTACAAAAATATCATTTCTTTTGATTGAGTTCTGGCAAGTGAGAACCAATAACTCATTATTTGATTATTTTTAAATTAGTTTTTTTTCTCTTTATTTTTCATGCAAAACTATTGTAGGTGTTTTCCCTTTTAATGTTCTTTTTTAATATCCATTCTACTTACTATAATAGAATTCTCTACCTCCAACAAGATTTTTGAGCCATTTTTATTAAAATTAGATGAGCCATCCATAAACAGAAAAAGAGTTTTCTTAAGATGAATGATCTGTCTCAGATTATCTTGAGAAAGAAACACTAGAAGGATCACACTGTTAAACAACTTAAATTTATTATTAAGTAAAAAATAAAATACATGGGTCATGGCAGACTCTGTGATCTGCCTTTGATTATTTTGTGTAAGAAGAATCAAGATGGCTAGATTAGTAAATTACTAAGGTAATCAGGTCAAGTGTATCAATATGATCTTCTCTCCGTTTCAACTCATACGGCACCCAATGTCCTTGCTTTTGAATCATTCCTAATGCTTTTAAACATTTCAAAATTGTAGTGTGATCAACTCCTAATGATTCTGCAAGTTCAGCTTGCATCTAACATGAGTCTTCATGAAGTAATGTCTCTAATTTTTTGTCTTCAAACTTTTTCGTTTTTTAAAAAACTTACTAAAGAAAAAATTTAAGAAAAAATTTAAGAAAAAGTACATCAGTTCTGATGTATTTTTTCTTAAATTTTCTCTTTTAAGGAGCGACCGTTATTTTTATTCATTTTTTTTAGGTCTTTGTGAATCTCATTCGTGTAAAATCCTTTGTTAAATAAAGACGGAAGCTGACGATAGTTCACCTGAAATAAGCCACATACTTCCAATTCACCATGAAATAACATGTCTGTCTTAATTTTTCTTATATATATATATATATATATATATATATATATAGTCCCCTCCAGTCATGTTCATGGAGAGAGACAATAGCGAGGCAGAGTCAGCTCAGTTCATTAGAGAGACAATACTAAGGCAGCATGGGTTCAGTTCATCGTCTTTACTACCAATTATGAAAGCTCTTGCTGCATATTTGCTCTTTAACAGTGCCTTATTATATTACTAGTAGTATAGCCCGGCGTTGCTCAGGTGTAATGAAAGCTTTAAAACTAATCTATGGTCCTGGAGCTCAGACTCTTTGGACGTTGGCATGAAAGACTAAAAAGCAATAGTTGTTTTCAGTTAAAGCAAAACCGTAGACTGAAAGAAAAATGAATGGATGTAAATAAAATTTTGATTTCCTGGTATCAATATCAAATAAATTTTTTTCGTCGTAAACTGAATTTTGAAGGCAAAATAAGTCCTCTGAGTAAATGGTATCATGGCTGAGACTAAGAACTACAATTATACCTACTTAGAGCCAAACCCGAAGCAAAAACTAAAATAAAAGGGCTGAAAAAAAATACAGACATACAGGCAGATAAACAGACACACACATAAACATCTTGCTTTTATATATAGATATATAAATATATTATTGATTTTCTGCACTATTGTAAGAACTGTAACCTTGAAACTTCTGAATATTGTTTCTTTTGTCTTTGTCTATGAGTGTATCAAATTTGATTAAAATCAGACCACTCCTTCTATAACCCGATTTTTTCAATTATCGATTTTTGATATTTATCGGGGGTACCTCGACACAAAACCTAGCTAAGAACACTCGCAGACGCTTATAGTACAACTGTGTAAATTTTCAAGAAAATCAGTTCAGCCGTTTTGAAGTTTATAGGTAACACACACACACACACAAATTTCCATTTATAAATTTTTTTTTTTAATCGTTTCACTCTGAGCAAGGTATTCCACTGCCACTATTGCGCAGGGGGTTACATAGGGTCGGGGAAGTGATGAGAAAAGGATGGTTAGATATAGGAAATGTCAGAAGGAGGGTGATAGATGGGTAAGGGTACTGAGAATGAGGGTTGGTTAGATGGTGAGAGTGTTTGAGAGAATAGATGCAAGTTAGTGTGTTAGGATAAGTTTAGATTTAGATAGATAACTAGCCATGCATGTTTCTCCTTGATAATCTTTAGTGGTTTACCCAGGATATGACGTATGCTCTCGGCATCACTGAACAGTTTCTATTAGACAAGCTATCCTTAATGAAAAATGTATAATTTAACTTTGATCATTATGAATGAGAACCACTAGGATAGCCTGATTGTAAAACTATTTACATAAATTATTATCTAAAAATATATGGATCAAGACAGACTCTCTGTGATTTCTCTCTGACTATTATGGAAATTATTCAAAAAGAGAAAAACCTGAAAAAAAATAGTTTTAAGTTTATTGTTGACCAATTTATACTAAAGGCATGAAAGGTGCAATTGTAATTATCATATGTCATAATTTGTTAATTAAAAGGTTAATGAACTTGAAGTGATCATGATCTTCACATATCTAATAACATATTCGGGTTGTAGGAGCACCACATGTACTATTGCTATAACAGCAATGGTGTATCTAATACAAGATAGCCTGAAGAAACCCACTCCTCTTCAGGCCTGTTTTTTTAATTCAGAGATTTCCTTTTCCTAGATTGGTTTCCACCAAGGCAAAAAGTATTCTGTCTACTCTGATATTCAACTCATAACTAAAGAAAGATAGATTCATGCCTTTTTAAAGGGTATTAGCACAAGGTGAACAAAACAGAATTAGGCAGGGAATGAACTCAGCACAGATTCATTTTGTCCACCAATAACCATTACACTGCATTGCCTAAGAAAATGTTGCTTTCCATTAAGTTAAGAGCAATGTCAGGAAGAAAAGGTAATTCTTGTTTTTAGCCTTTAATATGTTGGCAGAGTAAAAAGAATATAAATTCAATTAGAGAGAGAGGTAGGGTTAGGGTTAGATAAAAGATAGAAATTATATAAAACAAGTGGGTCTATGCCATAAAAATTGACGGCAAAATATTTATATCGATATGCTGTCTAAAATGACATCAAGATATATATCAATTATATATATCAATGATTTGATGAATCAAGATATATCAATGCACCTATTATTGAGCATTGTACATTAAAACAGAAAAAAAAATAATCCACACCTTTGAGCATGATAGGAAGGAAATATATATATATATATATATATATATATATATATATAAGTAAATACACAACAGTCTTTATTATAATAGAGATTATGTATATATATATATATATATATATGGTTTCTGTGGGTACCGATCAATTTCAATTTCAAATTTAAATAATAGATATTTATTGCTCTATTTCTATATTGAGCTTTGTTTTAATGTTTTGAATGTTGCAGTTTCATTCTTCATTCTTTTACATTTATATATATATATATATATATATATATATATATATATATTATTACATTATTACAATTACATACAACAAACTCATATACAGAAATATTTAAAAATGATGCTAAGTTATATATATAAATATATAAAATAAAACAAATTCCGATGTTCAGATTCATTGAATGGCCATTTCTACGAGAAATTTCTAGCATCATGATGCTAGAAATTTCTCGTAGGAATTTCTGTAGAAATTTCTCTTAGAAATGGCCATTCAGTGAATGTGAACATTGGAATTTGTTTTATTTTATAATTGGCTCTGTAATTTGAATATAAATTACATTGAGCCCTTCACCTTAATCAATTTTAATATTAATGTAATTAATATTAATTAGGGTCAGGTTTTGGGGATTTACCTACCTGCTTTTCCTTTTGGATTTAAGTTATAAATATATATATGGCAAATAATGACAATATATATATATATATGTAGAGAGAGAGAGAGAGAGAGAGAGAGAGAGAGAAAGAAAACTCAACAGATAATTAAACAGTTATAAATCCAGAAATCCAGAATTTATTTCAGCAGTTGTAAAAATGCAAGCTACTTCATCAGAGCTGAAAATCAAAAGTTTTATTTTTTATTTTTCAGGTCTGATGAAGCAGCTTGTATTTTTAAAACTGCTGAAATAAATTCTGGATTCCTGGATTTATAACTGTTTAATTATCTGTTGAGTTTTTTTCTCTGTATATCATATTGCTCTGGATAATGTCCATTAAGCTCTCTATTTTTATCTATTTAATATTCTATATTAATTAGATAAATTTTTTGAATTATCCTTTTTGTCTTTAAGGATTTGTAATTATTTCCCATATATATATATATATATATATATATATATATATATATATATATATTAATACAGGTTTCGTTGAATAATATAGACAAGTTTCTATTTTTCTTTTTTTTTTTTAATAATATAGACAAATTTCTTGTCATCTTTTAACAATAGCACCATCAAGCTTATCAGACTATATGAAAGGATCCTACACAAAATAGACAAAACTTGTCTATATTATTCAACGAAACCTGTATTAATGAAAAAATGCTGCCAAAATACATACAATATATATATATATATATATATATATATATATATATATATATAAAAGCTAAGCATCATTTTTAAATATTTCTGTATATGAGCTTGTTATATCTAATTGTAATGTTTTGGAGTGAAGTATTCTACTAAACAAAAGAAAAATAAATCATTAAAATATTAACATGTAACTAATGGATATATATCTGTAACGTGACAAGCACGTACACTTTTAATGCGTGAATAATGGTTATTGATTTTGTATTGTGCTTGTGTTAAAATAGTAAAACAAAACAAAAATAATAACGATAACAGATCAAACACTTGGCAATGAGAAAGAAAGAAAGAAAAATGAATAAATATTGTAGCATGTTTGTTCAAAATCGATCACTGTCTACCCGGCTGTCTATTGATTGATTTTTACATTCAAAATATCGTCAGTAAAAATCTCTCTCACTCTCTCATACAGATATACACACACTGTACAACCATAGAAGGTTATTATTACTCCTTCAAAAAAAGTTAAATTTTCAAAATAGGAGGAATTAGATCAGAGTGAGTTCAAATTCTGGTCAAGTCCATTTTGTTCACTAATGTCCATAAGAAAAGGCATTAATTCATCTTCCTCATGCTATGAGTAAAGTTAAAGCAGATAAAAACTGAACTCTTTAGGGAAACTAGCTAGCAATTCTGAATTCAAAACAAGCCCAAAGCAAATAGTGATGTCCTCCATCAGCCAATTTCACCCTAGACATACCAACTGCAATACTTGTACCCTTATGAGCTACAGAACTTGTGATCGTAATTAAAAAAATAAAATAAAAAATTAAAGTTCAGACTTATATTATCACTTACACTGTACTCATGGCTAACCTGTATAAAAAGTGGCTTTTAAGTAACAAATTAAGTCATATAAAAATGATTAAATAAATGAAATAGTTTTTTTAAATAAATTAAAACAAAATGTTTCTTAATGTAGCGATCTCTAAGTATCACCATTCAAAATGAATGATTTTTTTCTAAAATGACAGCAAAAGAATTTCTAATTCTTTTATTTGTTTTGTTTGCCAAAAATCAGGGAATCATCCAATTCAAATGAAATTCAGCACTTTCACTGTTAATGATTTAAGTTTGTATATATATATATATATATATATATATATATATTATTTCTGTAATTATTGTAATTATTTACAGTACACTGTTAAGACTGTTGTCTTCATCTTTGTTGCCATATTCACAACATTCTTCAGGTGATTGGAATTTCAAACTGAACCCTTTATTTCATTCACCAGGGTAGATTGTTTTAGTTCCATATGTCATGCCTCTTCCAAATGTCTCAGTATCAGCTATCACCCTCTAAGTTTGTTTTTTTTTGTAGCCAGGTATTGAACTCACAATTCCTTTTGGGCCAAGTTACTGGATCCAACCAATGCTTTTATCCACTGGGCCATGTGCCCTTGAGGACCCAGAACAATCTACTTCAGTGAAGAAAATAAAGGGTTAAGTTTAAAATTTCAATTGCCTGAAGAAGGTAAGGTTGGAGCGTACAATGGCCGAAACATCATGAATATGATAACAAAGACAAGGACAACAGTATGAACAATGTAAAGTGTACATAAGTGTTTTTTTGTTTTGAATAGGTAAATTTATTAAAACATTTGAGAAATATTTTTGAAGGGTATGTTTCACTTCCCCCATAAACACACCCACAAACTTTTCTATATCTCGTGTATTATACTTTTAATTTGGTGGGAGGGGTGTAATCCTTTTTTTATATACATATATATTTTTTCATTGAATCAATAGTAAATCTGCTTCTAGGAAGGTTGGTTCACTGTGTCGGGCCAAGAAGTTTTTCTCACCTGAATCCATCTTGCACATATTCAAATCTACCATCCACCCATGCATTGAATACTGCTGTCACATCTGGTCAGGTGCTCCTGCTGTTCATCTCGGAGAATCTGCAATGTAATTGATCCTAACCTGGCAGCTTAACTCCAGTCACTCTCACCGACATGATGTGGCTTCTCTCTGTCTCTTTTACAAATACTTTCATGGCTTCTGCTCCAACGAGCTTAGCACTCTGGTGTACCCTCTACATAAATTTACTCAAGCTACTAGACTGGCAACTAGATCTCACCCTTTTACAGTGATAACAATAAAACTTAGAAATCATTTTGGGAAGAGGGGTTAAGAAGACTAATTTCATAATGATTTTTCAAAGATTTTTTTTTTTAATCATATCACCCCAAGCAAGTCGATAACGCCACTGATGTGCAGGGGGCTACGTATGAGTGAAAAGATTGGAAAAGAGAAAAACCGGAAACCACAACCTAAACAGAAAACAAGGGATGAGCCTCTTCACTTGTTCAATAGACGTGGGTGGAGTGTGAACCGGGCGATAGTTTAGTCTATCTACTCCAATTGAAAAAAATAAAATTAAATTAAAAAAAAGAGTGAAAAGATTGGAAAGAGAAAAACCGGAAACCACAACCTAAACAGGAAACAAGGGATGAGCCTCTTCACCTGTTCAATAGACGTGGGTGGAGTGTGAACCGGGCGATAGTTTAGTTTATCTACTCCAATTGAAAAAAAAAAGTAAAATTTAAAAAAAAGAGTGAAAAGATTGGAAAAGAGAAAAACCGGAAACCACATCCTAAACAGGAAACAAGGGATGAGCCTCTTCACCTGTTCAATAGACGTGGGTGGAGTGTAAACCGGGCGATATACGGAAAAAAAATTAGAGTAGCTAATTTTGGCTAAAAAAAAGGGAAAAACGTTGCAGGTAATGACGGAGATGATCAATCAGTAATCCTTTTCCTAACCCTAACCCAACCAAACACTTACACTATGTGACTATATTGTTCCGTTGGAAATATTTTGGTTGATAGTGTAGAGAACAATAAATAGCTTAATTCTTGTGAAAATTTCTAATTTGCTAAAAAACTAAAGAAAAAAAAATAGGAAAAATGGACACCCAAAAAAAGTAATATTTCAATTGTCATGATGATTGTGTGCGTTTTTTTTTTTGTCTTGTTTTTGGTTAGACGTGACAAATTTATTTTTGATAATTTTGATTTTTGATACTTTCTTCTAAAAGAAATCTATTAAATGTGGTCGTATTTTTTTTTTCTCAGACCAAAATTTTGGATACTAGTAAGTTGGAGGTCAAGTCTTGAGTCAAGTCAAAAAATATTTTAAAAACTACACGTTTTCTTTCTTAAATAATATTCTTGTATTTTTAGAAAATTTTTTAGAGAAACAGTAAAATCATTATTATCATTTTATTTATTTATTTATTTTTTTTTTGCATCGTATGTTTCCTTTTTATTCCTTTCTTTCTTTCAAAGGCCTATTTCCTTAGTCGATTTCTGGGAAAAGGCAGTCACTTTCTTCTTATTTTCTGAAATTTACTTTGATGTTTTTTCCTTTTATGCAAATTAAAACTTCACTTGTAATATGTTGACTATTAGGCGACACAGTTCACTTGATTTTCTATTGTATCCAATTGTTATTGCTGTTGACATTTTTTGTTCATGAAGTTCTAAGTCAACTAACAAGTTCAAGTATCTGTTTGTTGTGCTTAACTTTTAAAATATGTTTCAAATATAATTGGATTACATAACTCAAACTGTGTAAGGGCCTGAAAAAAATTAAAGGCTGATTTAAAATCACTCGTAACTGAATGTTAAAAAATGTATTGTAGAGAATGTTTGTAGAGTAGAGACTAAGTGAAAAATTAAAATTCAATGTAGATTCTCAACAGTTGTTACTTTAGTCTCTCTACACAAACATTCTACAATACTAGTCACTAGTAGTATTTTTTATTTTTGTAGGTGATATTTTCTTGCCTTGTCATTCTTAATCTTAATCAGGAGTCGTAGTGATTTTTGCTAGCAACATTGTATTATTAATCTTCTTAACAAAAATAGAATGCCTTTAGTGACTTTATCGCAGATTCAAAAACTGAGTGACTGATTTTAAAAATAAAAAAAAAGGAAATGTTTGAAATTATTATTAATTATTATTATTATTTTTAATCTTTCCGTCTTTAACCATCACTAATCACCGCGCTTTAACTACTGGGCTATATACCCAGAATTGTAAACCCTACTTGATATTTCAATTTTATTTGTAATCTTCAGTAGTAATGACGATAATGATTTTTCTTTGTGCACTGACGTCAGTGAGTTCCATTTTTTTCAGCTGGTGTCGTAGTAGAAATGGCCATAGCAGTCGTAAAAAAAAGAAAAGAAAAGCTGATATTATACAATTTAATAGAGTGTTTGATTTGGTATACACAAAGGAATGGGCAAATATAGTGAGCTACATAGACATTTTTGTCGTAAAAAACTTTGATTTTAATCGTCAGCTGCTATATGAGTCGGGTGCTTTTGTTGTTCGTTTTTGAGATTTGAACTATGTCAAATTTTGCTTGCAAAAAGTTCGTCTGCTGAGGCACATGTGTATTTTGCGCGTGTTAATAAATTTATACTCGTTTTAATCAATCGAGAAACAATATTTTAATTAATTTTTATTTACGTAATAACCTGTTTCGAAAGTTATATTTTTCTTCTGCAGATTTATCGTTTTTACTTTTACTTTTAAAACACTTAACGTAATAAAGTTGAACTTGCTGATTTTTTGTGGCACTTTTACTAGTTTTCTTTTTTTTTAAGAAAAGTTATTTTATATTTTATTTACCTTTTTTTTTTTTTTTGCTAAACACTTTTTTGTTGTGATACATACTTTTTTATTGATAAAATTAAAATAACAGAACGGTCTTTTTGCTCAACAAAGATGGATATTTTTAAATCATTAAAAATCTCATTAAATTGTTACGAATAGCTTAGATTTTTTTTTTAAATTTCAGTTAAATTCGAAATAATGCACATAAAAAAGATTAAGCTACATTAACAAAATGACCTACAATTCCAAACGTAAAAAAAATTGACGGAAAAATAAAAGATAAAAGATTAAAAGAATGAAATGAAAATTTACTTGCACACTCCACCCGCCGTATTAGTAGTGACAATAAAAATAAAAAAAAACCTTTTTTAGAGGCACCCATTGACAACCTAATTAAAAGATCAACAATAAATATTAATAAATTTTCACCTTGTCATTCATTGCAAGTTTGAAAAGCCAGTAAATTGCAAATCTTTGTGTGTGTGAGAGAGTGAGATATCTAGTGGTATTTTAATAAAATAAAAAATATATATATAAAAAAATATAAAATAATTTTATATATATATATATTTTAATCATAATCACAATTAATAAACTTCAAATAATTGTGCTAGCTAATTTAGTAATTAAAATTCCGGCAATTTGTGTGTATTTTTACAACAAAAGGGGTGTGTAATTTATTTACCTATGGATGTCTTTAAAATTCTAAAATTTGAAATATTCGTAGAAATAGACATGTGACATGTAAATTCACACTTGAAGAAATAATGTTGGATTAAAAATATTGATACTCAGGTTTGTAGCTTTTTCTTTTTCTTTTACCTCTGAAATGTTTGGACATTTTAATTAATGAATTTGAATATTACGACAGATTGTTGAATGAGTTTGAAGGGTGTTATAAAGAATTTCTATGACGCAAGACAAGAGTCATAAAAATGTTTTACAAATTTGTTTAACAATAAAAAAAACCGTAAAATAAGATTGAGTTGTCGTGTCCACTTAGTCACAACATAAACATTAAAACACGCCTACAAAATATTTATAAACCAATAACACGTAATCTCAAAACGCACCAATGAAACTGTACAATACAAAACCAATACAAAACAGAAAAGTTATTTTATTAATTATCATTTGGTAGATCCTGCCAGAATATCGTGCGGACGTAGTAGTAAACATACCAAGTGGTATTTTAGGGCCAATTATGAATAAATCAAATAAGTCTGGAGGCGATTTCTTAGAAAAAATGTAAAAATATCACAATATCCGGTCCAAAGAAAGGCTCACAAATGCCAATAAGGTCCACGTCACTCTAGCTGCTGATACTCAAGATCCCATTCATGCCCACACCCAAAATCCACGCTCAACTCAGCACTGACCACACTGTAAAGAGACCGTCTCACACTCCATAGTAAGAACTAAATTCTACTTATCTCCTTTATTCGCACTGCTACTACGCACGCATACACACTTTAACACAAACACGTGAATATTTCACTGTTCTCACATACATGCGCAATATAGTTGATATGTAGCGGATAAGAAATGAATTAAAATCAACTTTCTTCTTCACTTTTACAAAAATTCACAATGACGTGTGAAATCCTGGTTTTCCCAAATAGAAAAAGGATTGACTATGTGCTTAAAGGAAAAGTCGAACCCAGAATTCGCAAGTAGGTGTTAAATTGATTTTTGACCACTGGGAGCGACTTGCAAGACTTGAGAACTTCTAATGACAATAAAAGGGCCCCGATCAGCGTCAGTGAGTCAGTCAGGGGATGGAAGCTGCAAAGACGACAAGCTAAAATGTAACGAGAGAAGCTTCAAGCTGACCCGGACATTTGTCCTCTTTCTCTTTCCTTCTGCTGATTCCTTTTACTTCTACTTCTCTATCCAAAGACATTCTTACTGAATACATATAGACGTACGTACGCACGCATATACTCTTTCAACAATTACTACTACGAACATTTTCTATAAGTCTTAATACCCAGAACTTTATCATTGAACACGAACTCTACCCTTAACTTCTACAACTTGTGTTATTCCTTCCTTTTAATAAATTTCTATTTTAACATGAAAAAATGTATATTTTATTCTTACACTATTTCACACATTCCATCCTGCCGACAACCTTCTGATAATTCTGATGATGATAATTCTGCATAAATCCTGTAAGCTGAAGGGAGTTCGGTTAAGTCTGACACAAGGTCGAATCAAAGAAAAATTAACCAGCTCCCTACGGCTACAGATATTCTATCCAAGAACTTTATTAACAACCTTTTGATATTACTTATTCAATATATTCAACCAAGTTTTTGTATTCATGCTGTTATAAAATTAATGTTATATTTGTTCATACTACGTTGTTTTTTCCTACTGAATTGTATTCTTTGCATGAAAGGCGTGAGATTATTCTGGACAGCCGAACTGCGAAAAGTCCTGCAACAATATTTTAATTTATTGTATCGAATCCCGTCACTTCGAATTTTTACGTTTAACACTAAATAAGGATAGAATTCCTGTGATGCAGTGGATATCGACTCGGAACGACAAATCGGGAAGCCGAGTTCGAATTCCAGTTGAATTCTTTGCATTCACTTACGCACAAATACCTTTGGGAAAGGTATTTAATCCGTTACTTCGCTCCGGTTATGGGTTAAATAATAGAACATATTGGGTTCTATAGCCTTGGCTAGCAACCAGTCTACCGCAGAAAGCAATAGTAACTTACTGCGGGATAATCTTCTGCCCAGTCAGTCATGTCTCTTTCGAGGCATGATCGCCCAAAGCGTGTATCACGTATGGCATTTAACTGACAGAAATTAAGCAGTTACTTTTGGTTTAAAAAATGATTCTGCTTAGTTTTTTGTTGTTGTTTTGTTTTGTTTTTTAAGCAATAGATTTTTACAGAATATACAGTGCCATTCTAGGATGTGCGTTGTGGTGCAGTGGATATCGGCCCGGAACGAGAAATCAGAGAGCCGGGTTCGAATTCCATGCATTCACTTACACGCGAATACCCTTGGGAAAGATATTAATCCGTCTCTTCCCTCCAGCTATGGTTAGCAGGACAGATTGGGTTCTATAGCCCTGGTCGTCAACCAGTTTACCGCAGAGTAATGGCAACCTAGTACGGGAAAATTTTCTATCCAGTTAGTCATGTCTCTTTCAAGACATGATCGTCCAAGTGTGTATCACGTATGGCACATAACTGACTGACAGTATCATTTTTGTTTTGTATTTTGCACGACTATCTGGCTATATAAGTGAAACACCTCTTAGGAAATTAATTAAATTATACGCTTGCTTAAATTAATTGTACGAGTCCTTTACACAAGTGAATGTCTGCTGCAAACTCTACTACAAACGTCTCCCTATGAAGACACTGTTACAAGCATAAATGTATTAAGTGTAATACACTTGTACATAAGAACAAACATAGTATATTATTACTAGCCGTATTGTAATTGCAAGTACATAAACTCTCTAGTATACATTCAAATACAATACAAATGCAGAGAAGCGTACATCTCCTCACAGCTGAAATGTATTTTTTTTTTATGACCAGCCTTATCAGTTGAAAAAGGAAAAGGTTCAAGAAGCTGGACCAAATATAAGAAGGTAGAAAAAGTAAGTTATTTGTTATATGTTGCAAAGGTGTTCTCGTGCGCTATTTTCAGTGTTATACTTGTTTCTCGTGAAACAACTCTTTTTAAAAATAGTTGAGCGGCAGTAAAAAGAACTTTTTTTCGCTGTTCATTTGCTAGACATTTATTTTCGCTTTTAATAAGTCAACTATAGTAAACATCGTTTCTTTTTCGTCTACTGAGCTGTCAGCTCACAAACTCAGTCATTAAACATTAAAAAGAACTAGCGTCCTTTTCAGATTTTTTCTATGTCATTTCCAGGATATGCCTTTTGTGGATGTGCTTTGTGAATATCGATTGGGAACAACAAATCGGATAGGCGAGTTCGAATTCCATGCATTCACTTACACACAAATAGCCTTGGGAAAGGTCTGTTCCCTCCAGTTATGGGTTAAATAATAGGACATACTGAGTTTTATAGCCTTGACTGGCAACCAGTCTACTGGAGAAAGCAGTGACAACCTACTGCGGGATAATCTTCTGCCCAGTCAGTTATGTCTCTTTATAGAAATGATCGCCCAAAGCGTGTATCACGTATGGCACTTAACTGACTGACATTTTCAGAACATAAGCACAGCGCCAGAGATCTGGCTGTGTGTAAGGCAGGTAAATCAGTTTTAATTTTTTTTTTTTTTTGTATGTTTCTTTCAAAAATTAATTTCTTTTTCTATATTTAGCCTATCCAAACATTGTTTTGGATTTAAATCTTTTTTCGTTGCTCATTTTTGGGCATATTTTCTGGAATGAAATCCTTTGTAGACTTTTTTTTCTGCGTATAAGACTTTGTTTGAAGTTTTTACAATTAGAAGCTAAAAAGGGTATTTTATTTTAAAATTAATGGCAGTAGACAAATTCAGCGCAAGAGCATTGTCATACGAGACCAACAAAAAGACAAAATTATTCCGTTTATTTAAAAAAAAATTATTTTTCCCCAGCAAGAAAGTGAGGAGGCTGACCCCATGTTCTCTCTATAGTGCCGTGCATGGCACATTAAACCTTTAAGTAAAATAAAGAACGATCTTCCGCCCATCCAGTAGGTCATCAATTCCTCCTACTGTCAGTGAAAAATAAATTTACCTTAAGTTCACAGCAACAAAACATTTATAGTAAAACTAGAAAAAAACATACAGCCTTCTTCTAACAGTTTATTTTTTCTTTCTTCTTTTTGTAAAAAAGAAAAAAAATCCTTTTTGATTGCTTCGTACATAGTAAAATTAAAATATATTAGGTGAATTTGGAAGAGTTAAACTTTTAAATTGGATGTTTCCAGATGTTAATCATTCGCCCTCAACGAATAATTTTTTTAATAAATTAAAAATACAAGCTACGCTTGAATTTCATTGGTACCAAATGGGAATTTGTAGGTCCTAATACCTATTTCTTCCGAGGGTATTTGCGTGTATTCGAACTCGGCTATCCGATTTCTCGTTCCGAAGCGATATCCACTGCACCACAACACACATCCGGCTGAAGTGAGTTAACTTAATAAAAAATTAAAAAAAAACTTTTTGGCGGACTTGAAGCAGACTACCACTACGTTTAATTTGGTTGTTTTTCTTTTCAGCACAGTCCTATCGATTGTTACTTAAACTTTCTGATTATAAAAAAAAATTGAAAAATTACAATATTTAAACCACTTTGGGGGAGGGTCAGTTTCTCATACAACGTTCGTTAATAGTAAATCGATCCTCCATTTTCAATCCACTCGCGTTGGGGGTCGCTTTTTGTTTGTTAATTAATTTCGTTTTTTTTTTACTTTTTTCAGCGCTGTTCTATCGATTGTTACTTAAACTTTCCGATTTAAAAAAAAATTGAAAAATTACAATATTTAAACAAATTTGTGGTGGTGGGGTCAGTTTCTCATATAACGTTGAACCGAGTTTCAAAGTAAATCGATCCTCCATTTTCAATCCACTAAGGTTGTATGAGAAACTGACCCCCCCCCCCCCAAATTGTTTAAATATTGAATTTTTTTTTTTGTCATTCGTAAAGTTTAAGGTGTAAAAAATAATATTGCACTGAAAAAAGTCCAAAAACTTTGATAATGAACAAATTTACAGGTGGCGATAACGTCGTACCGGCGACTGTTTCAAAATGGAGGCTCGATTTACAATAACGTTGTATAAGAAACTGATCCCCCCCCATAAAATGTTTAAATATTGAGATATTTCAATTTTTATTTCGTCAGTCGTAAAGCTAAGGGGGTAATCGATAGGACTGCTCTGAAAAAAGTGAGAAAAAAAAAACAAAAAAAAACACCGAAATTAAACGTGGTGGTAGTCTGCTTCAGGTTCGCCAACTTTTGTTTTTCCATTTTTGTATTCTAAGGTAAAGAAAAGTGTTTTTAGGATCTAAATTTTTTTTGTTATTGTTTTTCAAGAATTGTTTTTTTTTTTTTAAGCTTACGTTTAGAAAGATTTTGTGACAGCAACATTTAATTTTACAATGTAAAAGTTTTGTAAAGAAAGCCAATCACACGCGCAATGACATTGTGGACTCTTAAAGCGGCAAATGAGAAAGATTTTTAATTGCCATGATTTGCTTTTAACTTCTCTACCTAAAGACCTTTACAGCATGAAATGAATCTCATCACTTTTTCAAACCCGGTGACCTTCGGTATTTTTTCTCCATCTCCAGACTGACTAAGGCAGTTAAGTGGTTAGCCCAGTGGCCAGCAGTAATTAAAAAATACATAAAAACTGCTGAAGGTTTGTAGGGAAAATTTCATTTGTTTAATTCCTTTTTTTTCTTTCGTATTTAAATTTTTTTTTTCAATATATCGCGTTTCACTTGTTTGCATATCAAGGATTTTACAAACACGTGTAAAAACGTAAAGTAAATTAAAATTTACTTGTAATATTTTTCGTCTCATTGATTTCTTTCTCTCTTTTTAGCAATGAGAAGACAAGCAAAAAGGACTAACACTAAAACAATAAACATTTATTCACGAGATAAACTATATAAGTAACTATAATTACCCAGTTCAGATGTTTTTTTTTTTACTTCAGGTTTTTTCACAGACAATAATTGTCTGTGAAAACCCGAGGTTAAAAAAACATGCGGGAAATCGATATTTTTTATTTAAAAAAATAATTAAAAAAAAAACTGGAGGAATTACAATTCATTTGAAAATCAGCAACATTTTTTTTTTTTTTGCTGATCTTCAAAAAATATCAGAAGTACGATGTCAAATACACTGTGTGAACATCCATGTTTAAAAATATGATCGTGTTTCCAGGATAAAAAAGACATTGTCTCATCCATTGAAATAAGACTGTTAAGAGTAAGACATAGATTATTCAATTTTGATTATATTTTTATTCTACAAAACAAATTAGTTTTTTTTTTAGCTTAAATTTTAAGCATTCTGCAAATAAGAAAGATGTGAAATTTAGTAAAGAAACTGAAAATAAAAGCCAAATTCAAACGACTAAACAAATTTGTTTTAAAATTTGATAACAATATATGTGAAAAGAAAACAGTGAGAGAAAAACTATATTTGAGTTCCTACCTTTAAAAAATAAAAGCAATTAAAAAAAGAATAATCGGTTAAAAAAAGTGTGCAAAAATTTTAAAAATGACCATGTCATTTAAAAAAAAAACTTATTTATTTAGAAATGGAAGAGAAAATACTGATTCATAATTTGATAAAAAAAATCGGCTAAAAACATCTTAATGCAAAAAATAAAACAAAAACAACGAATACACAATTTCTTTTAAGATTATTTTTAAGAAAAAAATCTTTGTTAGTAAAAAAGTAAAATTTAAAATCATTACATTTCGTTTAACCTTGAAAAATATATTGGAAAAAAATGTTGACAAATGCTTTTATAAAACATGTAGAATTCATACGGATTGAAGATTGGTTATTTAACAGAAAATCTGATTTGATCAATTCTTAGTTCAGAATTTTAGAAGGTACTTCAATATGTCTAACCAACAGCCTACTGTCTAACCGCTGAGCAAGGACATGTGTTAGCCTAAATGTCCATTTAAAAATCATTTATGTGTAGGTATCTTCACTAAATCGCTGAAAAAACAATAGTATGATGAAGAAAGCCCCAAACTTGAAAACTTTTCCCCATAAAATGTTTATGCTATTAAGAGAAAAAAAATCAAAGTATTTTTTAATTATTTTTAAATCCCTTCTAAACACGTTCAAAATTTTGGTAAAAATCTTTTTGATTTTCGTTTTTTGCGGGTAACCAAAAATTGTTACAAGAGTTTTTACATGGATATAAACGTACGTAACTAATTTTTTCGGTGAAAAACATTAATTTGGAAAATAATTGTCGGATTTTAATGAAACTTTCAGGATTTATTCACAAAAATGACTGCTGAAATAGTGAAAATAATTATGTGGCTGTAAGGTCTTACCTACAGACAAAAAACACAAATATTTTACATTCCTAGGAAGTCATATTGCTGAAAAATAAAATGAATAATTTAAATTTTCTTAATCAGTAACGCTGTTTAAAATCAAATCTGCCCGTGCGTTCATTGATTATTTGCAACCAGAGACCTTGCGTGGCTGAAATAAGCACAAAGCTACACAAACGAGTATTAAAGTACTTAGTAATAAAGTGTAGTAAACAGAAATTTAAGCTGATGCATGAAATGATCGGTAGAAGGTCCTTAGAGAGAAAATCGATTAAGTTAATATTTTTATAAGTAAGTTTATTGCATTTTTACTTATGTTTTTTAAATTATTTATTTTTCAACGTTTTACAACAGTATAGCAAAAAAAAAAAAAATTAATTAATTTCATGTTTCTGGCAAAAAGGAAAGTGAAAGAAAACTACAGCGCGAAATGACTGTTTTAATTTCTTTATTTTAATTAATTTTGATTTTTGAGTTTAACTAATTATTATATAGCTGTTTATGTATTTTCCAGCTTCAGAAAATAAGAACTCACTTAGATCGAAAAACTTAAAATTACTGCCGATTGATTTTTTTACAATGTGTATTCCTCCTGTGGCCAATGTATTCAGAAGCGCGAACTGATTTTTATTTTTCCCATGTCCACTGTCCATTCATTCGCTTTTTTTTTTTTTTCATTCATTCATAGATTTAATGGACAATTTATGCCGTGGAAAAATTATAACAGACAGACATAGCCAACAATAAACATCGGAGAAAGGACAAATTAAATAAATAGATTTGCCAACGATCTAAAAAAACAAAAAAAAATTTATCGGTTCGTGGTTTTTTTCTAAAATTTAGAGAAAGGAAGGCTTAAAAATTAATTAATATATATATATATATGGTTTCACGTTCTATCTCTCCTACCAAAAATACGGTTTAAAATGTATTTTTCTTGTTTTATTCCATGGGACGGAATTATTAATTTGGATAATTCGTCTAATATGCAGACGAGCGTTGAAAATAAAAAAGCAATCAACTCATTTGCAAACAACACAATATGAAACCTACATACATAAAGAAGTTTATTATCAATATATGATTTTATTGGCAATTAAATAATAAATTTTATGCTAGTTTTATTGTCAAATAAGGTGCGTACGCAACCTTGCGTTTAAAAAAAAACATGCACAAAAAATGTGATCAATATAAAAAAGAAATTATTCGCTGGACTTGAGGTGCCTTAATTGAATTCAAATCAAATGCAATGATTCAGTCACACACACGTACGTAACTGACGAGAAAATGAGATCACAATAACGTGTAGAGATAAAAATAGCGTAAATATAAGCTTATGTTGTCAGTGTTACTTAAGAAGTTGCTTTTTTAATCAATACCGTGCACTGTATAATGAAGAGAAGATTCGTAATGAAACGAATATGCTTTATACCAAAAGAAAAGAGTAACATATGTGCAGTAGTGTTTTCTGTATAGTTTCGCTTTCACTCTAAAAATATCTACCAAACACCCTGTATATTGGCACCACTATCCAGTAGTTGCTAATTTTATATTTTTGGTTTAGTTTTATATTGTTTTACTCTCTCGTTCAATCTCTTACCCGACTGAACCTAAAAATATGAATGAGCAGGAAGGACAAAAAAAAAAAATCATAAATGAAATGCTACACAATTTCTGTTGTTCCTTGAATTCTTTCCGCTTTTTTTTTTTTAAAAGAAAAAAAAAGTAAATGCCCCCCAAAACTGCACTTTGGAATGAAATAATTCACTGCACTGAACCTTGAATGACGGTTGAAGTTTAATTTAAACTCTAAAACAGAAAGTCTTTTTTTCAATTTTAAACTATTAAACTACCTTTGAAATTCCAACACAGAAAACTTAATAAAATGACGTCAGAAAAGGATATGTAGATTTCGATAGAATTGAACAGACAGACATAGATAAAAAGAAAAACAGGGGTTGCCTCACGTCTTAATAATTATTAACAGAATAAAATCATTTAACACGTTCTTACTTTCACAATGTTACCTGTAAAAAGAAAAAATACAAGCAGACAAACTTTTTGAATGAGCATTTGAATTTCTAAACGAAAAAATAATTTTTTCTTAATGATTGGTCACTTATGATGAAGTAATTAAAACTTTTATATCCATTCTTGGCATTTTTTTAAACTTCAAAAAAACACTAAGTGGAAATATCACAGTGATTCAATTTTCTGCTGGTGCCGCGGCCATCATTGATGGGTTCGCTTCTGGAGTTGGGAGACTCATCATAGTTCTAACCTTGTGCCAGCTGAAGTTAAACTTTGCATACGAACGCACATATTCTTCTTTCAATTAAAATTGTGTAGTGTTCTAATTTTATTTTGATAGTTATTTTCACTTATTTAATTTTATTTAAAGATGGAAAGGACGTTAATTTGAAAATGGTGCACGAAGCTGTTGTAGTTGGCAGTGCATAAATAGTCTCTCTAGTCTCGATCTACAACAGCAATGTGCTGCAATACTGACGTATAATCCGAGAACGGAAATGAAACTGAGCATATATCATAGAAGGTCTGCTGATGTGTAAGCATATTGATAAAATAAAAATAACAGTAGTAAATAAAATAAATTTTTAAAAAAAGTAACAAACAACAGAGAATGCAGAAAAAATAGTAGTGTAATAATGTAAATAATAAAATTGTTGCAACAATTAATTAAAGTATAATGCATTTTTTTTAATTCTCTCATTCTCTTTTAACATCTGTTTTGGTATTGATGTCGAAGTATATCACAATCGTCATTTTCATTCATATATTCGTCCAATGCATTGATTTCTTTCAACAACAAGAAGTCACTATTTTTCACTTCGTATTTTTTAAGTGTTAATAAAAAATTCAATAAATTTTTTAAAATAATAAAAACAAAAACGTAACAACATTTTTGCTTGTTTTACGTCGTTGAGTGTCGCTTTTTGTTTGCTATAAAATTTATTTTAAAGAAATACTCTTCGAATTTGCTTTTTTATATAAAAAGAAAAAGAATTTAAATTTTTGTATATTACAATTAAAGATTTTTTCTCGATAATAAATAGGTTGTAAAAATTTATATATATATATAAATTTTTATGTGAAAGTTGAGAGAAGAACGGTAAGATATTTTTAAAAATGAAAAATTTATTTGATTTTTTTTTTTTTTTTGAAAGATTCTTAGGTGGTTGGTTGGGTTTAAATGACAGTGTGGCCATTTTATCTTTTTTTTTTTTTTCAATGGCTAAAGGAGAGAATTACCTTCTTTTTTCCTAATTAATTATACCAATGTATAGACGAATCTTTATCAATATAGGAACCACGTATGTATTTCATATATGTAATGATGAACGTTTTGAGAATAGGTTCATTATTACAACGAACTAAATGAGGAAAGGCAGCTCGAAAGTGTCTGGTAGCCTCCTCCAGGTGATAATGCGGCACTGACGGATACAAGTGATGAATCTGGTGAGTACCAATGCTGTGGGTAAGATCATGAGCCCAGCCATAATGCCGGTCAACACTCGACAGTTGACCTCTAACATAGGTCCACTCCTTGTCGCTATACCAAGGAGTACCAGCATCGTTGTGATGTAGAAAGGTCATTATTACCAACCAGGAGGCGTAGACGAAAACTGGAGCGAAGTAGAAAAAAGCTAAATCGGCAAATCCTCTCTGCAGGTAGTAGCTGTAGAGGCACATTAGCCAACCGCCTAAAGCTATCAATGAAATATAAATAGCCAGCACGTGTTTCTCAAATAGTGGATCGTGCGGATTAAAATGGAAGACACGACGGGGTTTATAACCCCAACCCAGGTAGATGAACCAGCCTATACCCAAGGCGAAACCGGGCATCATGGACCGTTCTTTCTTCAGCTCCTTTTTGATCGGATAGAAAACTTCATCTTTTTCAAAGTTACCTGTGTTCTTGTGATGGTTTTTATGGGATACTTTCCATGCATAGTAAGGGACCATCAGTGGCGTGTGGAGCAGAGTGCCCATAAAATCGTTAAACATCGGCCACCTCGAGAAAGATCCGTGTCCGCACTCATGCCCCAATACAAATACCCCAAACATAATAGTCCCTTGCAACATCCAGTAGGTAGGAGAAATCACTAGCCAAAAGAACCATGTAGGGGTATAATAATACAGAAAATCCGTAGAGTAATAAAGAATTATTATCATAGCCAGATCTTTAACGACATAGTACATCGAAGTGAGAATACTCGCTTCATAACAATGCTTTGGTATTTTGCGTTTTATCTCCACGATAGATGGGAGTCTATCCTTTTGGAAATACTCAGCTCTCATCTCTGGTGGCTGAAGATGGTACGGAATATTTTTCTCACCTGTGGTTTGGGAAGAAAATGTGGAATTAGATACATCGTCACTTGGAGTGCTTTTCACGTCGTTACCGGCAGGGGAAGATAAAGAATTTTCTTTGCCAATAATATCTCCGTTTGCGTGTCTTGCTCTCAATTTTTCCATTTTCTTTTTTGTTTGTTTGTTTGCGTGTTGTAATTATATAGTTTTTTTTTGTTTTTTGTCAGATTTTTTCTTCTTTTTTGTGTGTGTGTGTGGGGGGGGGGCTGCCTATGCTTCAAATGGTATCTGTCGAGTTTTTTGTGCTAAGACAGCCCGCCTGTCTTTTTTTACACGTCTATTCGTCTGATGCAAGCCAACGCGAATGAATGGGCGATGAATGAATGAAATAGGAAAAAAAAGAGGGAGAGAGAAAGAGACAGTGATATTGGATCCTTCGCGCATTGAAGTCAAGTAAAAGCGAAAGAGGAACAGAGAGCGAGGGAGAGCAATACACAGACTCACCCCCGTGTACGTTCTTTCGTCCGCCAAGCAGCAGCTTTAATGATTTAAACGAGGTGCGAGGAAAGACACTAAGATGCCACTCACGCCCATTGTTTCTCTCTATGTATGCTATCACTTTCTTCTTTCCTAACCTTCTCTCTCTCTCTTATTGTAGGTTTAATTCTCTTGTTTTATTTTCACTCTCTCTCTCTGTTTCGCTTTCTCTCGGCTGACGTTTTCCCCCTGCCTTGTCTACGTTTCTTTTTTTTTTTCTCCTTAATTCTTTAATCTTTCTCTTTTCTCGTTTTTTTCTGTCTATTTCCTTTTATATTTTCTCTATCAATGCATGAAGTGTGTATATTTCATGTTTAGTGTTGCATGTATGTCACTGAACGCCGCGTTTGAATTTAAGCACCCTCATTATGTGTGGGTGTGTATCCGTATGACGATATAATTGTGTATGTGTGTGTGTGTGTGGATATTCAACCTGGCCCTATGGTCGGCAAGCCTGGAGTAGATGGATTGATATTGTTGATTGGTCAGTTGCGCTGTTCAGCGGTTTGTAAAATTGTCAAATTGCCATTCGGAACAATACAGCGTTTATCTTGGGTCGTTGATATCGTAAGAGAATTTACTAGCAATGGATAAGAAAAACACACACACACACACATTAGCAAACTTATTGTATGTTATTATATATTATAACGACATACATTCCTTTGCCTGAAGTGCATATAACACACACATTACTTTTACCATGTAAAAATATTTCAGTTTGAATTTTTATGGTAAGAACTTACCATTGGCATTGTAAGACATATTTTATTTTTTATTTTTTTTCAGTCAGTTTGAATTTTTCTTATTTACATTCAGACTAATCCTCATTTTAAATTTTATTATCATGACATTTCAGTTATTGTACGCTTAGGCCTTCTTCAGGTGCCTGTCAAACCCAAGTAACCTTCAGGGAACTTTGAACTAAACACCTTAACTTATTGGAGTAGATTTTTCATGTTCCTTTGTCCATGTCTATTGATATTTTGTCGTGTTCATTTAGTTATTTTTTTGATAATATTCACCACTTTAGGTAACAGGTTACAGGGTAAGAGGTATCACCCGAAGCAAGGTGAAAAAAGCCATCAACACACAATGGACCACTCAAGGTAGAAGAGAAAGAAAAAACTTTAAGGCACCAGAAACCCAAGAAAACAAGGGATGACCTTCTACTTCTGTTTAAAAGACGAGGGAGGAGTGTGAACTGGACAACAGTTACAGTTTCACCAAATTCAAGAATTAATGTAGTCACTGCTATGATGCATATTTGCAACATGCAGTACAATAAAATAAGTATTTCTTCTGCTCGGGACATGGACGATCATGGCCGTCCACAACTTCCTGTTCTTTGCTGCTGTCATTATTCACCTATTTTGTTCCCATCCTGCCTTCTATTTAAGTAGTTTATTTCTTCTCTTGAGTTCAATACGTTCTGTGAAAGATAAATTCTCTTGACCTTCTTTTCTCATTCTATATTTTTGATGATAAGTAAATTCTATGCTAACAGTTTCTTTTCTTGCTTTTGGAACTCCTATCTGGCTCCATGCTTTCAAGCTAAATTTAATCTTAAAAAATTTAAATGCCACGTCAATCACTATCTACTGTCCTCCTGATTACTCTTTTTGTACCCACTCATCAGTAATGTTTCTAATTATTCTGCAACCAATAACCACTTGTCTTAGTGGATATACTACCTTGCATGGGGTGAACTGGATTTTGAAAAAAAATGTTTTCATGCTGTTCCTGTTTTTCATAAAACTTCCTCATTGCTCACATGCTCTGTCTATGGCATTTTTCTGTATAACAACATCTGTTTCTACAAGTCTATTCTTCATCTGTGAAGTGATAATTTTGCATTCATTATTATATAAATAGTTAGATATTACATAGCTTACATTGTCTGTACTGTTGTCCTTATCTTTATTGCCATATTCACAATGTTTCGGCCATTGTATGCTCTGGACTTGTTCAGGTGATAAGAATTTTGAACTAAACCCTTTAATTCCATCACTGGGGTATATTGTTCCCTTTCCATGAGCCATGCCTCTTTCGGATGTCATACTTATCTCCCTTTAACTCAACTCTCTAAGTTATTTGTTCACCACTGCTGTAGCCAGGTATTGAACTCACAACTCTTTGGGTTAAGTTCCTGGAACTAACCAACAGTTATATCTACTGGGCTATGTATGAATTTTTGGGACTTATATACCTAATATCTCATTAATCCTTTTTTACCAGAGCTCATATTGCAATCTTAAAGTTAATGTTTTTCTCTAGCACTCTGTATTACTTGTTTCTATATTGTATTCATTTCTATAATTGACAGGCTTTGGCTACAAAAATCTCCTAAGCCAGCCAAGCATAGAATTGAATACAGTAGACAAAAACGTTTTATAAGTTTCTGGAACATGCTTATCATTATTCGTATGTGTTTTTGGATTTGTCACATTTTCAGTTGTTTGTTACTACATTACCCAGATAATTTCTACACCTGCTTAATACTGATATCCCTTTTGCTAACAACCATGTATCCCGCATTCATATATTCAGGGTTGATTGGCCTCATGCCTGGCATGAACTGATTAGATTTGGGTTTTGATCCAGTATGGGATAAAATTTCAGGGTTATTTTTCTTCTTCTTTTTTTTTTTTTTTTTTAGTAATATTTTTCCATATGTTTCACATGCAAAATACTGAATTATCTTCCCTAGTTTACTAGCAGTATAGCCCGGCGTTGCTCGGGTGTAATGAAAGCTTTTATATATATATTATTGATTTTCTGCACTATTGTAAGAATTGCAACCTTGAAACTTCTGAATATCATTTCTTATGTCTTTGTCTATCAGCATACCAAATTTGATTAAAATTGGACCACTCTTTCTATAACCCGATTTTTTCGATTACCGATTTTCGATATTTATCGGGGGTACCTCGACACAAAACCTAGCTAAGAACACTCGCAGACGCATATAGTATAACTGTGTAAATTTTCAAGAAAATCGGCTCAGCCATTTCAGACTCTATAGGTAACGAATACACACAGACAATGTTCCATTAATAAATAAGTTTAGATATTTTCTGAACACACTTTTTTTAACAATAGTAAATAGTCATCTGTTGCTAATCACTGATATGATGTCAGTATTCCCTTGGCAGTGGTTTGCGACCTTTGACTACTCTTGTTAAGATTATCATTTTCTAGCACAGAGCCACAATTATGGAAAAGAGTTCCACATGCAGGAAGTGTGAGAAAAGAAACTGGTACAGTAGAAGTGGCCGTTACATTTGACTATTTTGATGGTAAAAGGGTGGGACCTAGATGCCAATCTAGTAGCACTAGTAAATTTATGTGGTTGGGCCACCAGGGAAAGAAGCTTGTCAGAGCAGAAACCATGAAAATATTTGTAGAAAAAAACAGAGGGAAGCCACATATTTGAACATATAATACATAGTACAAGAATATTTTTTATTACCCAGAAGTTGTTGCTAGACAGAAAAGGAAATTAACCCTCGCAACACGGATGACTATTTCAATTTCATTGAAACTGTTTGCATGTGGTCAAGTGTATTTTAAATCAATGATAGATCTAAAAGTTATTTTTATGAAACTTTTAAAAATTATTGACTAATTTCCAAAAATATTGATAAAATCTTATAATTATTTGATTATTTATTTATTTTAGGGTTTTAAAATTTCTTTTCTTCAACTTTATAAGTTTATTAATCAACCCTGGGTAGGGGTTGTATAAACTGAGTGGTAGGATAATGTCTTATTTCAAACAATCAAATTGCAAAATTGAATATGTATATGCATGTGTGCTAGTATGTACATTAAATGTCACATACATATTAAGTCATTCAACACAGACATACGCATATGCATTATGTATACACATGCAAGATCACCTGCAGACAGTGTATGACAGGCAGAGCATCAACTCCTTTACGCATTGCTCATTCACTAATGAATTAGAGCACTCTGGCTATTGGGCATGTATAGTGATAATATACATGCTAAAAAGTCTGCCTTCTTCTACCGTGCGCCCATGGCCCAGAGGTAGAATTGCCGACTGATGCCACGTCGGTCGGGTTTCAATCCTGGGTTAGAAGCAATCAGTCTAACCGTACTGATGAGCTGTGATACAGATCTGTCTGCGGATGACTATATATATATACAGATCTCGATATGTGAAATCACAAGTTTATTCGCCTGAAGAGAGTCAACTTTAAACTCGAAATGTGTGGCAACACAAATACCATTATTGACACTTAATATGTCATACAAAAAGCAAGTAATATTAATAATAATAACAACAATAAATCTACATTTTAAACAAAACGTTCACAGCTTCTCGCACTTTTTTCTTATATATATCAGGGTTATGCCATCTGGGTAGGCAGTGTCTACCCGGAATAAAAATAGAGCAGCAGCTGAATTTTTTCTTCTGTGACTCAAAATGCATCAAATCCGATAAAATTATGATGGTTACTCTGATTATTATGCATAAAATATAAGATATTTTGTTTATATTTACATTTATATTTGCTACATAAAAATCCCAAGTTGCCTACCTTGAGTAATTACTGATGCTATTTGCCTGATATATATATATATATATATATATACACACTACCGGCCATAATTATTAGGCCACCTCAGTGTTTTAAAAAATGATGTATTTCATACTAATTTTTAGTATACATTGCCAAGTGAATAATTGTAAATGAAAATAGAATGGTTCTTTTGTTAGTATTGCACAATAACATGTGCATCAAATGAATTTATAAATATTTGATAATTACCTGTGCAAAGTAATAATAACAAAAGAACCATTCTATTTTCATTTGGCAATAAATAGTAAAAATAGTATGAAATACATAATTTATTTAAAACAAATTGGGGTGGCCTAATAATTATGGCTGGTAGTGTGGTGTATATATATATATATATATATATTTTAATGAAACTTGGATATAAACAACCGACAATTTGAAATGAATTGTTATCGTAAATAATCAGGCCAGTAGATATAAATATATAATACTGTTTAATTAAAAACAGAATATCTACTTAAATATGAGTATCGATAAAAAATAATGTTCAAACAATTCATTATATATATATATATATATATATATATATATGATGACTAATATATTATGCTCTCATTACGATTGAGCTCTCTAGAAGAAAATTTTAAAAACAGTTTCCACTTCTGCTATATAAGTGTGACTTTTCAGAAATAAATTGAGTTCTTTCGGTGTTTGGTGACTGACATATGTATACACAGCTTATATACAACACGATAAAATTTCCCTTCTCTGATTCCATGCACCTATGGCTTAGGGAGTAGCGACTCTGACTGACACCAAATCGGTCAAGTTTTGATACTGGCCAGAAGCAAGTGGATGCATCTAGCCACACTGATGAGCTGTGATACAGTGAAACAGGCTTGTATGTGGATGATTAATATATATATATACCACACTAACCACACTTAATTATTGATTTGCCATTTTGATTCCAGATGGTTCACCACTGATTTTGTCTTATTTTGTGTCAAGACAGCTAATATTTGCTGATGCCTATTTTCACCTGGAGATTCATCTTTCCAAGCAATATCTTCCTGCATAATGATAAACTACATCCAGATCCTGGGTATGATGAAGAACTGTATTCAGTGGTTGGGTGGTTTTGGGTAGCTTGAAACCACCTCTTAATTGCTGTTGTCCCTAGCACTGCCCTGGCTCAGGGTGGTAGCACCAGTTGGGGTCCCAGCTATAAGCAAATGGTTAACCCCCAAACTTGGGTTGGAGGACTATGAAAGTATAAAAATTGATTTTTATAATAAAAGTTCCAACAATGCTGTTTTGGAGAAGAAAATATTACCAACAATGCAGTTTTGAAAGAAAAATATTACCAGCAATAAATCTGACTCTCGACAAAACAGATTTTACGAAAATATGTCAATGAAATCTAATCTACAAACTGGTTTTTTTTTGCAAAGAATACATATTCTATTCATACAAATCTATTGTAAAAATCTTGTTGGCATTAAATAACCCATTGAGGTGTTGATATGCTGTTAAAAAAACAATCCAAACCAGTACTCTCCTATTGCTTTTATGAACAGGACCAGAAACCTTACACCAACATCTATGGCAATATGTTGATAGAACTCCACTCTTTCCCACAAATGCAATATTGTTATCCTGTTGCTACTCGATCACTTTTTCTATGGCAAATGTTCAGATGAGCGCTCCACCAGTTTGGACCTTCCTAGCTAGGATTTGCCATACTACATCCATTTGACTCTTACCTACATGTCATCTACATTGTAAAGAGAGAGAGTTCTACTCAGACATTTTTTTTACCTCAAGAACTGCCACTTTGTGAATTAGACTCCAGCATGTATGCTTTCCTGAACAATCCACGGTTTACAACCATATCTCCTTAAAACATTGACTCTCATATGATCACCAAAGTTAAGCAATGTTGAGCCTGTAGTACAAGTATCAATTAAAATAATGTTTGAAGTAATATATATATATATATATACATGTCAGCAGACTTGTATAATGTATCTTTAAGTTTAAGTTGACATCTGCTTTTACGCGTACTCTTTGATTATATGTTGCGCATATATATATATATGTTTATATATGAATATGTGTGTGTATTCACCAAGCTGATGTAATGTATTTTTTCTTAAATTTTCTCTTTTAAGGGAGCGATCTTTATTTTTATTCGTTTTTTTTGGGGGGGGGTCTTTCTTTGTGAATTTCATTCGTGTAAAATTTTCTGTACAATAAAGACAGAAGCTGATGATGGTTCACCTGAAAATAGGCTTACACTTCTGATTTACCATGAAATAATGTGCCTGCCTAAATTTTTCTTATATTTGTTCTATATGTATTTATATACATATATATTTAGAGTTCTCTTAGAGAGATATCCTCCCACTGTATGTACAGGATACTCCTTTGGATTCTTCTATATCTACACCGCATGCTTATATATATATATATATATATATATATATATAATAAGAGAAAGAACAAATTCAGTGAAAATCCACAGTTCATTGGATTTACTTTTTAAAAATGTGCTCAATACAAAGTATAGTAATATATCATTATAATATATCTATTATCACATTTTACATCAGTACACAAAAGTTTTCATGTTTCAATACTATGAATTGTACTTTGTCACCATCACATTGGTAACCATCACCTGATGAAGTACAATTCATAGTATTGAAACATGGAAAGCTTTTGTGTAGCGTTGTAAAACATTTTTATTATAATCACTTATAATAAAGATATTACAATGATATATATGTGTGTGTGTGTGTGTAGAATCCAAACAAGGTCTACCTGTTTGATTATTCATTATATTTTTCCAATTTTCAGATAAGTTGTTGAGTATTGCACTCAAAGTTGTGGACAATTTGTCACAAGTTCATATTTTGTAATTTTTTTTTTTTAAATACTTTCGATTTTTGTAGTCATTGTCAAGAACCGATGATGGGGAGTGGGTTTTGATACTGATTGCAAAAGTGCATCTTATTTTTGGTTAGATGTTCTGTTCATCTTTTATTTTTTCCAAATATATTGAGACAGAGCAGTGCTATTATGGTACCTTCTTAATTTGAAAAAAGTTATATCTTTTTTTTAAAACTTGTTCTTTGTCAAACCAATATAATTAATCGTGGAAAGGCCTTCTACCTTGGCTTCAGTTCTGTATACAGCATTGTTGAATCCAAACTAGGTGTCCTTGACAAAATCCAACAGAGAATCTATAATGTGATAGATCCTGATTTGGCAGCTCAGATACAGTCACTTTCTCACCGGCACAATGTGGCTTCCCTATGTCTCTTCTACAAATACTTTCACGGCTTCTGCTCCGATGAACTTAGCTCACTGGTGCCCCCTATATATGAATTTACTCCAGCCACAAGATTAGCAACTAGGTCCCACCCTTTTACTGTGAAACCAATAAATTGTAAATGCAAATTCTACTCCATCAGCTTCTTTTCTCACACTTCCTGCCTGTGGAATTCCTTTCCATTTACTTGCTTTCTTGACAGCGACAATCTCCAAAAATTTAAATGTAAAGTCAATAGTCATCTCCTATCTCACTAACCTGCATCCTCTCTCTCATGCTCCTTTCTCCATCCACTCCACAATCATCAGTATTCTCATCCTTCTCTTACCCACTTCCTGACACCCCCTATAACCTGTCACTCTTTCTCATAACTTTCCTCCTATGTAACCTCCTGCAAAATAGGGGCAATAAAATGCCTTGCTTGGGGCGATATGATTATAAAAAAAAAAATTAAAAAATTGCTTCTGTGAGGAGCAATTTTCAGTTTTTCTACAATTACAGGTTAGAGTTTTACTTCAATGCTGACTTCATGTTTTGCATTTTCAAAGATATGATCAGAAGATGTGTTGCATTTACACACACACACTCATATATATAAAAGAGAGAAGGGGGCATAAAAATCAATACTGTCTGGTAACGGTCAGTTTTGTGCTTCAAATACCCTTGGGAAAAAAGTATAAATCCACTTCCTTTCTTTCCAGCTATAGGCTAATTAGTAAAACTTGTATCACTGAATCACCTGTTATCTAAAAAAAAATCTCACAATCTAAAGATATTTTCTGGCTTTAAATAACCTGCAAAGGGTTGATAAACTGTAGAAAGCAATTCTATCAAACAAATTCAACTTGAAAACCAATCACATCTATACTGAGTTCAATTTTTCTTGGGTGCTCAATATTTATGGCATTGTGCCAAAGTAAGTTAAACATACTACTTTTGTTGTATAAATGTGAAGTACCAACAGCTGTCAATATTGCATTATCTCTGTGCTGTTTTTTGCAAATTCATTGTTGAAACCACATGCAAACACATTATGCCACTTCATCAGCTCCAAGCTCATCAAACGATTAGCCTTTCCTGATTGGCAGGATTTATCAGCAAGATGCTTTTGTGCTAATTTTCTGTTCAGCTTAACTGAAACCAACTTTATTGTGCAGTTAGTAGAATAGGATACCCGAGGTAAGAGAAATGTCCTCATTAGATTACTGAGATGCACAAAACATCTTAGCATTAACTAATCCTATTTAGCACAGGCATATGACCCAAACAGAGAAAGGTGAATAGGAAAGTGACTGTGTTGTGTCAACTTCCTGAGCACAGTCTGTTTTTACCTTGAACAATGATAAGCAAATACAATTACTCCAGCTGCTGAAAGCTTTAAAAAAGATGATGGGAATTGCCGTAATTAAGGTTATATGGGTCAACTACAAATGATACAAATTTCTATCAGTACCAATAAGTTTAACAGTATGGGTTAATGATAAAATGTTTTTTTTTACTATTGTTCAGTAAGGCCCAAGAGTCACTCAAGGTAAAAAAATGACTGAATAAAATTGTTGTAATGGGAGAGGGAAGAGGTGCATATTATGAGGATATGTAGGATAGATATCAGTTGATCCTAGACTTGGTGAGGTTAAGATAGTAGTGGTTGAGGAAGCATAGTCTTTGGAGTCTGTACCATAAAGTCCTGGGTATGACGGTATACTGCATCTGGTAGCAAGGCCTCAGATTGAGAGGTTGTGAGGAGCATGGAACCACCTCTTAATTCCTGCTGTTCTCAGGTCCACCCAGATCCGGAGTGGTGGCACCTGTTAGGGTCCCAGCTATGGGCAAATAGTTAACCCCTAAACTGGGGGCAAAACATTATGAAAGTATAAAAACAGACTTTTATAGAAAAATGCACATTTTTGAAGTAAAAAAATTGTTGCCATAATACATTTTTGAAAGAAACAAAATTATTACCAGTAATACATTTTTGAATACAAAACTAGAAGACATCTTCAGTTTTCTAAAATGAAAGGAAGTTTTTTTCATCGAAATCTGACTAAATCAACTTCTCACTATAACCGAACATTAAAAAAACAAAACAAAAAAACACCATAAAACACCACCTTTTTGGCATTAAATAACCCACAGAGGTTGATATGCTGTTAAACAAAACTCAAACCCTGTACAATATAGTGACAGTACTGGAAAAGAAATTGTATAAGTGGAATGTCTTTCTGACCAAAGGAATACAAAGGAAATGTTGTATATATAGTATGGTGGGTCCCAGCTTTAAAGGTCTGAACTAGAGGGATTAAGGAATGTAGCTGGTTTGAATATTTACCATAGTAACAGCAATAGACAAGGAGAGACTTGTGTTTCATGAGAAATTGTGGGACACCATTTACACATATGTGGGGTCCTGGGTATGACAGTAAACTGCATCTGGCAGCAGGGCCTCTGATTGGAAGGTTATGAGGAGTATGGAACCACCTCTTAATTGCTGTTATTCCTAGGTCCACCCTGACCTGGAGTGGTAGCACCTGTTAGAATCCTAGCTATAGGCAAATAGTTAACCCCCAAACTGGGGCCAAAACACTATAAAAGTATAAAAATAGACTTTTATAGAAAAATATACATTTTTGAAGGAAAAATATTGCCAACAGCACATTTTTTAAAAAAAAGATTATTAGTGTAACACATTTTTGAAGGAAAAAAAAAATGATTACCAGTAATACATTTTGAATACAAAACTAGAAGACATCTTCAGTTTTCTAAAATAAAAAAAAAATTTTTTAATTTTTCATCAAAATGTGACTAAATCAATCTTCTCACTATAACCGAACATTTAAAAAAAATATCTTAAAGCCCTACTTTTTTGGCATTAAATAACCCACAGAGGTTGATATGTTTTTAAACAAATTTCAAACTCAACCAGACTATATGGGTCACGTGATATAGGAGTGTGGGCAGTTGGAAATAAAGTGGACGACTGTGATGATATACAAGTCTTGTCATGTTGCCTATTGTCGATGGTCATAGGCAGAGTGTGAGCATGAAACATGGTGGCAGTGGCACACAAGTTTATTGACTACAGAACGATAAAAGGGAAAAGATGACAGTGCAGGAGAAAACAGTTTAGTCTTATTTTTAATGTTCTTGAATGGATATTGTGAAAATTCCAGCCACGTTAGTTCGAAAAAGATGGCAGGCTCAGTTGGAAATGACATGCTCAGTGGCCAGTAGCAGGCATAAGAACATCCCGACCCCTGTGTTGGATTGGCAATTTAGACAAAAATTGGAAACTTTTTAAACAGAAGTGGCATATCACATATTTCTACGGACAATCACTATAATACCAGATGGCGTTACTATTCCACTTGTTAGGAGATGATGCGTTAACAATATATAACTGTTTCCAAATTCCACACCCAACAAACAGTAGACATGTGAAAAAATTTTCCAAAGCATTCAATAGGTACGCAGTCAGTGAAACTAATGTCCCATATGAATGTTTTGTGCTTCACAGTAAGAAACAAGAGCCCGAGAGCATATAAATTGTTATAACCTTGCTGTGAACATTGATAAAAACTTGTGACTATTGGAACGACTGCATGACATCAATACTGCATGACCAAATTATTTTGGGGATATGGAACCTCCAAACACAAGCAGAATTACTAAAAGTGAGAGAGTTGGAGTTGCAGGAGTGCATTAACATTTGCAGACTAATGAAGAATGCTATGCAATATCCTTGAGCTTTAAGACTGGAACAAGTACAAGAATCCAAAGAGAAAACCACAACTCAGAAACGAATGCCAGTTCTGTACTTTTTACCATGAACCATGTAAGGGGCAATGTCCAATGTATGGAAAAACTTATATGAAGTGCCAAGGCAAGAATCACTTCACAGCAAAAGGTAAGTTGGTGATGTAGCAAGTTCAGACAGTGTGCACATGATAACATAACAGAGATAGTAGTCAGCCAAACTTTGAAGTGGTCGTTATGGTCATGACTGAGAGGAAAGCTGACAGTCTAGTGCACAGGATAATTCGTAAAAATAAAAGAATTATGTTTCTACTTGATAGGGAACTTGTTAAATGGGAAATATGTTCATGAGAGAAATCTGAAGCCCTCTGACATGACCCTCATCATGTGAAATGGGACAGAGATGAAAAGAAATAGGTGAGTGACATGTAAAAGTGATTAACCTAAAAAAAAATGAAAAGAAATATGATGTAAATTTTGTGCTTGTGATAGACAATTTGAATCCATTCCTAGGTGCAATTGCCATAAAAAAAATTGGGCTTAGTCAGTATGAACAAGAAGTTCCAGATTGTGAGTGAAGCTCCTTTGCTGAAATATTAAAATCACAACAAACCTCTCGTCATCTAATGCAATGCAAGTGAGAAAGGCTTCACTACTCCAAGAAGGCCAACCCCTAGCTCATATCAATCAGGTCCTTATCAACACATAAACATGGTATATGCAGCTAGAGAAGGAATTACTGGCAGTAGTCTATGCATGTGAAAGCTTTCACCAATGTACAGTACTGTGCAAAAGTATTAGGACAAGAACTATTTTATCTTTTATGCGGCATATTGACAGAAAAAAATTTAATTAAAGTAATTTTATTTGATTTACTCAACAAATGCTTTAACAGGAAAAAAGTACTTGTTACAAAATAAATATAATATTTAGTATAATAGCCTTTTGCTTTGATCACAGCCTTCATTCTGTCAGGCATTGACATCACAAGCTTCTTCAATGCATCTAATGGTATCTCCTACCAAGCAGCTTGTATTTGTTCCCAAAGTGTGTCTTGCGAAGTAACATTAGATTTATCAATTCGAGAGGGGGGGGGATGAGAAAAAAGTTAGTCATATCCAAGGATAATAGAATAATGAGTAGTTTCAAAATAACTTGTTTAATAGAAAATAGGAAAAATTAAATATAATTTATTTTAATACATTTCTTTTACACCTAGTTTTAAATAATCAATATTTATTAGCAATTTACTTGGCTATTCACTCTGTATTTGAATTTCAGTGAGGTTTTTAGGAAAACCACCCCTGTCCTAATACTTTTACACATTACCGGTAAAGTTGCAAAAGTGTTAAGACAGGGGTGATTTTAAACTTTATTTTGATGCCTCATAAAAGATAAAATAGTTCTTGTCCTAATACTTTTGCACAGTACTGTACATTTGGCCAGCACATTTCTGTTCTGAGCACCCACAGACCTCTTGAAGCTATAATAAAAAAATGGATTTGGTAAAGTGCCTGAAGTAGCTGCAAAACATGCACCTGCAGGAATACAATGTCATAGTGTTATATCATCCAGGTAAAAGGATGTCTATCATGGACATACTTTCAAGGGCTTACATCCACAGTCTTAACTGTGCAAATGAGGAGGATGTTATCTGGGAAGCAGAGTACATCCCAGTGACAGAAAGAAGGCTGTTGAGCTGAGAACAACAGCCACAGATGACCGATTCATGCATCAGGTTATATTAGGATGGCCAGATGAAAAACGATACCTTGACTCAAAAGTAAGACCATATTCCAGTTTTCAGTATGAATAACAGTCCAGAATGAGCAGATATTTTAAGGTAGATGTGTGGTCAGTCAGTTAAGTTCCACACGTGATACACGTTTGGACGATCATGTCTCGAAAGAGACATGACTGACTGGGCAGAAGATTATCCCGCAGTAGGTTGCCATTGCTTTTTGCGGTAGACTGGTTGCTGACCAAGGCTATAGAACCCAATCTGTTCTGTTATTTATCCCATAACTGGAAGGAATAGACGGATTAATACCTTTCCCAAGGGTATTTGCGCGTAAGTGAATGCAATGAATTCAGCTGGAATTCGAACTCGGCTCCCCAATTTCTCGTTCCGAGCCAATTTCTCCCTGAATCAATGGGCTGTTATAAAGGAAAGACTGTATTCCTCCTATTTAGGAGTGAAAGATTGCTGTCGAAGACTATGCAAATGTTTATATTGGCTGAACATGACTAGCGACATAAAAGAGTACATCATAAAATGCCTGCTGTGTCAGAAATCTGAAGTGGCAAATCCTGTAGAACCTTTAATGATTCATGAAATTCCAGAAAGACTCTGAACAAAAATCACACTGAACCTGTTCATATTTGATGTCTGTACAGAAGACTAGCTGAGTAATTTTTTGGCGATTGAGCACTAACATTAAGATGATGATTACCAAATTGAAGAATCATTTTACAAGATATGGTATCCCAGACAAATTAGTCACAAAAATGAGTCTCAGTTTTGGAGCCAGGTATTTGTTGTTTTTGTGAAGAAGTGATGTTTTACACACCCATTTGTCCATATAACAGTATAGCTAATGGAAAACTGGAATCAGTTTTAAAGATGGTGAAGAATCTGTTCCAGAAAGGCAAAGCCTCAGCCTGATCCATATTTGGCAATGTTAGATCACTGAAACAGACCTGCAAAAAGTTTTCTGTTACTAGCACAGAAGTTTCTGTCAAGGAGGACAAAAACTCTTCTTCCAGACATGAATGACCTGCTAAACCAGAAATACCAGAAAATGTAAAACAGGTATTGAAGTCCATTTCCATCATAAAGTCAGATCCTTGCCACCTTTACTTTCAGGAAAGTTGTGCAGATAAAGCCGCATGTAAGACGTAAGAGAGAATGGGGTAAAGGAAATATTGGCTGAGCAGCTGGATGCAAGGTCATACCACATCAATATTGATGGGGAGCTGTGCTATCAAAGCAGTGTTGACTTGAAGAATCAGCAGAGGTACCTTCTAATACATCCATGGGGATCCAGTCATACCCACTTCAAGATGATTCTTTAGTCACTAATGCTGGAAAACATTTCAGTGCAATAAGTTTTACACCTCCACCAGCTAGAAACCCAAACAGTGGAAGGACCCCAAAGATACCTATCAGGAGGACTCAGTGAGGAAAACACGTTCTAGGAGAAGTCAGAACACTAGGAAAACTAAAGGACTAAAAGGTAAAGAAAGTTGAGTGAAGGGACCAAGTAATACCTGTATGGCAAGAGGTCATCCCTGTAATCTACCAAGGGTATTCCTTGGATACTGATCAGTCTCCTTAAGTAATAATAATAATAATGAAAAAAAAGTTTTCTTTCTTCTTTTCCAATCTTTTCACTGTTTTCTTTTTTTTTAAAATTGGAGTAGATAGACTAAGCTATCGCCCGGTTCACACTCCACCCACGTCTATTGAACAGGTGAAGAGGCTCACCCCTTGTTCCTTGTTTAGAATGTGGTTTCCGGCTTTCTCTTTTCCAATCTTTTCTTTCCTACGTAGCCCCTGCGCTTCAGTGGCGTTACCGCCTTGCTCGGGGTGATATGATTAAAAAAAAAATTAAAAAATAAGGAGAAAGATATTTTCTGAGAACTTATTTTTTTGGATGCTGCTTACATGGTCATGAAACATAAGAGTGTAAGCAGTTGGAGATATTGCAGAATACTATGATGTGCGTTGTGGTGCAGTGGATATCGACTTGGAACAAGAGATCGGAGAGCCGAGTTTGAATTCCAGTTGAATTCCTTGCATTCAGTTATGCACAAATACCTTTGGGAAAGGTATTAATCCGTCTCTTTCCTCCAGTTATGGGTTAAATAAGAGGACAGATTGGGTTCTATAGATTTAGCTGGCAACCAGTCTACTGCAGAAAGTAATGGCAACCTACTGCAGAATAATTTTCTGCCCAGTCAGTCATGTCTTTTTCGAGACATGATCACCCAAGTGCGTATCATGTATGACACTCGACTGACTGTGATAACATGCATTGTCTTGTCATGCTTATTGTCAGTGGTCAAAGGCAAAGAGTGGGCATGAAACAGCAATGTTTAATCTGTGGGAAATGGGTTGCAGGGTGGAGAATAATTCCTCACCCACAAAAGAGGTTAAGGGTTGAACTCTGTTGAGGTTGGGCTGGGCAGCATCAGCCCAAATATTACAGCAATACCCTATTCTTGGTCTGATCCGACTCTTGTAAAACTGGAGCATGGCAGTGGGAGTCAGGTAGGTTCTGGAGTGATACAAGGAACTGATCATTCTTCCAGCGTCTTTATGATGGCGCAAACATACAAGTTTCATTTGAGGTCTGGAGCAAGCTTAGACCTACTCTTAGTGCAGATGAGTGTGCATTAATCTTACAGCAATCATCGTAGCAGCATCAAAAAATATGGATTTAGATGGACAGGAACACTGGAGATTGTCTGAAGTATTAGATGTCTTTATCTTTATTCATTTTTTACTAGTTTTCTTTGTTGTATTGTTGCTGTTAATCAGAAAATCCTAGTTTGAATATCCTGTGACTGTTAGACAAAGGAGCATGAAGTTGGAAGTTTCAGCCTAGTGATAGATGTGGGTTGTTCTATAAGACAGATTGGGTTTTATAGCCTTGGTTGTTAACCAGTCTACTGCAGAAAGAAATAGTAACCTACTGTGGGATAATATTTTAGCTAGTCAGTCATGTATTTGAAAGAGATATTGTCCATGCACGTATAGTGATAGGATTCTATCACTGAACTTTAAGATGAGTTTCTGATATAGCAAATATAAAATCAAATCCTGTTAGAAATAGCTTCTTGGTTCTAAATTGATGTAACATAATTTAATGGTTGGCTAAAAAACATTGTGACAAAAGGCAAGAAGATGAATAGAAGCTCAGCATATATCCTTTTAATTTTTAATATCCTTTTCATTGCATTCACTTACGCACAAATACCCTTGGGAAAGGTATTAATCCATCTCTTCCCTCCAGTTATGGGGTAAATAACAGGACAGATTGGATTCTATAGCCTTGGCTGGCAACCAGTCTACCGCAGAAAGCAATGGCAACCTACTGCGGGATAATCTTCTGCCCAGTCAGCCATGTCTCTTTCGAGACATGATCGCCCAAGCGTGTTTCACGTATGGAACTTAACTGACTGACTAATTATAAACTGTAATTAGGGAAAGTAAAACTTTCACTGAAATATGTTGGAGAATTTCCAAATTTAAATCTAAAATCAAGAAAATACAAACTTTAAGCAAAACATACAGAAAAAGTAGCAGTCAATTTAAACTGGGATTTTCTTTTTTACCATATCTGAATTAGAATTATAAACTATAATTTTGGGAAGTGAAAATGTCACTGAAATATGTTGAAAAATTTTTAGGCTTTCATCTGAAATCAAAGAAAATACCAAATTTAAGAAAATGGTTACAATATATGAAAGAAAGTAAATATCAGTTTAAGTTTTAAGGATATGACCTAAAGGTTATGGTTTCATCAAAATTTATAGTGGATAATAAATTAAATCAACTCTCTTCACTTTTACAAAAATTCACAACTGGTTTTCCCAAATAGAAAAAGGATTGATCATCTGCTTAATGAAACCAGATTTCACAAGTCTGTGTTAAAATGATGTTTGACCAATGGGAGCGACTTGTAAGACTTGGAAGGACTTGGCAATCCAGTGTGAAATTCAAAAGAACTATATAAATGACCTGGTGTCAGTCAAGAATCTGAGATGGGAGCAGCGAAAGAGAGATACACATCTAAAATGTAACTTCAAACTTTAAGACATTGTCCTCTTTCTCTTTCTCTTTATCTCTTTCAACAATTACTACTACGAACATTTAGTAGGAAATCTACTCTTAACTTCTTAATAATGTTTCTAATTGCACATTAACTCCTACAACTTCTGTTAGTCTTTCCCTTTAATAAATTTCTATTTTAAAATGCAAAATGTATATTTTATTCTTCTTATGCTATTCCACACAATTTCACATATTCCAATCTGCCGATAACCAACCTTCTGATGATGATAAATCTTCATAAAACTTGTAAGCTGTAGGGAGTTCAGTTAAGTCTGACACAAGGCCAAATCAAAGAAACATTAACCATCTCCCTACACTACAAATTAATCATGGAAATACAACATTATTATATTAGCACTCAATAAAAGAAACTTTAATATATTACCAGAAGCCATATCAAATGAAAGGGATTATATTATTCATTTGTCTAAGGCATCAAAATATTTTTCAGTATTATGCAAGATTATTTGATAAAGTACATCACAATAAACTATTGGTATTGCTAGGTAACTTGAGAAAGATATCAGAGTAATCCAGAACTTATACTGGCAGCAAATTGCCTATATATATATATATATATATATACACACTTTTCTTTCCTGGTGGTTCGTTCCGTTCGAGGGTTTTTTTTCTTTACTGTGAAGAACCGTATGCATTGTCGGTCCTACGCAGCTTTCTTTTTTTCTCCCCTCTTTGTCCAAAGCTCTATAGCCGAGGATGATAACGGTGTTAGATTCTGCTGCTTATTCATGGTCTTTAAAGGTTTCTTGTGTAACATTTTAAGATTAGAATACGTACAGAGTCGGTTTTATTATTATTATTAATATATATATATATATATATATAGAAAATGAATTCAGTAAATATGCAAAAATAGGGATGTAAGGGGTGTAAGACTTGGTTTTATTCAATTCTGAGAGAATTAGAATTCCTATCAAGATTCATTATTGGCCGCTATGATCTTGACAGCATTAGATATACAAATGACACGGTATTGATAGCAGATGCAGAAAGGAAACCACAGAGACTTTTATAAAAAGTAGGAAAGGAAAGTGAGAAGAAAGGACTAAGCATCAATAGTAAAGTGGTTGAATGTGTGCTTGTATAGAATGTATGATTGTCAGCAAAAAGAAAAATTCCAACAGGCAAATTAGGAATTTCAAAAGCAAGCAAGTACAATAATTTAAACTAGCTGAACGCATGGAATTTCCATGGAAGGAAAATTATGATTTCCTGGAAAAATTTTACTTTGTCATCCTACAAATGATAGTAACGTCTTCAGACATAAAGGTATCGGATAATAAAATAATGATAACACAGAGTGTAATTTTATTAAAATATTTATAAAAGTAATTTTCATAGAAGCTACTTTACTGTGAGAGATTTTGAAAGAGAAAATGTTTTTTTTATTACTGAAAAATCATGGCTCTTGTGTCCATTGTAAACATTTTTATCAAGATTTTTAAAAAATAATAATTTAAAAAATAATTTCCTTCATTTGTGAATGAGTACTGATAGTTTCATTAAAATCCGATAATTATTTGATTTTTGCGAGAATTTCCAAATTAATGTGTTTGTCAATAAAAAAGTGTGTGATGCAATCATTACATTTTCATTGTAAAACAGTCATAACGTTTCTTTAGCCGCTAACTCAAATCAAAACAAAACTTTCTGACAAAATTTCAAAAATGTTAGAAGGGATAAAAAATTTTTAAAAATAATTAAAGTTACTTTAAAGGCTCCTGTGTCCATTGGAAACAGAAAAGACCAACTGAGTAATGGCCAATGATGTAGAGGCCAGAAATTTCATTATTAGGTTGCAGGATACAAACCTACCTTTTTTTACTATATATTGTAAAGTACACACACATATACACACACACAATTACTCTACAACCACCAGCTTAAGCTGCTACTGATACAATGATTCTATAAGCTTTCTCCTCCTACTCTCTCACTCTTTACTACCCTTCAGTTTGGCAAAGGTGAGCAAAAGGCTGAGGAGAGTAAAAAGATAGAAGGGAAGGAAAAGCTTGTGTAGAGAGTGTGGTTAACAGCCAGAGGAACTAAGTAACTAAGGAAGGAACAAGCAGAATAATAATTTAAACATTAAGGATGAGTTTCAACAAAGGATAGAAAATAGGACACCAAATCAGAAGGCAGATTGCGATAACGAAAATGCCTTCTAAAAGCAAAGTATTAAGAAACAGGAAAATTTTGTTAAAAACAAAGTAAAGGGGACTGAACTATGATTTAATATTGGTCCTCCTATGTAGCAGTGAATGCTGAACAATCTCCTCACAGATGAAGAAGAGACTTTAGACAACAAAAATATGTTTCTACAAAAGGATACTGAGAATATCATGGACTAAATATGCAAGGAACAACAAAGTTTTAAAGAAAATAGAAGCAAAAACAACACTTCTATTTAACATCAGAAAGAGATACTTGAAATTTCTAGGGTGCATAATGAGGAAAAAGGCTAGGAAAATTTGATACTCACAGAACATATTGAAGACAAAAGTGACAGAGGGAAGTAGGACATGTCCTACCAAAGAATTTTGTGCAAATGATTATTAAAACATTAGGAGAGACAGAAAAAAAATTGTGGAGAGCCATGATCACCCATCCCGGTTCACACTCCACCCACGTCTATTGAACAGGTGAAGAGGCTCACCCCTTGTTTCCTGTTTAGGATGTGGTTTCCGGTTTTTCTCTTTTCCAATCTTTTCACTCTTTATTTTATTTATTTATTTATTTTTTTTCAATTGGAGTAGATAGACTAAACTATTGCCCGGTTCACACTCCACCCACGTCTATTGAACAGTTGAAGAGGCTTATCCCTTGTTTCCTGTTTAGGATGCGGTCTCCGGTTTTCTCTTTTCACTCTTTTCTTTATTTTTTATTTTTTTTCAATTGGAGTAGATAGACTAAACTATCGCCCGGTTCACACTCCACCCACGTCTATTGAACAGGTGAAGAGGTTCATCCCTTGTTTCCTGTTTAGGATGTGGTTTCCGGCTTAATTTTTTCCAATATTAATTTCTTAACTCCTATAAATATAACAAACTTTAATAAGTAAAGAATACCTGATGAGCCAGGCTCACTAGGTATTCTTTACTTATTCCACTCTACCTATGTATTGAGCACTTTTTGCTTGTTGATTACTTGTGTCGGGTTTTTTCTTTAGGCTACTTGCTGACTCAGTCCAAACTCTTTTGACTGAAGTTCATGTACTTAGCTCTTTCCTTTTTTTTAAAACCATTTTTTCCCTTCTTCGTAGATTTCGACACGAGTATAGTTATAATCTCTTATATATATATATATATATATGGTGAACAGTTATAGGTTAGACTTAAAAAAAGACCAGCAAACAGTTGTATTAGAAAGTGCTCAATACATGTTTGAAAGAAGATGAAGATTTAACATGTAGACCATTTAGATATTTAGATATTTTAAGATTTGTTAAAATCACCTGATGAAACCAAAAAGGTCAAAACCATGGTAGTGTAACTGGCATGTTGTAATAAATCCACTTTTCATAGTCTATCAGATGTTGTATAAAAAATGGAACATTTTAGGCCCACTTGAATTTAACTGGGTTGTTTTTTAAAAATAGAAAAATCTTTTGAATAAATTTTGTTGACTGTGACATTTGAAATAAGATATTTATTTCTATGAATTTAGAATGGAGTTCTCTTCATGATGAAGTATCTAAGTCTATACTTATTTATAATTGGAACTTTGTGTGTGTATATTTGTGCGTGTGTTTGTGTGTGTGTGTATCCGTGACCTATAGACTCCAAAATTGCTGAACCGATTTTCTTGAAAATTTACACAGTTCTACTATAAGCATCTGCGAGTGTTCTTGGCTAGGTTTTGTGTCGAGGTACCCCTGATAAATATTGAAAATCGATAATCGAAAAATCAGGTTATAGAAGGAGTGGTCTGATTTTATTCAAATTTGATACACTCATAGACAAAGACATAAGAAACAATATTCAAAAGTTTCAAGGTTGCAGTTATTACAATAGTGCAGAAAACTGATAATATATATATATAAAAGGCAAGATGTTTGTGTGTGTGTGTCTGTTTATCTGCCTGTATGTCTGTATTTTTTTCAGTGCTTTTATTTTAGTTTTTGCTTTGGGTTTGGCTCTAAGTAGGTATAATTGTAGTTCTTAGTCTCAACCATGATACCATTTACTCAGAGGACTTATTTAGCCTTCAAAATTCAGTTTACAACAAAAAAAACTTATTTGATATCGCTACCAGGAAATCAAAATTTGACTTACATCTATTCATTTTTCTTTCAGTCTACAGTTTCACTTTAACTGGAAACAACTATTGCTTTTTAGTCTTTCGTGCCAACGTCCAAAGTGTCTGAGCTCCAGTTTTAAGCATCCCACTACATAAGATGTCTTTTTAGCAATATAGATTTTCTTTTCTAGGTGAATTGCTAAAAGTGTATGTCAAGCTTTAGATGAGAATGGTGAAGTTTGAGCTTTTGATTTGGATATCTCAAAGGCATTTGACAGGGTTTTTTTTATAATCATATCGCCCCAAGCAAGGCATTTTACTGCCACTGTTTTACAGGGGGTTACATAGGAGAAAAGTTATGAGAAAGAGTTACAGGTTATAGGGGGTGTCAGGAAGTGGGTAAGAGAAGGATGAGAATACTGATGAGAGTGGAGTGGATGGAGAAAGGAGCATGAGAGAGAGAGGATGCAGATTAGTGAGATAGAAGATGACTATTGATTTTACATTTAAATTCTTGGAGATTGTAGCTGTTGGGGAAGCAAGTAAATGGAAGGGAATTCTACAGGCGGGAAGCACGAGAAAAGAAACTGCTGGAGTAGAATTTGCATTTACAATTTATTGGTTTCACAGTAAAAGGGTGGGACCTAGTTGCTAATCTTGTGGCTGGAGTAAATTTATATATAGGGGGCACCAGTGAGTTAAGTTTATCGGAGCAGAAGCCATGAAAGTATTTGTAAAAGAGACACAAGGAAGCCACATTGTGCCGGTGAGAAAGTGACTGTATCTGAGCTGCCAAGTCAGGATCTATCACATTATTTAGCATTGTGATCTTTTCACAAGTTGAAAGATTATGGTATTTATTTATTTATTTATTTTATAATTGTTTCATCCCAATCAAGGCAATACTGTCACTGGTGCACAATGAGCTACATAAGAGAAGAGTGAAGAGAAAGAGGAACAGGTTACAAGGGGTGTCAGAGAATGGATAAGGGAAGGATGGGAATACTGGTGTGAAGAGAGTTGCATGAGAGTAGAGCAAAAAGGGAGAAGAACATGATGTCGGGGAAAGGATGGGAGTCAAGAGGATAAAAGATGGCAATTGACATTGCATTTAAACTCTTCAAGATTGTAGCTATCAGGGAAGTAAGTATATGGAAGGTAGTTCCACAGGTGGGAAGTGCGAGAATAGAAGCTGATAGAGTAGAAGTAGCGGCTACATTTGATTGTTTTGAAAGTAAAAAGGTGGGACCTAGTTGCCAGTCTAGTAGCTCAAGTAAATTTGTGTAGAGGGGGCACCAGGTAGCTAAGCTTTTCAGAGCAGAAAGTAATTAATTAGTTTTTTAATTGAATCAGTCTTTCTTATCAAATTGAACAAGAAAATTTGTCTTGAATGGTCACTCTTCTAGATCTTTTTGCATTAATACCATAGTCTCCAGGGCCTTATCCTTTCTTCTTAATTTTCATGAATGACATACCAGATGTCATCAATGCTCAACTCAGTATCTATGCTATTTACTTCTGTCTTAATAATAAATTAATGGTAAATCTAATCAATTTGATAAGGTCAAATTGGAAGCTGTTTTAAAAATTGATCAACAATCTCTTGTTAACTGGGTCAATGGCTCTAAAATAAAACTGTTCTCTTTTAATAATCTTAGAGAACTTATTTTGTCCTCTATCAGCATGACTGATGTTAAAATTCAGGAAAGTGACTCATTATGTACTTTTGAGCTAAGGTGACATGAAATAGAACAATTATATTGAATCACTTGTGACTTCTTGGGCTAACCTTTATCATTGACATGAAATGTAAAGATTATATTGGATCCATTGCTAGGTCCGCTGCTAAGAAATTTGGTTCATTGCTAGACAATTATTCTTGCCAGAATATATCTTTCGCATTTATGTCGACCATTCAACCATGCATAGAATATTGCTGCCATATCTGGCCTGGACTTTTTGCTATGTATTTAGATATTCTTGACAGAATCAAAAGAAGAATCTGCAATGTTATTGGTTCTGATGTGGTATCTTAGTTTCAGTCACTTTCCTTCCACTATAACATCAGTTCTGTATAAATATTTTTATGGTAATTGCTCTGATAAGCTAGACATTATAAATTCAAATTCAGTGCTTGATTTGCAATTAGGTTTCATCATTTTACAGTTGAAATTGCTAGATGTAACCATAAGTTCTATGCTAACACTTACTTCTCTTTTCTTTCTTCAGTCAGTTAAGTGCCATACGTGATACACGCTTGGGCAATCATGTCTCAAAAGAGACATGACTGACTGGGCAGGTGATTATCCCGCAGTAGGTTGCCATTGCTTTCTGCGGTAGACTGGTTGCCAACCAAGGCTATAGAACCCTATCTTTCCTGTTATTTAACCCATAACTGGAAGGAAGAGACGGCTTAATACCTTTTCCAAGGGTATTTGTGCGTAAATGAATGCAATGAATTCGGCTGGGATTCAAACTCGCCCCCCCCGATTTCTCGTTCCGAGCAGATATCCAATGCACCACGATGCGCATCCATTTCTTTTCTTACTTGTCAAAATCTCTTTTGGCTTCTTGCTTTATAATTAACATCTCTCTTCAAATATTTAAATACATTGTTATTCGTTAACTTCCGTCTTCTTAACTCCTGTTCATTTGTTATTCTTTTTCCATAATAAGATTTTTTTTCTCAAAATCTTTCACATTCAGTAACCATTTGTGTCTTGGTGGCTTTATTGCCTTGCTTGGAGTGAAATGATAAAAAAAGAAAACAGATACAAATACACAGGCAGATAGACTGATACAAGCATACAAGGACATACAAACACACAACAATAGTCATAAAGAAGTTTGTTTTGTAGTCAGATAAAGAAAATAAACTTTTAAATTCTCAAAAAAGTAGATAGGTAAGTAAAAAATTATTTGTCATTTAAAAATGTTATGCAAAAACAACCTTTTTCTAGACTTAAAGTCAATAATCTATTTTCATTTTTAATACATTTTTTTAAATGGCACCTAACTTTAAGTCATTAAGAACCTTTGAAAAACTTTATCATTAATTTCTTCTGTAATTATTTTTACTTTATTCATTTTTTTCTTTTTTGTAAAAAAATTCCTTGTCATTGATAAAGCCATTTTGAATGCTGCAGACATCTTTTGACCTTTTGGAACAGACAAATGTCTGCCTGCAGTAGACAGAATCTTCTAGAGGAAGGGGTTCATTCTAGGACTATTTGTAACAATTATAGCAAATATCAGGAGACATTTAATGAAATAATTGATAGAAGATGTGAGTTTAATTCTCAATTTGAAATTATCTCACTCAAGTAGATGCTCGGTAGAAATGTCACATGAAATTACGTATGTCTATGCAAACAATCACATATAATACTGCAAAAATATTTTTTTCTTTATTTTTCAACATTTATACCTACTTGAATTTCCTAATATATGTTTACATTAATATGGGGGGGGGGGTCCTAAAGTCTCTCTCGTGGAGTGTAGGACAACAGCCTTACTACACTGTGTTTCATTGCAAGTAGGTTTTTATAGGGTGGAGTTACTAGCCCTACATCAGCTGGTTTTGAATTCAGGATTGTTGTTCTCTTTGACTGGCTACCAACCAAGCCTTTATCTAGGGAAGTGCATGAAGTGATGGATTTATACCTTTTCCAAGAGTATTTATGCAAAATGAATCTAACAACTTTGACTGGAATTTGAACTGAACAGATTAAATAAATTGCAAATATTGTGTCTGCTTATTTTTAATAAAATCCATTCATACTCATGGATAATCTTTCATGTATTATAATTGAAAGATATTAGAAATGAGCTGTAATGTTGATAGATGTTATCATTCATTTCTCAATGTGCCCAAGTACTTTCAATCTCCTTCCGAGATCATCTTCAGGGGTATGAGTTATGGTAACAAGAAATAACCACAAAACTGTGTTGCTAAAAATTACTGTAAATTTCTTTTTTTTTCTGCTTCAAATATAACGGTTGACAAATTGCTTAGTGTTCATTAGAATGTGAAAATTATTCAAAATGGAATTTTTTTTATATGTTGTAATGTCATGGTCATGCCTGTGTTAAAGCATGAAAAAACTGTTCGTTTTACAAACATTTTAGAACATTACTACAGTATTTGTCTATATTTCTGAGATGGGGTAGTATTTATATTATTCGGACTATTGTCCTCATCTTTGTTGCCATTTGTACGACGTTTTGGCCATTGTACAAATCCACCGAGCCCAGTAGATATAGATGTTGGTTAGTTCCTGTGACTTGAACCAAAGAGTTGTGAGTTCAATACCAGGCTACAGCAGTGGTGAACAAGTAACTTGCAGGGTTCGAGGAGATAACTCATGACTTCCAATCGAGGCATTACTACACAATGGATGAGAATGATATACCCCAGTGATTGTAATGAAGGGTTCGGTTCAAAATTCCTAGCACCTGAAGAAGGCCAGAGTGTACAACAGTCGAAACATTGTACAAATAGCAACAAAGATGAGGACAATAGTCCAAATAATGTAAATACTGTATTACTACAGTATTCATAGCTGATTCTATTAATTGTCGGCTTAAGTGTTTTAATGAATATTGCCTCGAGAATCTATGGTTTGCTTTTGTTGTTTTCTTGGTGTAAGATAATTGCATCATCGATCATTATTTTTTTATATTGTGAATGTAGACAAGAATGTTGTTGTAGATGTCTAGAAATGGACATTTATATTTGAAGCAGAAAAAAAAATTTACAGTAATTTTTAGCAACACAGTTTTGCAGTTATTTTTTGTTACCATGACTCACACCCCTAAAGATGATCTTGGAAGGAGATTGAAAGTACTTGAATACATTGAGAAATGAATGATAATAACATCTGTCAATGTTACAACTCATTTCTGATATCTTTCAATTATAATATGCGAAAGATTATCTGTGACTATGAACGGATTTTATTAAAAAAAAGCAAACAATGCTTGCAATTTATTTAATCTGACATGTCTAAAAAAGATTTGCTGCCTAAATACACAAAATCGCTGTATCACAGCTCACCAGTATGGTTAGATATCCGATTGCTTCTAGCCAGGATTGAAACCCAACCAAATTGACATCAGTTGGTAATTCTACCTCTGACACCCCTACAAGCATATTCTCCAACTACCACTCCTTAATTTTCTAAATAACAATGAATTCATCTTATATTTTTTAAATAAATCATTTTCACCATTTATTTTAAAATATCACCTGAAGAACAGTATTGTTCTAAAACATGAAATTTTTGTGTAGTGATATAATGTTTTACGAAACATTGTAATAATAAAATTCCAATATTGAACACTTTTTATAAAAGTAAATGCATGAACAGTCGGTTTTAATCTACCTGTTCTTTCACTTTCTTATATTATATATATACTGGCAGTATAGCCTGGCATTGCTCGGGTGTAATGAAAGCTTTAAAACTAATCCATGGTCCTGGAGCTCAGACTCTTTGGATGTTGGCATGAAAGACTAAAAAGCAATAGTTGTTTCCAGTTAAAGCAAAACCGTAGACTGAAAGAAAAATAAATGGATATAAGTCAAATTTTCATTTCCTGGTATCGATATCAAATAAGTTTTTTTTTTTTTGTAAACTGAATTTTAAAGGCTAAATAAGTCCTCTGAGTAAATGGTATCAATGCTGAGACTAAGAAGTACAATTATACCTACTTAGAACCAAACCCAAAGCAAAAACTAAAATAAAAGGGCTGAAAAAAATACAGACATACAGGCAGATAAACAGACATGCACACAAACACCTTGCCCTTTATATATATATTTATATTATCGATTTTCTGCACTATTGTAAGAACTGCAACCTTGAAACTTCTGAATATCGTTTCTTATGTCTTTGTCTATGAGTGTATCAAATTTGATTAAAATCGGACCACTCCTTCTATAACCCGATTTTTTCGATTATCAATTTTCGATATTTATCAGAGGTACCTCGACACAAAACCTAGCTAAGAACACTTTCAGATGCTTATAGTACAACTGTGCAAATTATCAAGAAAATCGGTTCATTCGTTTTGGAGTCTATAGGTAACGGATACACACACACACACACACACACACACACACACAAACAGACACACAAACAGACACACACACAAACACAAACAGACACACACACACAGAGTTCCATTTATAAATAAGTTTAGATTCAGATTTAGATATTTGATCAGCAATTTCTCTTTTATGCAAGTTTCATTAAAAATAACAGGCAAGGTTAAGTTATATAATTTTTCATGTGATCTTATGATTATTTTCTCTTCAGGACATAAATTATATAAAAAAATTTTCCAAATGTTCTGTTTATCTTAGTGTTTTTGGCTATAATTTTAGTCATTATCGAGAATTGATTCTATTTTACGTGTAACAGAATGTATGTAGTATTATGTATGTTTGTAGAGTAGTGTGTATGTTTTATGTACCAAACACAGTAAGCATGTTGTTAGCGTGTTCATAGATGATATTACTGAACGTTGGATTTTTCTTTTTTATTAATAATGTCTCCATCATTTTCAGCCTTTTTCTGCATGTGGATGATGCTATGATATTTGTGTTGTCAACATGTTACTGATAGGACTTGGTAAGTCTATAGGATAAAAATCCTATAACATCCAACAATTAACTGAAACACAAAAAGTAAAATTGCACACCCTCAAAAATGAATCAGAAGGACTGAAAACATTTTGGAAAAACCCAGACAAAGGCAAATTTCACAAGCCGGTGTGAAAATTAAGATTCTAGATTCTGATTGGATAGGAAACTGAACTATGACCTCAGTCAAATTTTCTTAACATCTAAAAAATGGGTATACAGTTCCATCCAACCATGTGACTTGCTAAGAACTTATTCACATGATTTGACCGGTCAAAGTCAGTTTGAGGGGAGCAGTAATCTGATAAGGACCTCATCACAATGTAAGGAAGAAATTTCAAGAGGCCAACTCTGTCATGTCTCGTTGATACACATTCGTTCTTTACTAGATAAAATTTGGGATACTAAACTCCATGTTTAACCCGATGCTGAGTTCCACAGCAGTGTCTGTCACCAGTGTGCCCTGGTAGTAAGCAACACACACTCTCTTCATATCTTCTCACATTTCAATTTGAATGTTGTCTCCTGGATGAACTGCCACTACTTGACCTTATCAATTATCTGCTCTACTCTGCCTCCTCAATGAACTGCCACTATGAGGCACTGGCTGCCATCTTGAAAAAATGGCTGCCATGTTGAGTTTTCACAATGCCAGAACTTTTATATGAAAACAGATCTGCAAGAAATACTCCTACCAAATTTCAAGATTATATCACAATTTGTAATATGGTTTTTGAGTAAAACTATGAAACAGAGGGCCGTTTAGTGGCCATCTTGAAAAAAGGTTGCCATATTAAAATTTTTTCATGGTTACCACTTTCACCTGAATAACCTACCTATAAGGAACACTCCTGCCAAATTTCATGTTTATATCACAATTTGTACTATGATTTTTGAGCAAAATACATGAAACAGAGGCCCGTTTGGCAGCCATCTTGAAAAATGGTAGCCATCTTGAAAAATGGCAGCCATATTGGATTTTTTGTGGTTAGCACTTTTTTTCTGAAAAAGTGACCTATCAGGGACAATTATGCCAAATTTCATGCTTATCTCACAATTTTCACGATGGTTTGCATAATCGGCTCTACTACACATAAATATAATTCCATTAAAAAGAACATTATTTTAGTCTAATGAAATCCTTTTAGGGACTGAAATGCATTACATAGCATTGTTTCCACTTTATCATTCAATTACCTAATATCCAGACATACATGAAACTTGTTGAATATTAAGGAATAAATTAGTATCACAGTTTAAAACTGTTTGTGTTTTGTAATTTCTCTATAGACAGGGTGAATTAAAAGCAGCACCAGATTTTTATTTTTTACATCTGTTTTTTGCTTGCCATTTCTAAAGTGGTGATGGAAAGTGGTATTAATGGCATGGCACTAAAATTGCACTCCTGTCGAAATGTCCAAAGTGCAAAGTAAACTTACTAATTCAAAAATACTCAAACATTAATATATACCATAAATTATAGTATTTTATCAAGGAATGATATTTTATTTGAGGGATTTTTGTTGCTTTTTATGGCTTATCAAGTTTTTCAAGTTATTAAAAACCAGAAAATATTTTTAGATTTTAAGAATTTTAAAATATAATAATGGTTTATTGATGCAAGTCTGAATAATTAACCCATAGCTTGAGAGAGAAGAGATGGATTCATGCATTTCCCAAGAGTATTTGCACATAAGTGAATATAACACACCCAACTGGAATTCGAACTTGGCTCTCTGATTTCCAATTTCATGTGGTTATCCATTACACCACTTACACATTAAAGCAGTGGTTCCCAACCTTTTTTACATCACGGCATACTATTGAGCTCTTTAACTTTTTGCGGTACAGCTATCACAAAAAATGAATATTTTCTACTCATAAAGCCTTTTTTTTTTTAATTCTAAAAATTCGTTGGAAATAACTGACATTTTTAGTTTGAAGGTTAGGATGTTTTGTAGTAAGATGTCTTTTCATCTTACTTGGAACCATTGCTTCATTAGACAGCGTTTGGCCACACACAACACACAGCAGAGAAGGAATCTGTGTATCTCCAGTTCAGTGAAACCCAAATTTGAAGTAATCATTACAATACAACCGATAAACATTTTGTTTTTTAAATGAAGTTGTAGAATTATTCTTATCACCATTGCCTTTTCTTTGAGAAACTTGTCCATAATTAAGGGTGAATTGAATCTAAAATTGAAAAAAAAATAAATCTAAGAGAATTTTTATCATATTTAATCATGTTTTTTATTTGTCTTACTAAAACCTTAATTTACAACACCTAAATATTAAATAAGAAATATCTACAAAGAATCTGTTAATATTGTAAATAAGATATCTAGATTATATAAAGCATAACAACACTTATGCGTGAATTGTTTAGATTCCCGAAATTCAATAATTTTAAATTGTGTGCTGTCATCTTGATTAAGAAATTAAATGTCTTCATTAAACAAAATGAAATTAAATGTCTTCCACCTATTATCTCTTCGTGGTACACCAGTAACCATTTCGCGGCACACTAATGTACTGTGGCACAATGGTTGGGAACCACTGCATTACAGCTTATAACACCTAGCATTCCCAAGTGGTCACTCATCTAGATACTGACCAGACTTGACATTGCTTGACATTGGTGATCGTAGAAGAACTGGTTTTTCAACATGATATGGCCATAAGCCTTTATCTGAAAGGAATATAAATTTTGACAGTATAATGGTACCATATGAAATTATGGAAACACAATTATCGCAAAACATCTTTTAAAGTACATGACTTCATTTTATTAGAAAACATGTTTTGTCCTTTGAATTTTTAAGAAAAAATAAAATCATATCATAGTTCTGCCGGTTCTTTCATTCTTTAGTTAGCACACATGTTACACCCTGCCAATGTGTCATAAATAATAGACTATCCTGTTTTGATTATGAGAAAAGCTAGAAAAGACATATCAGAGATGCAGTTTAGTGAGAAAGAGAAAGAAAGAAAGCAAGAAAGAGAGAGAGAGAGAAGATAGTGTTTAACAGCTGCTGCCATGAAATGAAAAAACTTGTCAGTTTCTAATTTTTTTAAATCTTTTTATTTGTACCCTCTTATTTCTTTAAATAATGACCTGCATTCAAACTTATGATTGTTGTTGCAATATTTTGTTAAAATTGTTAAGATCCAATATTAACAATGCAATGGGAGAATTTCCATAGTTATTTTATAGTCCTGGAACTTGCATCAAGCTTATTTATTTATTAAATTTACGTCAGAAAATTCAATTAGCAAAATCATGAACTTTTCATGGGTATTACTAATATGATATAACTAGCAGTATAGCCCAACGTTGCTCGGGTGTAATGAAAGCTTTAAAACTAATCCATGGTCCTGGAACTCAGACTCTTTGGACATTGGCACGAAAGACTAAAAAGCAATAGTTGTTTCCAGTTAAAGCGAAACCGTAGACTGAAAGAAAAATGAATGGATGCAAGTCAAATTTTGATTTCCTGACGCTTATAGTACAACTGTGTAAATTCTAAAGAAAATCGGTTCAGCCATTTCGAAGTCTATAGGTAACGGATACACACACACACACACAGACACACACACGCACAAAGTTCCATTTATAAATAAGTTTAGATAGCACCACAAGAAAATAATCTTTTAATACATTATGATAACTAAAATCATTTTTTAGCATTTCCATCTATAGAACAGACAAATTTTTAATAATGTTAGTAAAATGACACCCAAAGAAGTCATATTTTCATTATGTTATTGTATGGGTACTGCGTCATCCTGGGTTTGATGATAAACTACATCTAGCAGCAAGGCTTTTGAGGACCACCACTTAATAGTTGTTGTTCCTAGCTCCACCCTGATTTGGGGTGGTAGAACCTGTTAGGGTCCCATCTATGGGCAAATTGTGAATTCCCAAGCAAAAATGAAACACTATGAGAGTATAAAAATACATTTTTATAGGAAAAATACCAGCAATACATCTTTATATAAAAAAAAATTATAGTAAAATGATCAACAAAACATATTTAAAGGAAAATGACCAACAATACATTTTATCTCTTGTTGAAGGCATACAATTGCATTCAAAATATTTAGATTTCAGCATTAAATGACCCATAGAGGTTGATATGCTGCCAAACAAAATCAACCAACCAACTAGTACTCTAAGAAGACAAGTGGAAGCAAGTAATGAAGGAAGGTGGCAACTAGGCCTAAAACTGCAACTTCCTTGCTTTCATATCAAACTGAAAATTTGCTAATTACATCCGCTCATCATTTAGGGAGGGCAGCAAAAAAATCGTCACTGGTATCATTTGACACTGACAAATTGTCAATGTCAGACATTGTCAGCTGATTTAGTGCTCAATACCTAATTGATGAAGAATATCTAAATCTATTTATAAATGGAACTGTGACTGTGTGTGTGTGTGTCCATTACCTATAGACTCCAAAATGGCTGAACTGATTTTCTTGAAAATTTACGTAGTTATACTATAAGCGTCTGCGAGTGTTCTTAGCTAGGTTTTGGGTCGAGGTACCCCTGATAAATATCAAAAATTGATAATCGAAAAAATCGGGTTATAGAAGGAGTGGTCCGATTTTAATCAAATTTGATACACTTATAGACAAAGACACAAGAAATGACATTCAGAAGTTTCAAGGTTGCAGTTCTTACAATAATGCAGAAAATCAATAATATATATATATATATATATATATATAAAAGGCAAGATGTTTGTGTGTGTGTCTGTTTATCTGCCTGTATGTCTGTATTTTTTCAGCCCTTTTATTTTAGTTTTTGCTTTGGGTTTGGCTCTTAGTCGGTATAATTGTAGTTCTTAGTCTCAGCCATGATACCATTTACTCAGAGGACTTATTTAGCCTTCAAAATTCAGTTTATGATGAAAAAACTTATTTGATATCAATAGCAGGAAATCAAAATTTGCCTTACATCCATTCATTTTTCTTTCAGTCTATGGTTTTGCTTTAACTGGAAACAACTATTGCTTTTTAGTCTTTCGTTCCAACGTTCAAAGAGTCTGAGCTCCAGGACCATGGATTAGTTTTAAAGCTTTCATTACACCCGAGCAACACCAGGCTATACTGCTAGTTTTTTTTTTTTTTTTAATCATATCACCCTGAGCAAGGCGGTAATGCCACTGATGTGCAGGGGGCTACATACACTATAAATTATTTGTTCGGCAGTGTCATGGCTCCCACTTCTCAATTCTACTTCTTATTCTACTGATTATACTGTAAATATGTCACTGCACTTATATGACAGTGTATAAGAAAAACAAAATCATTGAAAGACATGTTTATCTAACCATTTCTTCAGGGAGATATTATTAAGGAACTGTACTAAATTGTTTTACTTGCAATATTCAAAATGTCTTGTGATCAATGCACAACTGCAGCTGCTCATATACAGAGTGGAAGATATACTTGCAATATCATTTTATTCAAATTTTGCAGTAATTTGAGTTTTCAATTTCTGAATGGTACAAGGTTTTTCACAATAAACAATGTCCATCATGAATCTCCCAAAGAAAGTAATCTAGAAGTGTAACGTAAGGTCTGGGGACTATGAAAATCATTCAATGGGACCATGGTATCCGAGATTTATCCCACTACTCCACTGGAGTGAGTTGTGACACAAGGTTGGTTTTTAAATGGGACCATGGTATCCAATCACTTTCTAAGGAAGTTTTCATCAAGAAACATGAAGATAAAAAATCTGCAACACAAATATTAGCAACATGTCTTCCCAGAATCTGGGAGATACTTTTGCCTCACCTTGTATATAAAAACTAGGATTATCTTGTAGCACACTACATTTTTAACTTTGTTTATGCATTATGTGAATAAAAGCCTGCTCTAAGTAGCTTATACATCAGCAGAAGTATGAAGAAGCATTTGTAGATAAGTTTTTTTAGAAGTGTTTGCATATGAGTTTTTTTTTACTGAGATTCATTTACCCACAAATATATACAGGGTGCAACAAAAATAGAACCCAATTTTTTTTTTTTATGACTGTCAGTTGATCTTTTTATTTGCAATTTGTATTAAAGTGTAGAAGAAGCTAGAAATCAATGAAAGATATGTTAATCTAAACTTTTACTTAGGGAAAAATTATTGAGCAACTGTGACAAGTTGTTTTACTTGTAATATTCAAAACGCCCTTCCCTGTGACCAATGCTTAATTAGGAGAGTTTTTTGATTTACTTGAAGCATTGTGTATATTAAGTGTATGGATAGGTATTTGAAGGCTGTCACAATGCGTTTAGTAAAATAAAGGAAGGTAAAGAAGGTGTTGGGTATTACCTATTTATTATTCATTAATATTTTGAGATCAAAATCTCATCTTCAGAATGGTAGGAGAGCTTTTCTCACATCCGCTCGTGGATCGATGATCATTCGTTAAAAGGCATGGTCCACAAGCAGACATGAAAACAAGCTCTCCTACCATTCTGAAGATGAGATTTTGATCTCAAAATATTAATGAATAATAAATAGGTAATACACAACACCTTCTTTACCTTCCTTTATTTTACTAAATGCATTGTGATAGCCTTCAAATACTTACCCATACTCCAATGCTTAACTGTATTTACAGTGGTTTGAGCTTTCTATTTCTGAATGGTATGACAAAACTTTTCATAATAGACAAAGTCTTTCATGAGCCCCTAAAGAAATAAATTTAGAGGGGTGAAATATGAGGAGTACTGGCCACTCTATTGAATTGCAGCATCTAATCCACATGCTGATAAGGTTTTCATCAAGCCATTGATGAAACAAAAACACAAAAAAAAATAAGAAAATTAATAATCTGCAAGACAAATATTAACAACACGATTTCCCTGAATCTGGGCGCTACTTTTGACTCTCTCTGCATCAGTCTGCTAAGTGCCATACATGATACACACTTGGGTGATCATGTCTCAAAAGAAACATGACTGACTGGGCAGAAGATTTTCCTGCAGTAGACTGCCATTACTTTCTGCAATAGGCTGGTTGCCAACCAAGGCTATAGAACCTAATGTATTAAATCATAACTGGAGGAAGAAGTGACAGAATAATACCTTTTCTCAGGGTATTCGTGTGTAAGTGAATGCAACAAATTCAACTGGAATTTGAACTCGGCTCTCCAATTTCTCATTCCTAGTTGATATCCACTACACCACAGTGCACATCCATTCTGCATATCGTGATTTTAAAGAAAAATAAAATAAGGCTTAGTAGAAAGACAATTATAAATTTTGTAATATATATGCCATAAATATTTTTTTTTTAGTTTTTTTACTGCATTAAAGTTATCTTCCCTGCATTGGTGACACTAGGTGACAGTATCTTTGTTATAGCAATAATGAATTGTTCCAAATAAAAAAAAAAACAGGGGAAAACTCAACATCATTAAAGTGCAGACAACAAAAACAATTAGAAAAAAGATTTCAACTGTTACTTCACCCAATACAAGGCACAAGAGCCACTCAAGTTAGTGTGTTACTGAGAAAGATTTCTGTAAAAGAGGAAGTGGAGGAAATGAAAAATTCAGTATATATAGGGAAGATATCAGTTGATCCCTAATTTTAAGAAATCAAAATTGTACTTGTCAGGGAAGAATCCTCTCGGCAGTTTGTTCCACAAAGTAACAATTCTGGGGAAGAGGTTCTGTGCATGACAGTAAACTGCATCCGGCAGCAAGGCCTCTGATTGGGAGGTTGTGAGGAGCATAGAACCACTTTTTAATTGTTGTTGTTCTCAGGTCCACCCTGACCCAGAGTGGTAGCACCTGTTAGGGTCCCAGCTATAGGCAAATAGCTAACCCCACCAAACTGGGGTCAAAACAATATGAAAGTATAAAAATGCACTTATATAGAAATACTAGCAGTATAGCCCCGTGTTGCTCAGATGTAATGAAAGCTTTAAAACTAATCCATGGTTCTGGAGCTCAGACTCTTTGGACGTTGGAACAAAAGACTAAAAAGCAATAGCTGTTTCCAGTGAAAGTGAAACTGTAGACTGAAAGAAAAATGAATGGATGTAAGTCAAATTTGGATTCCTGGTATCGTTGTCAAATAAGTTTTTCATTGCAAACTGAATTTTGAAGGCTATATAAGTCCTGTGAGTAAATAGTATCATGGCTGAGACTAAGAACTACAATTATACCTACTTAGAGCAAAATCCGAAGCAAAAACCCCAAAATAAAAGGGCTGAAAACCTGATTTTGATCAGACCTGATATATATTGGGGTATCAATTTCCAATATCAGAATCAAATAAGTCATCCAAGAATAAAATATCATAAGTAAGTCCATGAAAACTTATCGTACCCATCAGGAGTAAAATTGGAGAAAATAAGCCATATTGATGGCTGAATATCGGTTTTTGATCAGATTTGATAGAATATCGGGGGTATCAATTTCTGATAATGGGGAAAATGGGTCGTCGGAGATCTACTAATGTTTGAGACTAAAAACTATAATTTTACCAAGTTAGAGCAAATTCTGCAGCAAGAACCACAATAAAAAGGCTGAAATCCTGATCTTGATCAGACCTGATCAGATATCGGAAAAAATAAGTAGCCCATGACTTGACTGGAAGCCTAAAGAATATTTGTGTGAAATTTGGTGGGAATTGGATAAAAATTGTGGATTTGTATAAAGAACATACATACAGACACACACACACACACACACACACACACCTTACCCTTTATATATATATAGATATACATAATAATACTTTTATAGAAAAATATACATTTCTCAAGGAAAAATATTACCAACAATACACTTTTGAAGAAAACGATAAAACATTTTTGGAGAAAAAAAAAACTTATTCTCAACAAAACATTTTACAAGACTAGAAGATATTTTTAGTTTTCTAAAATAAAAAAGAATAAAAATAAAAAAAATTTCATTAAATCTGACTAAATCAACCTTCTCACTATAACCAAACATTAAAACAAAATACCTAGAAACCCCACCTTTTTGTCATTAAATAACCCCCAGAGGTTGATATGTCATTAAACAAAACTCACTCAAAACCTGGAGAAGAAGCTGTTTGAGTAGAACTTGCTTTTTATCAAAAGAACATGAAGGGAATGGGGATTGTTTATGGACATGATATGGTGGGTCTTGGCTAGGATGGTCAGAGTTGGTAGGTTCAAGGAATGTAATAGGATGTGCCAGCTTTGGTGCTTTCAAGACCCAGCCTAATATGAATTGATAATAGGTGTGGTTTGATTAGATGGTAACTCAATTTTTTAAACAATGGGGTTCAAATGTATAAGCTCCCAAAGGAATTGTTTTAGGAGTTAATTTAGATCCATGTGTTTGCTATATAAGAGGGAAAATTTTGGCAGAAAGGGGAAGACCACATGTGTCAAAGGAGGTAGATCCCACTTGGGAGGGATAAGAGTTTGCTGCTGCTGCTGCTGCTGCTGAGAAATGATTAGGATACTCGAGTGAAAGGCTTTCATCAGACAGAAAGGTTTTACATAAAATTTACTGCTGATTAAAGAAATCGACCAGACAAAGACCTGGATGATAAAAGATGGGAATTGCAATGGTTTGACCCCATGAATATGTCATGACGGGTTTTAACTGTAAAGATCCGAGTTGATTTGGTAAAACTAAGGAATGTAGCTCATCCAAACATCTGCTATAGTAAATACAGGGTGTCCATAAAGTCCGTGTGCACTTTAAAAAATTTAACAACTTTATTTGTATTTGTGATAGAAGTAATCTGTAAAAAATGTTATAAAGTTTAATGTACCAAGTTTTAAGTATAGTTATTGAATAATACTTTATTTCTAAATCAGGAATTTCCAAACAGATGGATCGGAATGGGTGGACCATTTTATTGGCTTCCATGTTTGCCAGATTTGACTCCATTAGATTTTTTTTATGGGGACATGTGAAAACAATTGTGTATGCAACTAAACCTAGTTCATTAAAAGATTTGAAAGCTAAAATAACTAATGGGATTTCAGGCATTACTGTAAATCAGTTGGCAAATGTTTTCTGTGAACTGCAAAATCTTATTACCCTTTGTATTGCTAATGATGGAAGACACGTGGAAACTTAAATAAAATTTCAATAAAGCCTCAAAGAATAGAGATTTAATTCTTTTTAATCCTTTTTACAAATTATTTCTATCACAAATACAAATAAAGTTATAAACTTGTTAAAGTGCACACAAACTTTATGGCCATCCTGTATTTAAAGGTTCACTTGTAATGACCAAATAAGAGTTTAACAAAACATGCCATTTTTGACAGCCTTGGTAAACTAGTATTCATATGATTCCACTAGACTTAAAGTGATAGATTGGTTTTTTCCTGTTAGTAAGTAATAAAATGATCTCTAGTCTAAATTGCTGTACATTAATACAGGATCCAACAGAAATACCTTGTTTTGTTTTGTTTTTTTATAATCATATTACCCCAAGCAAGGCATTTTACTGCCACTGTTTTGCAGGGGGTTACATAGGAGAAAAGTTATGAGAAAGAGTGACAGGTTATAGGGAGTATCAGGAAGTGGGTAAAAGAAGGATGACTGGCCGTAAAGTGAGGGATCAATTTATATATTGATTGTAATATAAAATTGATCCCCCACTTTATATTTACATAATAATTTCTTGTCTGTTGATAAGCCGTAGAAAACGAATCAGTCAGTCAATGAAATACTGATTAGCTACACATGCATGTCTTTTAGATTTATTTACATTCTTTGGAATATAATGTATAGAAATTTTTTTATAATCATATTGCCCTAAGCAAGGCATTTTACTGCCACTGTTTTGCAGGGGGTTACATAGGAGAAAAGTTATGAGAAAGAGTGACAGGTTATAGGGAGTATCAGGAAGTGGATAAGAGAAGGATGAGAATACTGATGAGTGGAGTGGAAGAAGAAAGGAGCATAAGAGAGAGGATGCAGGTTAGTGAGATAGATGACTATTGACTTTACATTTAAATTCTTGGAGATTGTAGCTATTGGGAAAGCAAGTAAATGGAAGGGAATTCCACAAGCGGAAAGTGCAAGAAAAGAAGCTGCTGGAGTAGAATTTGCATTTACAATTTGTTGGTTTCACAGTAAAAGGGTGGGACCTAGTTGCTAATCTTGTGGCTTGAGTAAATTTATGTATAGGAAGCACCAGTGAGCTAAGTTCATCGGAGCAGAAGCCGTGAAAGTATTTGTAGAAGAGACACAGGGAAGCCACATTGTGCTGGTGAGAAAGTGACTGTATCTGAGCTGTCAAGTTGAGATCTATCACATTACAGATTCTCCATTGGATTTTCTCAAGGATTATGAGGTAGGTATTTGGTGACAAATACCTGCCTCATAATGGTAAAACATTAGCTAGATGAAGACACCATTGACACTAATATCTTATCATTGTGTGGGAGGCATTTCTGCTGCACTCTGTATAATAACTGGAAAATATATTTAAAGGCTAATGGACCTAAATTGAGGAATCAGTTTTCTGGTATTATTGTTAAGTAATAAATTGATTTCTTGTCTAAATTACTACTTATTAATATAATAATTAAAAAAATATATTTAATGACTCTAAAAATGATTTTTAATAAGGACAATAAAATTAATATGAATTTGTTGTATTCACATACTCTCAAATACCCTTGGGAAAGGTATGAATCTATTGCTTCGCCTTCCAGCTATGGGTTAAATAGCAGGACAGATTGAGTTTTATAGCTTTCGTTAACAACCAGTCTACTGCAGAAAGTAATGGCAACCTACTGCAGAAAAATCTTCTACCCGGTCAGTTATGTCTCTTTCGAGACATGATCACCAAAATGTGTATCATGTATGGCACTTAGCTGACTGAACAATTCAAATTTTATCAGAAAAATGTTAAAATATTGGAATTACATAAAAATTAATATAGTGTGGTGATACTGACCGAGCAAAAGCGAGGGACCAGATGTTCACACTTTCATGAACAAAAAGCAAATGACCAAAAGTCGTTGGTGTGCATCCAGGTTCACGCAGATGTTCCGGTTGAGAAATAAAAATTAATTAAATATTAAATTTCCAGTTCGCAATCCGACGCAAATTTTATTTATCGGCCAATGGGAAGCCCAGAATCAAATATGGATATGAATTCCCAAATGATCACCTGTGATCCAAAAAGTCGAAATAAAAAGCCGATACAGAAAGCGTCGACAGACAGACCAACGCAGAGACCCAGACAGATGAGAGTGATTAGTATCTCCCTTGACCAAGTCAAGCGGCTACTATGTTTGCCTCTTTTCACCAGTATCTCCCTTGACCAAGTCAAGTGGCTACTATGTTTGCCTCCCTTCACCTCTCCTTACCTTCTTCCCTGTCTCAAAACTACTTACTGACCTAAGGAGTGAATACATCAAAGACATTCCTTACTTACAACACTCCCACATTCCTAAGTATTAATTCACTTTTCAGCATTTTATTGCCATGAACATTTTAACGTCCGTTGGACCTATACTTCAAGTATTACTTTAATTGTAAAAACCTTAATTGATATGTATATATATAAAATGTTATTTTTCAACTCAATTTGCTTTTCTTGATTTGTAATCATTTTATGACTTATAGTGGGCTATCTACAACAAGGGCAAATTCCATCAATCTTCAACAATACACAACTATCCTTCACTAGAAAAAGTTAATATTGAATTGTAATAAGAACTAATTAAGAAAATTAGAATGCTTTGAAAAAATAACTGCCAAAATGAAGCCAGACAATTTATATGAAAAGCCCATGAATGAAAATTTATGTTTAAAGAAAAAGGATGCCAAAATGAGACCAGATGATTTTAGCTTTTTGTGTAAAAAAATTACAGGATGGGCCCAATTTTGATGCTTGCAAAAACTTGAAATTTGGGTTGATACTTGGAACATGACTTTAGTAGTCAGATATCAAGGAGAGAGATCTTTTCAGCGTGTCAGCATCAAAGATTTGATTCCTGTCCATCCCTTACATGGGGCTGTCTCACAGCAGCATTTAGATGTTGGATGGCATCAAATTCTGTTGACATTTGGTCCAAGCAGGCTTCAGGTAAATGTGGATTGTCTGCCAGAGAAGGTTGTCACACTCCGTCAAAAACTTGTGCCTTTGAATAAACATACCAGATTTTTCTTTGGACATGATCAGCAGAAATCTAATTATGTGCAGGTAATATCTTAATTTGTTAAAAAAAAGTATTGAATTATTTTGTTTATTGATTAATTGATTTATCAATCTATTGTAAGTTATTTATATTTTGGTTAATATGAATAATACTTTTTTTTGTGAGTCAATATTGCATTAGCAATTACTTTTTTGAAAATAATACTGATTTTCTTTCACAAGTTCTACTATTTAACCCATAATGGAGGGTAAAGAAATGGATTTATATCTTTCCTATGTAAATGTAGTATACATAACTGGAATTTGAACTTGGATCTTCAATTTTCAGTTCCAGGCTGCTCCCCATGTGCATCGTGGTACAGTGGATATTGAATCGGATTGAGAAATCGGAGAGCTGAGTTTGAATTCCAATTGAATCCATTGCATTCACTTACGTATAAATACCTTTGAAAAAGTGTTAATCAATAACTTCTCTCTCCAGCTATGGATTAAATATCAGGACAGATTGGATTTTATAGCTTTTGTTGGCAACCAGTTGACTGCAGAAGGTAATGATAACCTCCTGCGGGAAAATCTTCACCCAAGCATAGATCAAGTATTGCACTTAACTGACTGAGTTATCAGGGAAGCAATAGTGAAGTGGTGGGACCTAGTTACCAATCCAGTAGTAAGCTTAAATTCATGTAGTCAGTGAAATTATATATTGACAGTTTTTTTTTTTAACTATTGTTGTCATCTTCAGTTATAGATTTTATTACAGGTGCAACATTTCAGCTGTGTATTCTCTGACCTTTTCCAGCTGTACATTTTTGGTTGGTATAGGATATCTTGTGGTAGTTGAGCAAGAAATGTCATCACAGAGACAAGAATCAACTTGTAGATAATTCTTATCAGCCAAAAATGGTCAACTGAAAATGCCTGGAGAGTACTTGAAAGTTGTGGAGAACCGTGATCACTCATGTCCTGAAGGGACATTGCACATTGGAGATACTCATCTTGGTTTTTATGGTTACAGTGGTTTTCCTGCTGTATTCTATAACTGAACTCTTTATTCAGTTCATGGGGTTAGATTGTTCTCATCCCATTGTCTATACTAGGGGGACATATAGTTATTTCACCTTTCATACAAAGTATTAGGCTATAGATACTTGAAGCATGTTTTCTTGATCATTGGTAGCTGTTATATTTTGATCAATGACTTTTAGTTGGGTTGCTAGTGATGAATCTATTGGTGAATTCAAATAGAGATGTAAAGATAATCATCCCATGCTGTGTTTTAATTTATCAAATGTTAAAGTCTTTCAGCTTCAATCAAAATATCTTCCAGTGAGATTCTGATTAAGTAATGATTAAATACTCACGTGCATAAACAGACTTAATGTCACAAACCTATTGCTACTCATTTGCTATTTCCATGCTTCAGTTCTGCCTTTGCTGCTAGGAAATGCTATGCTGTACTACTTCCACAGAGTCAAATCACCCTCATTTCCTCCGTATTCTAATTGTAAAGTTTCACTTAAAAAGCTTCTTCCCAAGAACTGCTACTTTGTGAGACATGTAGATGCTTCCCTGAACATTACAATCTTAACTTCTATAAGTCAAGGGTCAATGATTATCTGTCATTACTTTCTACCATCTCTTCATATCCATATCACACACCTCATTTATTAGTTCTCAAAACTTGCACTGGGTGAACTTTAGTATAAAGCACACACACACACACACACACACACACACACACACACACACACACACACACAAAACGGTTTCTTAGAATTTTGTTTGTGACTCAACAAAACCAATGTATTTAATATAAAATTTCTGACAAGTTTTATTTATAGTAGCTACATTGGGGTTATGAAACCACTGAAAATAAGTCCAGGGTTAATTTTGAGACAAATTGGAGTAGATAGACTGAACTATCGCCCAGTTCACACTCCACCCACGTCTATTGAACAGGTGTAGAGGCTCATCCCTTGTTCCCTGTTTAGGATGTGGTTTCTGGCTTTCTCTTTTCCAATCTTTTCACTTTCTTTTTTGTTTATTTTTTTTCAATTGGAGGAGATAGACTGAACTATCGCCCGGTTCAAACTCCACGTCTATTGAACAGGTGTAGAGGCTCATCCCTTGTTCCCCGTTTAGGATGTGGTTTCCAGCTTTCTGTTTTCCAATCTATTCACTCTTACGTAGCCCCCTGCACACCAGTGGCTTTACCGCCTTGCTCGGGGTGATATGATTAAAAAAAAAGAAAAAAAAAACAACAACCAAATTTGAATTGAAAATGAGCACATTTTGATTGGATGGTGACTCTTGATTTTTTTAACATTATAAACCTACCCAACCCACTCTAACAAATTGGCTTAAGAGTCAGGTTTGATCCATGTGCATTGTGGTGCAATGGATATCAGCTCAAAACAAGAAACTGGAGGGCCGAGTTCGAAGTCCAGTTGAATTTGTTGCATTCACTTACACACAAATATCCTTGGGAAAGGTATTAATCCATCTCTTCTTTTAAATAGCAGGACAGATTGAGTTCTATAGCCTTGATGGAAACTAGTCTACTGCAGAAAGTAATGGTCACCTACTGCAGGAAAATATTCTGCTCAGTCAATCATGTCTCGAAGAATTGCCATACATAAGTGTGTCTTACATATGGCACTTAACTGATTGTTAGCTATACAAAAGATAAAATGTTGAGTGTAAAGGAAAGCTGCTGCTGCTGAAAAGAGATTAGGTCATTCAGGCAAAAGAATATGATTGGACAGAAAGGTTTAACCATCCCTACATGCAAAGTCTGCTGCTGCTTAGAAAAGAAATAGAACATGCAGTTACCATGGCTAATAAAAGACTACTTTTGTTACTGATGAAGATAAAAAAAATAATTTTCTAAATTCTCATAGTACAAATGACGTTCATAAATTTGTCAGAGTTTCTATCAAATTTGGGGATGCCTGTTCTAAAATTTGAACATTTGTCAAAAGGACTCAGAGAAACAGTGGAGTGTGAATAGGTCAACCTATTCTCACCACGTTGAACTTTCACCTTCAAATTTAAACTTTCAACCTTCAAAACAGCACCATTTTTAATTGTGAACTTTTTGAAGTAAGCAAATTTCTTTTATTGCTAAGAAACTGTGTCTAAGCCACCAGAGAAAAAGCAAAAATATGGATCATTAAAAACTAAATAAGAGCCATTAAAAGCTTATTACAACAAAAGATAACAAATGGTACAATAATCCAGAAATTTCCAGTAAGAAAACTGATCTAGTATAGAATAAAGCAGTAGATTAGAATAGAATATAAGAATAGAATAAAAGAATAGAATATAAGAATAGAATATAAGAATAGAATAAAAGAATAGAATAAAAGAATAGAATAAAAGAATAGAATAAAAGAATAGAATAGAAGAATAGAATAGAAGAATAGCATAGAAATGAATACAATCTAAAAGCATCAGACATTTCTGACATTTTGAAATATGAATATTTATTTTTTTCATAATATTCACTGAATACAAGGCTTAAAAACTACTCAAGGGTTACTCTGTGTTGTTGTATTAATACAAGAAAGAAACAAGAAGTGAAGTTTTCATGGTAATGCAGGAAAAATAACAACTTAGACATAAAGTGGTCAATTCAATGACCCTTGTGTCGTGTTGGAATTCTGTTTTGCTTGAAATATTCTTAAAGTAAGCCTTTATTTTCTGGCTAATTTTAAATTTTAAGCTTTTCATGTTTAATTGGTTTTCTATAATTTAATTTTTGATTTTAGCAGATATCTCTTGACTGGACTTTTACTAAGTTAAAACTTAGTAATCCACCACCATGTTTTGTTTTTTTTTCAATTGGAGTACGTAGATCTATCTATCGCCCGGTTCACACTCCACCCATGTCTATTGAACAGGTTAAGAGGCTCATCCCTTGTTCCCTGTTTAGGATGTGGTTTCCGGCTTTCTCTTTTCCAATCTTCTCACTTTGTTTTTTTTTTTCAATTGGAGTAGATAGATCTATCTATCGCCCGGTTCACACTCCCCCCATGTCTATTGAACAGGTTAAGAGGCTCATCCCTTGTTCCCTGTTTAGGATGTGGTTTCCGGCTTTCTCTTTTCCAATCTTCTCACTATTACATAGCCCCCTGCACATCAGTGGTGTTACCACCTTGCTCAGGGTGATACGATTAAAAAAAAAAAAAAAAAAAAAAAAAAAAATGAGTAAGACTTTTCACTCCACAAAAAGGGTCACCTGTTAGGTATGTACTTGCAGATCTGAGCAGAAGTCTAATAAATGTTTACCTAAAGTGTTGAATAAAATTCATCGACCCAAACTTATGCTGGTTCACAATTCACAAGACCACAAAGAAAGCAAGTCATTTGTTTACCAATAATAGTACTTCTTGCGATTAAAAGTTATGAAGAGTACTAATATTGTTGGATATGTACAGTTCAAATTATTTAACATTATCTGTACATTTTCCTGGTGAGGATAATCTATGTATTAAGTGTTAAGTTGTAACAAAAGAAAAAAAATAACTGACCAAAACTCAGAGCTAAATCACAGACAAATATTTAATTTACAAAAAAAAAACACCACATAAAATATTTACAAATACACAATTTTTGATGCATTAAAAATAAGAAACAGCGTTTACTACTGGCAAGTGTTACAAGGAGAGAAGAGGAAGGTAAGGTGCCAAATATCTTTACCCAGTTAAGCTATCAAATTAGTTAAGTGCTATACTTTTTGGAAATCCTCAAATGTGTATATAAATGACAATTATTAGTTCGGTCAATGAAAGAGTCAGACTAAACTATCGCCCAGTTCACACTCCACCCACGTCTATTGAACAGGTGAAGAGGCTCATCCCTTGTTTCCTGTTTAGGATGCGGTTTCCGGTTTTCTCTTTTCCAATCTTTTCACTCTTTTTTTATTTTATTTTTTTTTTCAATTGGAGTAGATAGACTAAACTATCGCCCAGTTCACACTCCACCCACGTCTATTGAACAGGTGAAGAGGCTCATCTCTTGTTTCCTGTTTAGGATGCGGTTTCCGGCTTATTTCATGTGTTCAACAGACATGGGTGGAATGTGAATTGGGCAAAAGTTTAGCCCATCTACTCCAATTGAAAAAATAGAAAGAAAAAAAAGGTGAGAAGATTGGAAAAGAGAAAACTGGAAACCGCATCCTAAACAGGAAACAAGGGATAAGCCTCTTAGTTTTAACTGAACTTAATCAAAGAGAGGCAGCTCTTGACTAATTTCACCTTTCTTACTTAAATGCATGCTTATCAACATTAATTGTACCTTTGTTAATACATGTATTTATGTAACATTTGTCATTGGTTATTCTTTTGCATGAGTCTTGTGTGATATTTTCTAATCAAAACTAAATTAATGTGGTGAACTGCCCAACAAGTTCACTACAATACTACACTGAGATCCAAGTCAGAAGTGGCAAGAAGTGACTCTTTGAACTTGGGCTGAATCTATGGATACTAAACTCAGATACTATATAGAGAACTTAGGAATGACCGTTTGAAACAAAACGTATATATGGCTTATGAAAAAAGGATTGGGTTACACTATTCTATACCAAACAGAAACCAGAGTAAACATTTAGATGCTAATTTTTTATTAAGCATCAGTAGTTAAATCAATTTTGTAACATTTTGATAGCCATAGTCAGAACACAGTAGAGTAATGGATAGCAGCTTGAATTAAGGAATCAATCAGAGAGCCAAGTTCAAATTCCAGTTGAATTCATTACATTCACTTACATACAAATACTCTTAAGAAAGATATGAATCCATCTCTTGTCTCCTCAGCTATGGGAAAATAACAGGTCAGACTGGGTTTTATAGCCTTGGGTAGCAACCAGTTTAGGAGAAGGAAACTCTGAATTGAAAACCAGCTTAGAGAGGGTTAATATCAAAACAGACTGAGTTGTATAGTTTTGGTTGGTAAACTTTCTTACCACAGAAAGAATTGGCAATTTACTGTGCAAAAATCTCCAAGTGCTTTCTTCCAACATACCTTGAGCCAGCATGGAAGAGTAAGCTCAAAACATGAGGATAATATTTCATGTTTATGTACAATCTACAACAGTGCAGAGTTAGCAACTAATAATCATGATAATTAGCAGCAGCAGTGAAAGCAACGATAACAATATCTATATATATATATATATATATATATATATATATATATATATATAAAAGGCAAGATGTTTGTGTGTGTGTGTGTGTGTCTGTCTATCTGTTTGTCTCTATGTCCTTTATACAAATTCACAAGTTTTATCCGAGTCTCACCAAACTTCACACAAATATTCTTTAGGCTTCTGCTCAGGTCATGGGCTACTTATTTTTTTCTGATTTTCCCCTGAACTTGTAAATCGATACACCAATATCCAATCAGGTCTGATCAAAATCAGGATTTCAGCCCTTTTATCATGGTTCTTGCTGCAGAATTTGCTCTAACTTGGGAAAATTATAGTTTTTAGTCTCAAACATTAGTAGATCTCAGAAGACTCATTTTCCCCAATATCGGAAATTGATACCCCCGATATTCTATCAAATCTGATCAAAAACCGATATTCAGCCATCAATATGGCTTATTTTCTCCAATTTTACTCCTGATGGGTACGATAAGTTTTCATGGACTTACTTATGATATTTTATTCTTGGATGACTTATTTGACTCCGATATTAGAAATTGATACCCTGATATATATTGGGTCTGATCAAAATCAGGTTTACAGCCCTTTTATTTTGGTTTTTGCTTCGAGCTTTGCTCTAAGTAGGTATAATTGTAGTCCTTAGTCTCAGCCATGATACCATTTACTCAGAGGATTTATTTAGCCTTCAAAATTCAGTTTGCGATGGAAAACTTTATTAACATCAATATGGGAAATCCAAATTTGACTTACATCCATTCATTTTTCTTTCAATCTATGGTTTTGCTTTGACTGGAAACAACTATTGCTTTCTAGTCTTTTGTTCCAATGTCCAAAGATTCTGAGCTCCAGAACCATGGATTAGTTTTAAAGCTTTCATTACATCCAAGCAATGCTGGGTTATACTGCTAGTGGAAAATAAAAAGAAATGCTAAAATCCTGTTTGTTTTAAATATTTTAACTTATTCTAACTCTAATTTAAATAAAATCAGTTAAAAATAATTTTAATAAGTAAATGCTAAATATATTTTTACATTTTATTTTTTACTGTTTTTAAATAATAAATAGCCTATTTTAATCCATAGCTTTGTAAAACAAATGAAAGTGAACAATATCAAATCAAAGGAGCAAACTACAAAAATGAATACACTGCGCATAGGCTCTACACAGCTTTCCAGGTTTCAAGCATACTTCAGACTTTCAATTTAATAAAAATAAATAGCCAGTGAGATCAGCTCCTGATTATTTATTTTTATTAAATTGAAAGTTTGAAGGAAGAGAGAAAGTGGAGTTGGGAGACGAAACCAAAGAGAGTCTGCTGCTGAATGAATGTTTGGCTTTTATGGACACATGTAGGATCCAGAAGCCCATGTTTATTTATATCAGCAGAAGCTGATCCTATGGGCTTCTTGATCCTACATGTGTCCATAAAAGCCAAACATTCAGAAGGACTGACAGCAGTCAGGAGACATGTGTCAACCTTGTCGTTTTGTCTTTCTTAACAAATCAACAGCAAACTCTCTGATTTTGTCTCCTAACTCCACTTTCTCAATTCCTCACTGGAAGACAACTAATGTTCATTTCTTTACAGACAAGAAAAGAACTTTTTAACTTTCAATTCACAGTAAGTAATTATAATTTGTGTTTACAATGTTTAAATAAATATATTTTTTTTTTTTGAACTAGCAACATTCTTTTCTCTTATTTTGTCTATTCAAAAATTGACCCTGGGAATCTTTTTCTAACAAATGGTGACAACCTTAACCCTGAAATCTCCTCTTCTGATTTCTCATTTCCCAGCTACCTTCTGCTCTTTAGGAAGGACTCTTATGTCTAGATGCCTGGCCTAGGAGCTTATGTCCACAAAGATATCCCACTAGCTAGGGAAATCTCCCTTGAATCCCTAGACCATTCTTACATGTATCTTTGTCTCTCTTTACTAAACTCAGTCCACTATCTATTCTTTCTCTGCTGCACCCTTTCCTCTCCTGACTGCTTTGTGCTAGATATTATTTCAGATAATGTAGACAAGGCCATTTCCTCTCACCCGTGCACTAACATACTTGCATTCGGTGATTTTAATGCCCACCATGGTAAGTGACTGAAAAACTCTGTCACTGATCTTGCTGGTATCCATACCCTGAACTTCTCAATCACTCAGTCTCTTATGCAAGTGGTCGATTTCCCCACATGTTTCCCTAGTAACCCTGAAAGACATGCTTCCCTTATAGATCTCTGCTTTATTTCTATCTCTGACTCTTGCCAAGCCATGTAGCTCTGTCCTCTTGGCAAGTTTGATCATGCTGTGGTTTCCATTAATATCTCTTTCCACTCCCACTCCTTCCAGGAATCTCCTATCAGCAGAATATCTTCCTACTACCAAAGAACAAACTGGGACTTGTTCTGAGACTTCCTTTGTGATGTCCTGTGGAACAAATTTTTTAGACTCCCTGTTGAAGACTGTGCTTCTGAGGTTTTCTTCTGGTTGAAAGCAGCATTGATTCCATCTTAAATCTCATTAGCACGTAAGTGAATGCAGGGCATTCAACTGGAATTCGAACTTGGCTCCCTGATTTCTCTTTCTGAGCCGATATCCACTGTACCACAACGCACATCCGTCAAGAAACGCTTACAGCACCTGGTTTTCCCAAGTGGTCACCCATCTAAGTACCAGGCTCAACGTTACTTAATTTCAGTGATTGGACAAGAACCGGTGTATTCAATGAGTTATGACCATAAATATTGAATATATATAGCAGGCTCTTGATAAGAATGATGTAACTCGAGCTGTTTTCCTGGATATCTCTAAAGCATTTGACAGAGTTTTGCATGCTGGCTTTCTGCGCAAGCCACAGGGCTATGATATCTCTGAACAACTATTTGATTTAATTCAATTGTTTCTATCAAATCATGAAATAAAGGTTGTTTTGAATGAGGAAGCTTCCAGATTCTTTCATATGAGTGTGGGCATCCTTCAAGGCTCTATCCTAGATCCTGCACTTTTCTGATCTTCATCAATGATCTTCCTGATGTAATCAGTTCCCAAGTAGGTATCTATGCAGATGACACCACCAGTAAAAAATCTGCCAAGGCTGACAAAGTTAACCTTGTTGCTGCTCTTGGAAAATACCTCCAATCTGTGTTAGATTGGGGTAGGAAATAGCTTGTAGATTTTAATGCTTCCAAAATGAAGTTGCTCTCCATTAACCACGGCAAAGAAACTTGCCTGCCTTCTATCAGTATGGATGATGCTAGTCTCCCAGAAAGCAACACACTGCATTTCCCTGGGCTCAGTCTCTCAACTGACCTCAAGTAGAATGATTACATCAAATCAATAGCTAGATCTACTGCTAAGAAGGTCAAGTCACTGTATCAGGTCCAGAAAGTTTTTCTCACTAGAATCCATCTTGCACATTTATAAATCTACCATTTGTCTGTGCATTGAGTATTGTTGCCATATCTGTTCAAGTGCTTCTGCTATTTATCTTGGGGTTCTCTACAAAATCCAAAGAAGGATCTGCAATGTAATTCTTCCAGATTTAGCAGCTTGGCTTCATTCACATTCTCACTGTTGGGATGTGGCTTCCCTCTGTCTTTTCTACAAATATTTTCATGGCTTCCACTCTGTTTAATTTTTTCCCATTGTGCCCCAACCACATGAATTTATTCATGCTACTAGATTGGTTTCTAGATTCCATTCTTTTACTGTCAAAACAGTCAAATGTAACTGCTACATCTACTCTGAAAGCTTCTTTTCTAACATTTCTTGCCTGTGGAACTCCTTTCTGTTTACTTGCTTCCCTGATAGCTACAATCTCCAAAAGTTTAAATACAATGTCAATTGCCATCTTCTACCTCCTTGATTCCTATCTTTCTCCTATCCTTTCTTCAACATCTCCTGTATCTTGTTTTTCTGTCTTTTTTTTTTTCCTTTTCTCTCACTGTAACCCGTTGCACACCAGTAGCAGTTTCGCCTGGCCTGGGGTAAAATGATTATAAAAAAAAAACACAATCTGATGAGAAACGAACACTGCATCATTTTACTCCCAACAGCCTCCTGGTGACATTTTAAACTCACACCAGCTTTTTCTATATATCTGTTATGTCGTGAGTAAGAATAAATAACTCAACAACAGGAATAGGTTAATTGTTGTATTCCATGAAAATAGTATTTACAAAGGTTATTAGTATCCAATACAAGAATAAGGGTTAATCGTCTCAACCATCGTAAGACGTAGTATGAGCAATGGGTACTTCCGGGTCGTCACCGGAAGTCTACGACTGACTTGTCGATTGGCTGCTCGGCACACTCTACTACGTAGATGCCACCATTACTTTACATAGTAATGGAATAGTCCATTATAGCCGAATAGGTGCGGGCGTCCCAACAATATCTAAGCTATAATTATAAACTATAATTTTAGAAAGTGAAAATTTCACTGAAATATGCTAGAAAATGTCCTAGTTTTTAACTGAGGAAAAGAAACTATAAACTTTTAGCAAAATGGCTCCAATATCTGGTAAAAGATGACATTATTGAAAACTGATACCAGAAGGATAAGGGATTATAAAATCCTCTTAAAATAATTTTAGTAAATTACTAATAAATATAAGTATCTTTGCTGCATTTTATTTTTTTATTCCTTATATATAAATAAGTTATTGATCTTAATAAGATCAGCTAAAAAGGAATTTTGTGCTCATCTCTGATTTTATTTAGAATCAATTTAATCTGATCTTTTTCAGGGCAATGAAAGAAATAAATGAAGAAAGAAAAAGTTATGAACCCTTGCCCATGTAAATCAGCCACCCCTTTTTTTCATAGATAGTTCATAAAATTCATGAAAAACAATCTTAATCAATAACTGCTGAATATCTAAGCTGCATTTAATATATATCAATAAAATATCCAAATTTATTGGTAATGGTTATGGCATTATTTGTTTCTTTATAAAGAAATATTTGGTATTCATTGATCGAGTAGTCACTACTGCTTTCTGTTGTAAAATAAGGCAAGTGTGTGTTGAGGTTAGGGGGTGACACTTAATAGATCACTCTCTTCAAAATTACAGGCTAACAGGCAGAGAAGGGAAAGAGACAGGAGAAAACAAAATAAAACTGAGTAATGTCTAGTGAGGACACTGTTGGAATAAACATACTAAGGCAACATCTTCACAAGAAACTGAATCTGATAATAGTAAAGTGAATCTTGCTAACTGCTACTTTTCTGGTCATTTTTATTTACATGTGTCAGTTGACAAAACTCAGATCTGGACAAATTGCAGAGAGGCCCATATCTGGACATGTCAATCTGTTCTACTGCTAACAAGGAAAACCCAGATGTGACTAGCTTTGACAGACATGTCCACACACAAATTGGAATCTCTTTAATGACTGTACTGACACACATTTTCCACACTTCTCTTTAAACAATTTTCAGGAAAACAGGTTTCTCAAGTCCAGTATTGATGAGTTTTTCCTTTCTAATCTTTTATTTGAAGTAGTGCGGAATGCTAACACCTTGATTATATAAACCCGGATATAAGAGACACTCGGATATAAGAGATATTTTCTCTGGTTACAAATTAGAGCCTGTGGTCATGTATGTAAAACAGACCAAACCCGGATATAAGAAAAGTCTAATCCGGTATCGACAACTCTCTTATATCCGGGTTACACTGTAATTATTTTCACTTCATGTTACATGTGTTACACATTTTACTTTTCACTGTTAGTAATCCTCGAGTGATGGGGTTTCTGTCATTTGGTAGGTTCTTTGTTTATGAATCTATATTGCTAGTCCACTATGTTCAAAGAAGAATGATCTTTGCCATGATTCAGACTTCACTTTTTCAAAGCCTTTTTTCATCATTGATCTCAGCAAGATGTTGTATATAGCTGATAGTTTAGATATTTTTAACTTGGTTTGCCACCATGCATGACATCCATATAAAAGTCACAATCTGTTAAGAACATTACTCAAAGTTTCAGGTTGATGTTTAAGTCTCCCTACAAAAGTGGAAGATCACAAATATATTTAATCTCTCTCATTCTAAACATTCTTATATATGTCTAGCAGGATTGACTATGATTAGATATGAATTGCTAGCTTATTGATAGAGAAAAACCTCTTATAAATGTCTGGCAGGATTGAAAAGGAGTTCTTTGTTCATAATTCAGCAATTTTATTAAAATGTTTTTAATCCCACATGACATATATAAGAAGGTTTTCTTTGTCTATAATAATCACTACTGACTATATTTAACACATTTATATCATTAAAAATAGAATGGAAAATATCTAATACAAGCATTGTTTTTTCATATTATTTTGAAAAAGATTTACATGTTTTGAAATTGGTGTTAGTTACTTCTCTCAGCATTCTATCTAATTCTGGTGACATAATCGAGGATGTTAAGAATCATATCAGAAAAGCTGATGGGGCCTTTCAAAGATTCTATACTTTCTGGTCTTCAAAGAAGATTAATCTTTGAGTGAAGCTCAAATTATATAATTCTGTTGTTCTCTCAACTACCTTATATGCATGCAAATATTAGAAATTCACTAGAAAAGTTATCCAATGCATGCATGTTTTTCATTTAAGTTGCCTTCATAAAATCCGAAAGGCATCTTATAGGGATAGAATCAAGAATGAGACATACAAATTCTTGAAAACTTAGTGTGTTGTACCTCTTTCTACAAAAACTTGATTTTGACCATTCAACGACCCAAAGCAAACCTTGTTTTCTGCACATCAGTTCCAAGCATACATCTGCTTTAACCAAAACAAAATGAATGTTATGACCAGTCAGAGTGACTCCTGCTCAAAAAACTAACACCTTTATTTTGAGCCAACTGAAGATTACATATACTCGAATTCAAACAGACCTCAAACAGACCAGCTTTAATGTCAACACCAATATGACATGCTGAGAGAGAAATTCTATCCATTATGAAAGCCAACACCAATGTTGATTTCACTTCTAATTTCATCACTCTCACTTTCTGTTGCCTTAGCAACAGCAACAGATAGAATTACTAGTTTTTGTATATATGTAAATAAATTATACATTTGTTTACCCACATCCAATGTCCTGTTTTGTCTGACACTTGAATTTACCTTTGCTGAGACTGAGAAGGAATTAACTTCCACAACTGTTACAACAACAAGAAAGTTTTGTCTTCCAGGTTACCCATTTCTACCTCTGCAACAAGTGTAATGATGGCAGATGGGCAGATATGTGGTGAGATCAAATGTAAAAATGAAATATGAAAATAAGATATTTAAGAAAATGCAAATTAAAACAAAGCATTTACATTCCTTAAAAGTTCATATTTTTTCTCTCTATGTACTTCTTTCTCATCTAATGAGAAGATAACTCTCATATTAAAAGTGAAAGAATAAAAGGCTAAGAAATTTATCAAAATACAAGAAACTGTACACATAACTTCCACTTAAAAACAAAATTTTGGCCAGTCAAGAGAACAAAGAAACTTGATGTTAGTCAAAACCAAGCTTTGTGCCAAATTGTCTGGAGCCTTTCTTAAATGTGTATATAAAGCCAAGTGTTTAGCATGAAGAAAGTAAGTGTTCATCTACTTAAGACATTTTGTTGCCCTTAATGATTGCTGAGAAAACACAGCATTTGGCATCCGTGACATTTTTCCAAATAAGCACATTCCTAACTACTACGAAAATCTGACTAATAAATTCTTAATTACACTGCTGAATTAACTTTTGTCAACCCAAATTACAAAGGACTTGCTTCAATCAAATTCAGATAAATAAACATTTATTATTTGCTAATACCTTTTATTCTGTTTGTTTATTCCAAAGTTTCCTAGAAATATTTCTCCACAGACACAATTTACCAGCCATATCCTGTGGTTACCTGACAGTCAGTCAGCCAAAGTTTCTCTTAACTGGGTACCTCGAAGCTACAAAAGACCAAGGGGTTGTTCTAAAATAATATGACATATTACAGTTAAAGAAGAACTGAGAAAACAAAACACCAACTGGATCCCGGTTTCATGACTTGCCCAAAATTATTCTAAGTAAAGGAAAATTGCCCTTTGCTAGAGGAAGAAAGTAAGGTGTGGTAACTTCTCTCTTGGAATCAATAACAACTGTAATTAACTTCCAGATTAAGCAGTTTGCACAAAAAATGTTCAGAAAGACTCTAATGCTAGATGAGATAAAATCAAAAACAATCAGAGAGCAGTATATATACGTAGGTATATATACGTAGGTATAGGCCTTTTGGCATTGTTAAATTTTATAGGGAAATAAAAATTGATATAAAACTGCAAGAGAAATAATTACACAATTACTTTGCAATCCCTTCTACATTAATTGAATGGTAGTTATCAGATTTTAGATGGGTACACAATATGTGCTTGTGGTGCAGTGGATATCAACTTGGAATGACAAATCAGGGTGCTGAGTTCAAATTCCAGTTGAATTCCTTGCCTTCACTTATGCACAAATACCCTTGGGAAAGGTATTAATCTGACTGTTCCCTACAGTCATGGCCATATCTGTGCAATCATAGTGAAAATCCAGGCAAGGAAAAATGTCTTCGTCAGAAATCAAACTGAACAATTCATAAAGAAAGAAAGAAAGAAAGAAAGAAAGAAAAACAAAGAAAACATCTGAATGAATGCAGTAAAAATCTGTTTATTTATTAATTTTGGGAGAAAAGACTGGTTATACTCAGAAAGTTCGAACCTGATTTCCTGCTTTCGTTCATGTTCTGTGCCTAATTTCCATTGGAATAGCCAAAAAAATCCACAAAAATCATAGTTTCTGGAAATGGATGACACTGATGACATCATCACGGTGTTTTTTTTAGCATCAGCTACGGCCCTGCCTACAGTTATGGGTTAAATAAAAGGACAGATTGGGTTCTATAGCTTTGGCTGGCAACTAGTAACCACAGAAAGGAATGGCAACCTACTGCAGGATAATTTTCTGCCCAGTCAGTCATGTCTCTTTCAAGACATGATTGCCCACATCCTGAAGAAACATAATAGAGTAAATTTACATTTAAATTTTTTAATCCGTTTTTCAGTATTTACAAATGTGTCAACAATTGAATTTCACTCCGTAAATAAAAATCTTTCCCAAAATAAATAAAATTAAAATAAATGAAAACCAAAAATTAAATGATCATTCTAAAAAATAGTTATGATTGAATATAAATAACTTGATAAATACTTTACTTTTTTACTTTTGTATTATCATGCAGCATGATGTAAAAATTGGAACTACAGGTCACCAAGGGAGCCGAGTGGGTTGGTCTGTGGTCATTTAGGACAGCTGGAGGAAGAACCATGTGATCTCACATCTGCGTTTGGTTTATCAAGCATGGGAAAGATTTGTAATAGACAGTTACAAGCAGCTACCTAAGGGAGCAGTTTAGCAGTCTCTCACACATTGCAGAGAGAATATAAGATTTACGTATTAGACCAGGGCTCTTTGGGGGTCATATGCCACAGACTGGTTGAGGGTAAGTAATGAAATATTAAAGTAAATAAAATGTAAAGCAATGAAGAGCCATATCTCCTGCTCTCATTTTTCTTGCACACCCACTTTATTAAAATCATGTTTTATTATTCAGACCAATATGCTCATTATGGTTGGTCTTCTCACAGGAGTTCAGTTGACCATCTTCAGATGTTTGTCATTGTACGCTATAAACTTTTTGGAATTTTTAAGCAAACTCTTTATCAATCCATTGGGTAGAATAAGTCATATGACAATGATAGTAAAGTATAAAGTAGTAGAATAGTAATAGTGATAAGTCCTCTAGACTCTCCTGTGTTGTACAGGGCCTAGCCTCTCTATGCTAAACATTACTGATGTTATCTTTAGTAAGTTTTTATGGAGTAGAGTTGCTAACCCCATGCCCAATCTGTTTTGAATTCATAGTTGTCAGAATGGTAGGAGAGCTTGTTTCCACGTCCACTCGTGGACCGTTCTGAAGATGAGATTTTGATCTCCAAATATTAATGAATAATCAATAGGTAATATCCAACACCTTCTTTACTTTCCTTTATTTTACTAAACACATTGTGATACACATACCTATATATATATATATATATATATTTATTTGTTTAAACATTATTTTTAATGGATACTCATATGTGAGCAGATACTGCATATTTATTATGAAACACTGTATTTATTTACATCTACTGGCCTGAATAACCGAGAAATGTTAGAAAAATATGCGTCATCTGGCAGGATTCAAACCTGCGTCCCCTAGGGGAAACTGTCATTAGATCTGACATGTCTTAGACTGATCAACCACGTAGGACCTCCTGATCAAACAAAGCCCAAATAGTGCTTTTGAAGAAATATTTTTCCTGATTCTCAAAATATATGTATCTTCTTGGTTTTTTATCCTAGCATAAACAAAGATAACTATATAAATATATTTAAGTTGCTATTGAAGTCAACACCCAAAAGCAACATTCTGTTTCAAGCTTAAATGTAATCATCATTTTTTATTAATTGACGACTTTACAGTGAGTAATATTTTTTCTTTTCTTTGCTCTTCCTTCTCCTTTCTTTTCATATATTTGAATATATTATGTAAATATATACTTTTAAAATGTCTATTTTTAAAACTATAATAAAATACAAAATTCATTCACAGCTGTTGTCGGTTTTCAAGCCAAGATAGTCGATAAAATAAAATAAATCTTCTTTAATGACTCATGAAATTTACTTTAGCTTTTATTAGATTTTCAATTCTAGAATTGTTGTCTGGGATTTTCCATCATAAGACACTTTAAACTTAAAAAATTCCCATTCATTTATTGATGTGAAACTTGCAAATTATTATATCACTGAAAGTTAAACCTATGTAAGTCAAGGTTCAATTGTATTCCTTTTGCAAACCAGATTTCTTGCATACAGAAAGCATTTTCTACATGGAAATGTGGAGGTGACAATTCTACTCCAGCAGCTTCTTTTCTCATGCTTCCTGCCTGTGGAACTCCCTTCCATATACTTGCTTTCCTGATGGCTACAACCTCCAGGAATTTAAATACAAAGTCAATTCCCATCTCTTATCCACTTAACTTCAGCCCTTTCTACATCACCCCGTGTATCTTGTTCTTTTACTTTCACTCTACTTTCACAACTGTCTTCACTCCTGTGTTCACATCCTTCTCTTGCCCTTTCTCTTTCACCCCCTGTAGCTAGTTCGTCTTCACTTTTCTCCTGCCTAAAAATTTAACTCTCTAATGTAGTTCCCTGCACATCAGTGGCAGTACTGCTTTACTTGTGGTGAAATGATTAAATAAAAAATAGGTTCCTCCAGTGACATGCAGAGGTTTGGTGATGCCCAGTGTCAACTCTTTGACTGTATTCCCCTAAGACTAAAGTAGCAGGGGGTGGGAATGTGGGTGGGGGTAGTCTAGGGTTAGAGGTAGACTGCATTGGACTGCAAACAGTTGCATCAACAAAAATAATGTTTCAGTGCACTAGGAAAACATCTCTGCAAGCCCATGTAGAGGATAAGAAGACTGTTGTTTTGAAAAAGGACAGTTTTATAGTTGCTGGAGGGCATTTTGAAAAGGACAGTTTAAGGCATATCATTGCTGCTGGTGAGGATGGTTGGAACAGCAAGAGCTGGAGGCCTACTAGAGATGGTTGGAGTGGCAGAAGCTGGAGGTTTAGTGGAGATGGCAGGAGCTGGAAGCCAACTGGGGATGGTAGAAGTTGGAGGCCTACTGGAGATGGCAGGAGCTGGAGGCCTACTAGAGATGGCAGGAGCTGGAAGCCAACTGGGGATGGCTAGAGTCCTCCTGGAGATGGTTGGAGTGGCAGAAGATTGAGGCTTACTGTAGATGGCTGGAGTTAAGCTTTTCCATCAAGTTGTTTTTTAAAAAATATAGGAGTATTGACTGGATATGACACTAGTGCTGAGAAATGTGAAAAAGGAAAACATTTTAAATTTGCAAAAACAGATGAAATATAAAATAAACACTTTATTCAAATTAAATACAAACTAAATTTTTATTTCACTCTTTGATTAGATGCCTGGGGCCATCACACCCTCTACTCACCTACCATCTGCACACTACTTGGTACGGCATTGTGCAATCAGAGACAACATCTGATATGGCATTGTACAATCAGAGACAACATCTGCAATTATATAGATTTCATCATGGCACTCTACAAAAACAATTATAACACAATTTCCTGTCCTTTGTAGCTCTAAATGAATTTTGTCTTTTTATTATTCCTCTGAAACCTTGTTTTGTCATCCATGTACCCAAGCTATCCTTTTCCTTCTTCTATAAGCTATTGGCGATCATGACTCTCCACAATTTCCTGTCTTTTGTAGCTCTTAATAGATTCTGCCTTTTTGTTATCTCTCCTAAACCTTTCAAACTCTAAAAGGTGTGACACAATATAAGATCATTTAATAGTAGAAGTCATGACTCTCTACAGCTTCCTGACTTTTTTGCCTATTACCACCCTTTGTTTTCTGTTTATTCTGATTCATTAAGTAGATTACTTGCTGTTTCTCCTGTTTTTCTTGCCCTGTGAGGGTTAAACTTTCCAGGCTTTATTTCCTCATTATCTTCCAAACATTAGTTTTCTGTTTCTTATTGTTAACAGGTTTCTTTGTTGTAAGATATAAGTTTGAGTTTTGTTTAACGGCATATCAACCTTTGTGGGTTATTTAATGCCAAAAAGTTGGCATTTTAAGGTATTTTTTTTAAATGTTCGGTTATAGTGAGAAGGTTGATTTAATCAGATTTTAATGAAATTTTTTTGTTTTTATTTTTTTTATTTTAGAAAACTTCTAGTTTTGTTTTAAAAAATATTTTGCTGGGAATAAATTTTTTCCTTCAAAAATGTATATTTTTCTATATTTTTTCTTTTATGTATATATTTCTATAAAAGTACATTTTTATACTTTCATAGCTTTTTGACCCCAGTTTGGGAGTTAACTATTTGCCCATAGCTGGGACTCTAACAGGTGCTACCACTCCTGGTCAGGGTGGACCTGGGAACAATAGCAATTAAAATGTGGTTCTATGCTCCTCACAGCCTCCCAATCAGAGGTCTTGCTACCACTCCGGGTCAGGGTGGACCTGGGAACAACAGCAATTAAAATGTGGTTCCATGCTCCTCACAGCCTCCCAATCAGAGGTCTTGCTACCACTCCGGGTCAGGGTGGACCTGAGAACAACAGCAATTAAAATGTGGTTCCATGCTCCTCAAAACCTCCCAATCAGAGGCCTTACTGTCGGATGCAGTTTACCATAATGCCCAGAACTTGTTAAGATATAAGGATATTTTTGTTATTCTACTAGGAAAAGTGGCAGCAAGCACCTATGCATATTTCTGCTACTGTTTTCCACCAGTCTCAAATGCAGTTGTCTGTCAGTAAGCTAACCATATTCCGTTTCATTCTTGTTTCATAAATTTATGACCTTTTTATGTGACATCCAGACCTGTCTATATAGATATACATACTGCAACCTCTCATTAAGCTGCCACAATAACTCATTGAAAGGTAGACATATCATTTAAATAAAGTAATAAACTCTTTTATGTGTCAAGTCTTGTTGAGACGTCAATGGTCATGGCTCTCCACAAACTTCTATCACTTGCTGCTCTAAGTAATTTTGAAAACTTTTTACCACCTTTGTCCATGTTCTGCTATGCATTAACACAAATAGAAGGAAAAAGAGACAGAGGAAGGCAGCGGATAACATATTTGCAGGGCCTGATCAGGTGGATGAAGGAATGGGGGTTGCGAGGTCTAACAGGAGCAAACATACTAAGAGCCACAAGAGATAGGGAGACGTGGAGAACCATGATTGCCTATGTCCTGAAGGGACAAGGCACATAGAAGAAGAAGATGTCCTGTAAGTATTAAATGATGTAGGCCCTGTTTTCTCATTATGTACCTTAAAAAGTTCATTGATTCTAAGTATAAGTTTCCTTGTTCTTATTTTGACTTATAATTCCTCATGGCTTACATGTTCTCAGCATCATTTTGTAGAACCATATTTAGGTTACCTCTAATTGCCTCCTTGTCTATGAGGAAATTGTCCAGTATTCTCTATCAAATCAAAGATTAAATATTACAGAGGATTTTTGTGTTCATCTCGTCAGGTTTTCTAAGTAAAGTAAATATAAACTCCACTTCATTGCAAAGCTCTGATGGTCCACACATCAAGAGTGCTTATATTTATTCTTGCTATATATATATATATATATATATATATATATATGTATATATTGCTTAATATAAAAAAGAACCTTCAGATATTGGAATTGTAGAATTATTTATGTTGTGTCTTCTATATAACAACTTGCATAACAACTTGCAAGCAAACAAATACAGTGTTGAAGTCTTAGTCAATGACAGCACCAAATTTCTATAGAGAGAGCTGACATGGACGATAAAGAACTTTTTGTGCAGCCTTCAAACCATGATGTCTTCAATATATTTACACAACGGGCCTACAACCCTGCATTGGAAGGTGTACTCCAGAGTCTCCACTGCAGGGAATGCAGTCTGAACAAAGCCCTGCTGAACAAAGTCTCTTAACAACACAGAGGATCCTTTGCAACACCAGCCAGTGAGTGATGTCTCATCTTTAGTGAGGTATTTCAACATAGACACTACTTCTGCCCCATAATGGCTGTACCATTTAGTAATTGAAATGTGTATGCAAATGTATCAACTATTATGGGACAGAGGTAATAGAAAATATAGACAAATCAATTGATAACAATGACAATTCAAATCATACAATAAATATTTTCATTATTTCCAGGAAGAGAAGATACTTTAGAATTTATAGCCACAAGGTCATGAATTCATTTGCTGAAAATAAAGTACTAGATCTGTCCCATAATAGTTGTACCATTTAGTAGATGAAATGTGTATGCAAATGTATCAACTATTAAGGGACAGATGTAATAGAAAATATAGACAAATCAATTGATAACAATGACAATTCAAATCATACAATAAATATTTTCATTATTTCCAGGAAGAGAAGATATTTTAGAATCTAGAGCCACAAGGTCATGAATTCATTTGCTGAGAATAAAGTACTACAGCTGTCCCATAATAGTTGTACCATTTAGTAGATGAAATGTGTATGCAAATGTATCAACTATTATTGGACAGAGGTAATAGAAAATATAGACAAATCAATTGATAACAATGACAATTCAAATCATACAATAAATATTTTCATTATTTCCAGGAAGAGAAGATACTTTAGAATTTAGAGCCACAAGGTCATGAATTCATTTGCTGAGAATAAAGTACTACATCTGTCCCATAATAGTTGTACCATTTAGTAGATGAAATGTGTATGCAAATGTATCAACTATTATTGGACAGAGGTAATAAAAAATATAGACAAATCAATTGATAACAATGACAATTCAAATCATACAATAAATATTTTCATTATTTCCAGGAAGAGAAGATATTTTAGAATTTAGAGCCACAAGGACATGAATTCATTTGCTGAGAATAAAGTACTACATCTGTCCCATAATAGTTGTACCATTTAGTAGATGAAATGTGTATGCAAATGTATCAACTATTATTGGACAGAGGTAATAGAAAATATAGACAAATCAATTGATAACAATGACAATTCAAATCATACAATAAATATTTTCATTATTTCCAGGAAGAGAAGATACTTTAGAATCGAGAACCACAAGGTCATGAATTCATTTGCTGAGAATAAAGTACTACATCTGTCCCATAATAGTTGTACCATTTAGTAGATGAAATGTGTATGCAAATGTATCAACTATTATTGGACAGAGGTAATAGAAAATATAGACAAATCAATTGATAACAATGACAATTCAAATCATACAATAAATATTTTCATTATTTCCAGGAAGAGAAGATACTTTAGAATCTAGAGCCACAAGGTCATGAATTCATTTGCTGGGAATAAAGTACTACATATGTCCCATAATAGTTGTACCATTTAGTAGAAGAAATGTGTATGCAAATGTATCAACTATTATGGGACAGATGTAATAGAAAATATAGACAAATCAATTGATAACAATGACAATTCAAATCATACAATAAATATTTTCATTATTTCCAGGAAGAGAAGATACTTTAGAATCTAGAGCCACACGGTCATGAATTCATTTGCTGAGAATAAAGTACTACATCTGTCCCATAATAGTTGTACCATTTAGTACATGAAATGTGTATGCAAATGTATCAACTATTATTGGACAGAGGTAATAGAAAATATAGACAAATCAATTGATAACAATGACAATTCAAATCATACAATAAATATTTTCATTATTTCCAGGAAGAGAAGATACTTTAGAATCTAGAGCCACAAGGTCATGAATTCATTTGCTGGGAATAAAGTACTACATATGTCCCATAATAGTTGTACCATTTAGTAGAAGAAATGTGTATGCAAATGTATCAACTATTATGGGACAGATGTAATAGAAAATATAGACAAATCAATTGATAACAATGACAATTCAAATCATACAATAAATATTTTCATTATTTCCAGGAAGAGAAGATACTTTAGAATCTAGAGCCACACGGTCATGAATTCATTTGCTGAGAATAAAGTACTACATCTGTCCCATAATAGTTGTACCATTTAGTACATGAAATGTGTATGCAAATGTATCAACTATTATTGGACAGAGGTAATAGAAAATATAGACAAATCAATTGATAACTATGACAATTCAAATCATACAATAAATATTTTCATTATTTCCAGGAAGAGAAGATATTTTAGAATCTAGAGCCACAAGGTCATGAATTCATTTGCTGAGAATAAAGTACTACAGCTGTCCCATAATAGTTGTACCATTTAGTAGATGAAATGTGTATGCAAATGTATCAACTATTATTGGACAGAGGTAATAGAAAATATAGACAAATCAATTGATAACAATGACAATTCAAATCATACAATAAATATTTTCATTATTTCCAGGAAGAGAAGATACTTTAGAATCTAGAGCCACAAGGTCATGAATTCATTTGCTGGGAATAAAGTACTACATCTGTCCCATAATAGTTGTACCATTTAGTAGATGAAATGTGTATGCAAATGTATCAACTATTATGGGACAGAGGTAATAGAAAATATAGACAAATTAATTGATAACAATAACAATTCAAATCATACAATAAATATTTTCATCATTTCCAGGAAGAGAAGATACTTTAGAATCTAGAGCCACAAGGTCATGAATTCATTTGCTGAGAATAAAGTACTACATCTGTCCCATAATAGTTGTACCATATATTAGATGTATTATATATACAAATTTACCAACCATTATGGGACAGAGATAGTAATTCATTCTTTCTGTTTACCCTGTAGTATCGCATATCTGGTGTCAGCTTGCAAAATATTTATTTAATTGTAATGTTTTATATACCATGTGTTTTAATGTCTTATGTCTTAGTGGCCAATACTTGAGTCAGTTGTCACACAATCTAAATACATGCAACTTTCATTTATTCTTGTTTAGGAGAAACTTCTATTTTCACATATTTAAATTAGACTATTACTTTCTGTTCTGGAAAGGTAGAGTTTTGATGGACTTGCTGAATTGAGTACTTTTCCTCTATGGCTGTTCTAAGTTTTTCTTTTTCTCTTTTTCCTTCTCTTTCCCTTTCATGAGCCCTTGATCAAGGTAATCATTACTCCACGATCGTTCTAGATCATTTTCTATTATTGTATATCTAAGGCTTGTCATCATTCATAATGTCTTCCTTGATCAATTAAGACTTGTATTGATGTTGTTGATCCCCTTATTCTATACCTTCAGCAAGATCTTTTTGTGTGACAGAATTTGGCTACTGAGGCTTTGGTGCATATGTTTTATTATAAGTTCATTGGTCTTGGTTTACAATCATTCAATCTATATGGGAAAATGAAATAAAATCGATAAATAAAATAATATTAATGAATAATAACTAAAAGACAAAGAAATATATTTTCTCATGATGCTAACAATCAAAAAACTGGAAATACAATTACTCCACTTTTTTTTTATCAAAGCCATTAAGTAGTGCTGGTTAACTCTATAAATAGACAAACATTTTCCTTCCTCATCCTCTTTTTCCTCCTTGCTCAAAGATGCAACAACACTTGAAAAAGGGACAGCTCTGATGGAGCATGTTAGTTTTCCTGGTCCATTGACAACTGACTCTCTCTTTCCCAAGTATGATGTACACAAATGGCTTCCAAATACCTCCACCTATGCAGTAAGTCAAACTTTTTATTTGATTGCTTGGCGAAGCTGAAGGAGACTACCACTACCATTAAAATTGTTGTTTTTCATTTTTTTTTAATATTTTCAGTGCAGTCTTATTGAGTGCACCCTAAACTTTCTGACTGACAAAAAAAGTTGGAAAAATTTCAATATTTCAACAATTTTAGTGGGGGCTCAGTTTTTCATACAACGTTATAGTAAATCGATCCTCCATTTTAAAACCACTCGCTGGTACGACATTACCACCACCTGTAAATTGGTTGATTATCAATATTTTTACTTTTTTCAGTGCAATCTTATTGATTAAACCCTAAACTTTCCGATTGACAAAACAATTTGTAAAAATTTCCACATTTAAACAATTTGGGGGGGGGGGGCTCAATTTTTCATACAACCTTATAGTAAATCAATCCCATGCAATTAACTTTTTTGCTTGCATATATTCAACTACTGAATCCTTTGTGAAATTTTTGAATACAGCCATTCTTGGAGTTTCTGAGGAAGATGCCATCGTAAGAACTAAAGAAAACTTTAAAAAGACAAAAACAATAGCAACAACTCGTCCCAAAAAAACAAAACAAAGTGACCACAACACATGTATTTCCAAAATGGAGGATCGATTTACATTGTATGAGAAACTGAGCCCCCCCCCCCCACCACCAAATTGTTTATATATTTAAATTTTTTCAAATTGTTTTTGATAATCAGAAACTTTATTTAAATATCCAATAAGACTGTGCTGAAAAAAGTAAAAAAAAAATGAAAAACAACAAATTGCTGTCAATTTAGTCAGTCAGATAAATTAATAATTAATAGTGAGCATCAGGAAGAGACAACTAAAGTTCCTGGGACATGTGATGAGGAAGGAAGGCTTGGAGAACCTGATACTGACAGGCCAGATAGAAGGAAAAAGAAACAGAGGAAGGCAGCGGATAACATATTTGAAGGGCCTGAGCAAGTGGATGACGAAATGGGGGTTGCGTGGTGTAACAGGAGAAAACATACTAAGAGCCACCAGGGATAGGGAGACATGGAAAGCCATGATCACCTACGTCCTGAAAGGACAGGGCACACAGAAGAAGACTAAATTAGGTTGTGCATTTGTGGAGCAGTGAATATCGGCTCAAAATAAGAAATTGGAAAGCTGAATTTTAATTTTTTTGTTTTTTATAATCATATTCCCCGAAGCAAGTCATTTTACTGCCATTGTTTTGCAGTGGGGGAGGGGGGTACATAGGAGGAAAGTTATGAGAAAGAGTGACAAGTTATAGAGGGTGTCAGGAAGTGGGTAAGAGAAGGATGAGAATATTGATGAGAGTGGGGTAGACAGAGAAAAGAGCATGAGAGAGGGGATGCAGGTTAGTGAGATAGGAGATGACTGTTGACTTTACATTTCAGTTCTTGAAGATTGTAGCTGTTGGGGAAGCAAGTAAATGGAAGGGAATTCCACAGGCGGGAAGTGTGAGAAAAGAAGCTGCTGGAGTAGAATTTGCATTTACAATTTATTGTTTTCACAGTAAAAGGGTGGGACCTAGTTGCTAATCTTGTGGCTCGAGTAAATTTATGTATAGGAGGCACCAGTGAGCTAAGTTCATCAGTTGAATTTGTTGCTTTCACTTATGCACAAATACACTTGGGAAAAGTATTAATCCATCACTTCTCCCTTCACCTATGGGTTACATAGCAGGACAAATCGGGTTCTATAGCTTTGGTTGACAACCAGTCTACCAGAGAAAATAACAGTAACCTCCTGCGAGAAAATCTTTTGCCCAATCAGTCATGTCTCTTTAAAGACATGATCACAAAAGAATGTTTTCCGTATGGCACTTATCTGACTGACTAAATTGACAGTAAGTTCTCATTATTTTACAGTTGAAATGGCTAGATGTAACCATAAGTTCTACATTGATAGTTTCTTCTCTCACACTTAACCCCCTATGGAACCTCCTTCCAATTTCTTGCTTCTCTGCAACTGACAATCTTCAAAAATGTAAATGCAATGACAGTCTTTTGTTTTCTTAATCCCTGTTCTTTTATTGTCCTTTCAGCTCACTAAAGATTCTCATATACTGTCGCTCCCAGTAACGTCTATTGAACAGGTGAAGAGGCTCATCCCTTGTTTCCTGTTTAGGATGTGGTTTCCGGCTTTCTCTTTTCCAATCTTTTACTCATTTCCATTCTTTTCCTCTTTTTTTTTTCAATTGGAGTAGATAGACTAAACTATCACCCGGTTCACACTCCACCCACGTCTATTGAACGGGTGGAGAGGCTCATCCCTTGTTTCCTGTTTAGAATGTGGTCTCTGGCTTTCTCTTTTCCAATCTTTTCACTCCTATGTAGCCCCCTGCACATCAGTGGCATTACCACCTTGCTCGGGGTGATATGATTAAAAACAAAAAAAAAACTCTTGTGTCTTCATGGCATTATCCCCTTGCTTAGGGTGAAAGAATTAAAAAAATAATAATAATGATATGCCATTTTCTGTGGTTTATATTTGTCTAATTCTTTTGTAAGGTCTTTCGACTTTGGTGCAATTACTTCATAAATTTCTTTTTATTCTCATGGGGAAGATCATATAGGGTTTCCAAGGTCTTACCTATAGTAAACCTATAGATGATAGTTTTTACCCATGTTAAAAATTGTTTTCAATATTTTCTGCCATCTTTTCTTTTGATTCAAGGTGAAAGTGTAATCTAACAACATATTGATAAGAGAAAATAAAGTTTCCTTTAACAAAATCAAATGCTATTAGCTTATCTTCACATTCTTGATGATAATAATTTCAGTAATTCCTTTCTTGGATTAGCAATAAACTCTAAAGGTTTGTAATTCCATATCAGTATAAATTTTCTCCCTAATGTTTAAACAATAACCAAAGACTTTACATATTACTGATATATACATATATATCCGAATGAATAAGAATAAAGAAAATAATTGCAACTTCAAAACATTAATTTAAAACAGTGCTCAATATAAAAATAGAGCAATGAATATTTATTATTAATTATGACATTAGAACATGTTAGAACATTGATCTTTCAATGTCGAAACAAAATGTACGATTTGTAGGAGTTTGTAGTTTTCACATGTTCTAACATAATAATTAATAATATATATATTACTAAATAAACATATTATCCTTTGTATGTATATTTACTAACATATAAATAATAGCTCTGTTTATACTACATCGAGCACTGTTTTATTAACACCAAAATAATATTTTTATATATGTGTTTATACTTGAGTGTATATGTATATTTATTAATTTACATCATTACGTGTGTGTGTGTGTGCGTGTAAGTCAAAACTTTTCCACACTTTTTGCTATAACATTATCTTTATCAGGAGTGCAGACAATTTTTTACTTTCCCTCATATATATATATATATATAGTTAGAATTTATAACATAAATATGTTATAATGTCACTACAAAAGTAGGCATTTTGTTTCGACACTATCTAAGCGATCTCTTAATAAGACATATACAGTGTCAAAACAAAATGGCTACTTTTGTAGTGACATTATAACATATTTATGTTATAAATTCTAACTAAATATTATTTGCTCTACTTTGTATTAAGCACTTTTTTAAGACTAGTGTTGCTTGGATATGGAATTTTATTCCATCCATACCTAACCTATACTTGTGTGTGTGCGTGTGTATATATATATATATATATATATATATATATATGTCATTCGGTAGGATTCGAACCTGCGACCCCTATCTACATAGGGGAAGCTACCATTTGATCTGGCAATGTCTTAGACCGCTCGACCATAAATGACCTCCAGTCTAAACAAGGTTTTAATCAAGCCTATATAACACAATTTTCGATTTATCGCAACAACCATATCTGCTCTGAAATTTATCGTAATGTCAACAAATGTAAACATGTTATGGAAATTAACAAATTTTAACGAAACTTGGTTATAAACAACCAACAGTTTGAAATGAATTGTTTGAACATTATTTTTTATTGATACTCATATTTAAGTAGATATTCTGTTTTTAATTAAACAGTATTATATATTTATATCTACTGGCCTGATTATTTATGATAAATTTTATTACGAAAATGTGTGTCATTCGGCATATATATATATATATATATATATGGGGGTGGGAATTAGACACATTTAGTCAGCCAAGCCACAGCAAGGTGATTCTGTTTAAGTACTATAAAAGAACGAGCATATCTTTTTTTCAGTCCTTTTCTTTTTTCCTCCTGACAAGCAGCATGTAGCACCACCAACACAGGAAGTGTTCTCGCTGAGTATAATATCTTTATCTCTGGCAACTGAACTTTTATGCCCACACACATGCACATGTGTATCACTTTTGGATGGACACACACATTTATTAACAGCTAAAAATTAATGTCTTTTCTTCCTTTTTGGCTGTGGGTTTTGCGTTGTGGTACAGTGGATATCGGCTCGGAACGAGAAACCGGGGAACCGAGTTCGAATTCCAGTTGAATCCATTGCATTCACTTACACGCAAATACCCTTGGGAAAGGTATTAATCCATCTCTTCCTTCCAGTTATGGGTTAAATAGCAGGACAGACTGGGTTCTATAGCCTTGGTCGGCAACCAGTCTACCGCAGAAAGCAATGGCAACCTACTGCGGGATAATCTTCTGCCCAGTCAGTCATGTCTCTTTCGAGACATGATCGCCCAAGCGTATATCACGTATGGCACTTAACTAACTGGCTGTGTACACACTGATATATTTTCTTTCTTTTTGTTAATTTTTTATTGGTTTGTATAAAATTAGAAGAAAATATCTCCATGGTTAAATTCCTTCCTTCCACTCATCCCATTTCCTTTTACCCTGACAAATAATGACAACCCGCCATTTACATGTAAGCATTTTATCTGTCACAACTTTTAATTAAGCTAGAAGCTGTGTTCTAGCATATGTCACTAATTGAATTCTGTAGCTCTTAATCTTTGGAACAGATACATCACTGGCTGACTTTTCTGGGATAATATTACAGATACAGTATATTTAGTTGTAACTGTAGTTGCCTTAACATTCATTTTTGGGATCAAATATCTTTTTCAATAGCTCCTTTTAAGTTATCAAACACTCTTTGTTACTCTTAGTCCAAATAAATTCAGTGTTTATTTTTCTACATAATTTAGCAAATGGTCTGATTAAGTGTGAATACCTTTGCAAATAGCTTCTATAAAAACTGAATAATCCTAAAAAGGATTCCAATACTTTTTTTTACTGGTAGAAGCAGACACACTTAATATTTTCTATGCTTAAACTCAGTCTAGTAAAACACCTTACTTCAAAATCGATTATTCAAGAAATGATATTCTATTGAACTTTGATGTTTCTTTTCATTGACAGTCATGCTTGCTCTTCCAAGCTTAACACAAAATTGGTTTCTGAATTGAATTCTTTAGTGATGCCATCTCAGCAAATATTCTTATAAACTACCATATTTTTTATGTCGTCTTCCAAACCATTATTTTTTGCTTGTTGAAATGCATGGCATTCGAGTCACTCTCAATAAACCAATATTCTTTTTATTTCTTACAAGTTTTTATCTGTTTGAATTTAGACATTTGATTAATTTTTGCAAATTTCTGAATTCTAGCAAACAAATGCAATTCAGAATAGGACAGGAGTCTGAACAAATTTTATGATTCACTTCTCATTTATCATCCACTCATATATGTAAATCTGATCTTCATAAGATAATTGGTAATGCTAATTTACTGTAACACCGTATCTTAGCCCCACAGAATTGACGTACTCCACAAGACCAGCCATTGGTCCTGTATGGTCCAGTATTACAGGTTAGGCCTGAGCCTGCAGTTTCAAATTTTGATTTGATGCCACCCTCTAGCCACATTGTGATTTTTTATCCTGGAGAGCAATTATCAGATCATAGAAATACAAAGCTCCCCATTGGTCCACCTGCATGTTTGTTGGGTGAGAATTAGATTAACAGAAAAATAAATATGATCAAGTTGATTTGATTTTGGGAAGACAAAGGTCTTATATATAAATACAAAGAAAAAAAGATTCTTTTTTGCAAAAAGTTGTATGTCTATTGTATATGAAATATAACCAAACAAAACAAAATACTTCAAATAATTTCTGTAAAGGAGAGATGTGGCTTTCATGGCTGGTATTGATTTTTTTATTAATTTTAAAGATAAGTAGAGATTTCTCTGAAATTGGAGAATACAGTTATTTTTGTCAGGAAAAGTAACCAAATTGATTGAATCTGGCTAAAACAATTATAGTCATAATATTGTCATCATGTTTTGACAAATTGTGATCCTAGGTCAAAATGGAACTGTGAAAATTTCCTGTCTTGGGCTACCACACTTTTGGGACAGACAGGCAAGTGATAACAGAGAGTAAGTTCTCTTTCCCTCATCAATGATAGGCCCAAAGACTCAGTTGAAATGGATAACTGATATTGTTTTCATTTCTGGTAAGAGTTATACTGTGAGGGAAAATTAAACCCCCTATGACTACTTTTTACCATCCTGGTTTTGTGCTTTTTTAATAAAACTGAGGTAGAAGACAAAATTAGCAAATTTGGGGCTGGCGATTTGAATAAGATGATTGGACTGAATTGGGCCTGTGATTTAAATGAGACAGTTGAACTGAAATTGGTGTATTGCTAAAGACAATTAAGTAAACTCCATCTCCAAGAACATTGTTACTGAATGTGTTATTGAAATACCAGCCAACTGTTGATTGTCACCAGCTTTAACTTGCTTATAGTTGTGTATATAATCAATATATAAATATATATAAAAAAAACTACACTTGTGGCATTGCAGTGGTATACTGATTATATTCTGTTTGTCAACTATCAGCTACAGCGGATCACGTAAATCCAGTCTCAATAATATACTCAACCTATCGTGTGTTAGGGCTAATCTAGCCAGGTGATAATAGGCAGTCCTACTTTGGCCAGTCTAAGATCAAATAACACAACTTGTGCAGAGTGATTTAAGTTCAGAAAGGATTGGTCAAGCTATGCCTGCATCATCATGCTATAGCAGTAGTAGTAGTAGCGGTATTTAGACGTTCTTCTTTTCTTCTTCTTTTATCTGCCCTGTCCTTTCAGGACGTAGGCAATCATGGCTTTCCATGTCTCCCTATCCCTGGTGACTTTTAGCCTGCTTTCTCTTGTTACACCACGCAACCCTCATTCCGTCATCCACCTGATCAGGTCCTTCAAATATGTTATCTGCTGCTTTCCCCTGTCTCTTTTTCTCTTTATCTGGCCTCTTAGTATCAGGTTTTCCAAGCCCTCCTTCCTCATTGCATGTCTCAGGAACTTTAGCTGTCTCATCCTGATGTTCAGTATTAATTTCCTTTTTGTTTCCATCCTTCCCAAAAATTCATCATTGCTCACATGCTCGATCCATGATATTCGCAGCATCCTTAGATGTTAGCAGAAGTAATTCACTTCTTCGCTTTTAGTATCAGCAACACACTATTGGATGTTTTCTTTCAATCTCTAACGTCACTCAAAAAGTTCAGCAGCATTTGAAGATAGTCAAAACCTCAACTCCTCTACTGGCAGACCACTACCAACTCAATCTCGAACCAAAGTGCCTCCTCGGCAGCCCACTACCGACTTCATCTACCAACTTAAGGTTTGCCTTTTTATTGAGAAAAAAACCGACATCACATGTGATCTGGCTGTGATCTCGCAAGACTTGTGACAGACATTTTTATTATTTATCCATCTTGCATTGTTCATAAACAAATCTTCACCAACTTGATTCGAAATTTAAAATCTCAAAGAGGACACTTTACTCTTTATCCATCGGCCATCTTAGGTTTCATATATCATTGTTCTAGATTCTTTTCTATTGATAATTCTGACATGGTTTGTCAACTTCACAAAAGATTGTTTTCTGTTTATAGATAAAATTAACACTTCAATTAGTAATCTGCTACATTTTGTACACTTAAAAGAAAGATTGTATCTTGTGTTCTAATTTATCTTTCTGTAACATTATTAATATTTCAAATTCTTTACAGTCTATCAACCTCTTGGTTATTCAAAGAGGGTTCTCTTTGATGTTTTCTGTTTTATGGTATATCCACCTTTATTAATATGACTAACATTATTATCATTTGATATCTTCCCTGCCACATCTTTCCCTTAACCTTTTTGTCTGTTACTTGTAATGGACATAAATACTGCAGAAGTTAATTCTACTCATGCAATTTGTCTATTATACCTTTCGCATACAGGTATTATTTTGATTAAGGGTAAGGAAAGAAAATGTACAGTCCTATTAAATTGATTCAGATATTACAGTCTCTTTTTCAATTCATACCAAGTCCAATAGCAAAATAAAAATCACATGTATAAGTTATTTTCAATTTCATGTCAAGTTCAAAAATAAATAAATAAAAAAACAAATCACAATTATATATATATATATATATATATATATTCACTTTCATGTCCAGTTCAATAATAAGCACAATTATATATATATATTTTTCATTCCTCAACTTCTCAGTACTCTGCATTATTTAGTCAGTCACTGTATTTATTTAATTTTTTTTTTTCTGCCCAGCCTAGCTTTAATAGGGGGCTTGATGATCTCTGTAGTCAATTTGGGGTTCTTCTCAACAGTTGTCAACTCTCCTTATAGCTCCACAGTCGGTTCAATTTCTTTTACATTAGATATGCTATTACAAAGCACACTTAATGGAATCCCTCTTTTGCTCTTACCAGCCAGTTCACCTCGTCTGCATCTTCACTTGCCTCTTCAACTACCGCCTGATTACTACTATAATTAAAATGACCAACAATAATCCTACAACATTCGGCTTAACTATTTTAGCTTGCCTATCCTCTTCCCAATTCGGACTAGTTCTTCCTGTTAGGCCTAATATAGATTTCAACTCTTCCAAATTAATTTTATCAAGGGGCTTCAATAAGTTTGGCATTTTCTCTAAAGAAACATCAGGGAATCCCTTTACTATTGGTTTTCATAATTCTGTCCATTTACTCGTGTTGGCTGATATTAATTTCCAGAAAAAAATTGTTTTTTAAATTTTTCTTCTGCCTGGTAATAAGGGGGAAGTATCAATGACAGTCTATGAGCTCCACAACCCATTGGTAGCTCTACAATAAACAATGGTGGCTTCACCTTTATAGTTCTAGTGGGCTTTTCTTCACAGACCTTAGGTAATTTTAGTTCTCTTTGGGTGGTTACCGCCCAAATTCCATCTGATATGCTAATTGCTGTAGGTAATATAATCCTGGGTAATATCAGGTCGGTGCAAAAGTTTTTGCCGATTTAAAATTTCATCTTGAAAATGAAAAACTGTGTGTTTTTGAAAATCTTTATTCATAACAATAATGACCTTTGCTCTCTATAACTTGATTCCATCTGATCAACATGATCTTTTTGGGATGGAGTCCTGCTCTCGGTTGCTGAACTGGTCTTTCTCATTGATTTATTCACGATTGCCGACGTTTAAAATTATTGCAGAGAATCCACTTCTCATCACCTGTGACAAACCTACCCAAAAATGGTGTCTGAAGACGTCGTAAAAGTAAAGATTCGCAACAAGAAACATGTTGCATTTGCGTTGGAACCTCTGTGAAACTTATAGAATAGAGCATGCCTAATGTGTTCTTTAGATAGGTGAGAATATTACAGAAAAATATGAATGATGCTTTAATAATCTGAAAGAAAAAGTTATAAATTAATCATGGTGATATGTTTAATATGCATAAGATAAATTACAATGATTTAAAATGCCCCTTTTACAAACTGGCAAAAAACTTTTGCACCGACCTAATACTTCTGCTTGACAATTCTTCTTGATTCCTCTTTTATTTTTCTTAAATAATTCAAGCACACAAAGATCATGGCTACCAGTCACATAGATTGGACTTGCAGATACACAGATGCCTAAAGCATCAACCTTGCATCTATTTGCTTCTTCATTTGTTAATATAAATTTTGTACTGGCAAAATTTAAGGCTAAAAATTCCGCTTCCACCTAGCTACAGCTACTAATTTTTGATTGGTACTAGGTTATTGAATAGACATATTTATTACTTGATATATCTTGAAGGTACTATCTTTATCTAACAGAGGAACTGATACCAGTACTAACGACTTCTTATTTTCCAATAAAGTGACACATCCTAGAGCACTATGATACTTCCATAATTGCTTTGTTGGATCTACATGTAACCTAAGGTTATGAGGTAATCTAGCCTGTATTCCCAACATCTTCCTTAACTAGACTGGGGTTATACTTGGTGACAGGTGTCCTTAACATACCCAACCGAGCTCTCACATGCTCTAGTAAAAAGGTTAAGGATTGACTGGTCTGTTGGACTTTACTTGTTATCAACAACAACTAAAAATATCATTGCTAAAACCCCTCTAATTCCCTCAGTTCCACTGCTAAGGATCCTCCACAAACGGGAAATCAGCCAATTTATGCTGCCTCTGTTTTTTGGCCAATTCCAACCTGGTAACATTAAAAATGGATATACTCTATCTAGCTACTTAAGCTATCATTTGTTGGTTCTTTTCCACACTTTCTGACTTTCCTCTAATCACTCTTACATCGTCTTCTGACACTGTTTTGAATAGCGCACTTGTTGTGGATGAAGGCTGTTTGGTTTAGTCGGCATGATGTATGTTAGGTTTAAAAAGGTTTTTTTAAGGCTGGTGTTCATTCCAAACTATTCTTCCACTACATAATATTTTTAAATATATTCACAAGAAAACAACAAAAGCAATTTGTGAAATAAAATAAAGACTTGTTGAAAGTTAAACAACAATGGAAATATTTATATGAATAAACAACAAGCAGTAAGGTTCAATATGATACAAAATGTGGATGATAGATGAGACGGAAAATGTTCATGTAGTTATCATCGAATTATTCGTATTGAATAAAGTTCAGGACAAGTTAATATTTGATTAACAATCAAATATGAAATTTGGAAAGTATAGTCAATCAAAGGTGCCACATGTGGAAATGTTCATAATTTGCAGAATGTTCGAATGCAAAGTATTGTAGAACAAAATTACATACCTTCAGTCAAATAAATTGAAACAATAAAATATCACAAACCTTAAATTAAGAATGTTCAGCATTCATGTTATATGTTAGAAGTGTAACAAGTATTTTATGGAAAAATCTGAACATTAACTTTTCTACAGATGTGGATATCGGTTTCAAATATTTGTTTGTTAGAGTAATAATGAACTCGAAAAAGTTTGAAGAAAGTTTCTTGATAATAAACGATGAAAGTCACTAACTGAAATAGAAAGTATATTATTATGTTTTAAATTATGAATGTGAGTTGACTGTGAATAAGTGAGTGACCCAAGAATCCGTAGTACGTAGTATGAAATACTGTGTAGTAATTAAGCGTGCAAATATTAGGAGTGTGGGGTCTAAGCGTATGTACTTGACCGGCGTGGATTCGAGTGACAACTGCGGATCACTAAAGCATGGGTCCCAAACGGCCAGCTTATATACTTTTCAGAGATTCAAAATTGACTCAAAACAGGCCTTAAGATTTTAGGTGCAAAAATGAGTCTGAGCCAATGGGATTGCTTAAACTGCAATCTAGAGCACTGATTGGCTAATGCGTTTATGTTGGAATAATCCAAGTTGAATAACCTGAAACTGGGAGTGGATAGCTTGTTCTATTCCTACACACTCATTGCCTTCCCTACAATAGGCAGTACAGCTCTTTTTCTTTGTCTGCAATAACTCTACTTTCTTCAGGTATAGACTCATATCCTTCCACTGTCTATCAAGTATCAGGGAATCTTGTGCCAAAGGATACATTATATGGCTATACTCTTCCTTCTCTAGGTAATCCTGAGTTACTTGTGTTCTAGCCTTATCAAGCTTTGCTAATTCTATTTCTAAATGAGCCAGTAAATCTTTATATGGCTATCAGTAGGGTTATCAACCATTTTGATCTAGTCATGACCATCTCATTGGTCTTTTTAAATACAGTATTTTTGCTATGTTCCCAGGCACTTATTGTCAAAATCAACATCAGTGCCATCAGAAGTCCTCCCTTGTTCATATCGACAACAAAATAATAATGAGGGTCCACTTGTACTCCTACATTCCTTTCTGTCATTTTTCTTATTGAATTGTGTAATTAACTGAAAAAGTGATTTGGTCCACAGCCAGTGGTGCCATGCATGCATGGGGCCCCTTCCACACAGCCGTTAACACTTAAAACCAGTAGTGATTGTGGAACACTAAAAGTGGGGGGAGCATTTAGGGGCCAAGATTTTTTTGAGAAGTGGGGTGCAACTCAAGCAGCATATTTTCTGTCCAATTCTTTCACTCAGCCATAAATCACTGATTGCCTCTATATCTATATATCAAGTTGGGGAACTTATTTCTAATTAACATCTTCCTTCAGAAATGAAAATATGACTATTAAGTCTCTTTCCTGGCCTAACAACATGTCTTTTTCTATCTGTCTGGTTGCTTTATTTTGTTTTATTTTTCTTTCAAACTGGTCTCTGTATGTGACCTTAAAAAGCTAAATGACAAAGAAAATGCAGAAAGAAAAGTGCTGAAGATCAAATATTATCAAAATCAGAAATTGATCAATTTCATAAATTTTTGAAGCTTATAAAAGGGGGACAACAAAATTCAGGTGGGGGTATTGCCGACAACCACAGTCCAGCCCACCTTTTGGGCTCTTCTGCATGCATCTTATTAATCTTCTTATTTTCTCTTTTCTAGGGCCTTAGTTCTCACTACCCATCTCAGTCATAGATTTTGTTATGGTGAAACACACCTATTCCTCAGATAATGGACTCTCCCTCCTATATTAATAAGAGTTAACAGGAAGTTAACTTGAGAAGTTTTTGGGAAGTTCATAGGAGTTCTTAGAAGTTCTAGAGAGTTTTTTAGAGTTCTATTGGAGTTCAGTAGAACTACTAGACAGTTGATATTAGTCGACAGTTAGCCGAATACTAAGGAGTCAGCTTTTAGTGGAAGATTACCAAGTTCCTAACATTTTGGGAGCATTAAGTTGATTAGCAACCGACATAGCACGATTATAACTTTCAGTGCAAAAAACTACTCCACAACAGATTTATAGTTAATTTTACTTCCTTGGATGCTCTTTTGGCTTTTAAATGTTCTTTCAACTGGGCTAACGGAATCTCATCTTCTTCTTCCCAACTATCCAACCCTTCACTACTCATCCTCAATGCATCATCAGCTTCATTACTTTCCTCAAGGGATCTAACTCCATGATTGCCGATGCCCTTTATTCTCTCCAAACTCTCCCCTTCTTTGCTATCAGTCTCTAATTCTTCAGGGTTGCCCTCCTCAGTCCTTTATTTGCTCTTCTCTCTTTAGCTCCTTACCATTCATCTATCTCAGCTAATTTTATATCATTCGCATATACTCATTTTACTTGTCCTGCTACTTGATCCCAAATTATATAAATAACAGGTCCCATCCATTCCACTATTCTATAAAAAGGAATCCATCTCTGATCCAGTTTACCTTCCCTCAGGTGTATTTTGTAATATACTGGATCACCCACTCGAAAGTTAATTTCCTTCCTGTTTTTATTTATTCTGTTATTACACTTCTTCTGTGCTCTCCTGATTTTTCTTCTTACCTGAGTAAAAATCTTATGTTGCTGCTCCAAGATCAATTTATGGTGATCTTCTCCCATATATTTCCTTCTGAGTCATAGCAAATTATCTATCTGTAAAACCACATCTCTGCCACATAGCATATAATAAGGGGAAAATTTTGCGGTTTTGTTCATAGAAAATTGCATGGCAGCCAGTGCCTGATTTAAATACTCATCCCAGCTGTCCTTATTATCTCCTGCCAATTTTGCTAGAACATTGGCTAAGGTCTGGTGGAATCTTTCTACCTTCACATTGCTCTGGGGATGGTATGTTTAGGTACTAATGTGTATAGTATTTAATTCTCTTAGAGTCTCCTCCATAATCTGAATTAAATTCTCTGTTACTTGTAATGGACATAAATACTGCAGAAGTTAATTCTACTCATGCAATTTGTCTATTATACCTTTCGCATACAGGTATTATTTTGATTAAGGGTAAGGAAAGAAAATGTACAGTCCTATTAAATTGATTCAGATATTACAGTCTCTTTTTCAATTCATACCAAGTCCAATAGCAAAATAAAAATCACATGTATAAGTTATTTTCAATTTCATGTCAAGTTCAAAAATAAATAAATAAAAAAACAAATCACAATTATATATATATATATTTTCACTTTCATGTCCAGTTCAATAATAAGCACAATTATATATATATATTTTTCATTCCTCAAGTTCTCAATACTGTGTATTATTTAGTCAGTCACTGTATTTATTTAATTTTTTTCTTTTTCTGCCCAGCCTAGCTTTAATAGGGGGCTTGATGATCTCTGTAGTCAATTTGGGGTTCTTCTCAACAGTTGTCAACTCTCCTTATAGCTCCACAGTCGGTTCAGTCAGTGATCAACTACTCAGGGGCTCCATATCTAGGAAATATCTCTTGAAGTATTTTATTTGATATTGTTTGTGCTTTTTTATCAGGTATTGCAAAATCCTCTGGCCAATTCATCAGCCAGTCCATAAAGCTTAATATATATAAATTTCTACAAGGAGTTTCTCTATAGGGCCCTGAAATATTCATCCTCACCTTCTGAAATGGGTAATTTGGAATATCTGTTTCCATCACTGGGGCAATCCTATTATCTCTACTATGCAATGGACACATTATGCACTTGTTCACATCATTATACAGTCTAGACCAAAAATAATTCCTGATTATTAATTCATAGGTTCTATCAATCTCCATGTGCCCTACCCTTTCATGACACTGATCTAGGATTTCTTGTCTTAATAATTTTTGTACTACTATTTTTAGACTTTTTTCTTCCTCTCATCCTGAAATGTAGTTCAACACATCATCATGTATCACATATTTAGAGGTAATCCTTATCTCTAGCTTATTCTTCAGAGAAGTAATTTCACTATTGTCCTGACTCTTCTCTGTGATGGCTTCCTGATATGGATCCGGTATGGTACCATAAAATAATAAGTCAACAAGGTGGTAGGTTCAAAAACATATATTACATCAAGAAGAAATACAAACAAATACAAAGAGATACAAAGAGATATAAAGAGGAAAGTAATAATAGCTTGTGCTGAACTGAAGTCGTACTGGGAACCAGAGTCTCTGTCGCCCTTGCTCACTCCATACGAGAGTTCTCACAGAGTCTCTCTCACTTCTGCACACGTCCTCGAGAGTAATTAACTCTTGGTTAATATAAGCAAAGAAGAGTCCATTATTAAGTAGGTAACTTCCTCACAACACCCCCCTTCCAAGAGCTTTTTCCCCAAAAAGCTGTTTTAATATTTTTTTCATTTAGTGTCGACAATCAAGGGATCTGTGTACTTCCTTTTCCTGCTAGATTGCCTTCTTTCAGGTGAAGCCTGGGGTGCCTCGAGATCAAAATTCTTGAATATGATATCTATTGGCTCTTCATTTGATGGTGGTAATCATTTATGTCAGTTGTCCAACATTTTTTTTATTTGATTTTGGTGGCACCTATGTATATTCTTGGGACCTTGTATCATGTAGACTAGGTCTCCCACTCTTTGTTTTATAGTGCCCACTTCCCAAAACATCATATTATTTTTGTATACTTTAAAAAGTACTTTTTTGCCACAAGAGTATCGTTTTTTAGGAAGTGTGATTGTCTTTTTGAATTTAGCTTGCTTGGGGATAAGCTTGTCAAAAACTGATCTGATTTTCCTCACAAACATCATTTCTGCTGGTGAAGATCCTGTTGGTGTATTGGGATTTGGAGCGATTCTGTATACCTGAAGAAACTTCTGTAGCGCCTTCTCCATAGGTGTCCCGCTGTGCTTTCTTAAGTACTCGTTTCAATGTGTCAACAAAACGTTCTGCTTGCCCATTGGACCTAGGGTGATATTGAGGGCTTGTGATATGTTTCACTTGAAACATTTCGCAGAATTGTTTGAATTCGCAAGATGTGAACTGCATCACATTATCAGTTACTAGGCAGTCCACAATGCCGAAATGTGCAAATAGTTCATGCAGAAAGGCTATCGTGTTTCCTGTGGTTGGTCTTTTACATCTGAGGACTTCCGGCCATTTAGTGTGGCTGTCTATGACTATGAGGTAATAGTGACCCTCTAATGGTCCCACGAAGTCGACATGTATCCTCTGCCATGGCTGGTCTGTTTTTGACCAAGGCTTGCATGTAACTGGCAGAGCTTTAGAAGCAAATGCACACCCTTTGCATGCGTCAATCATGTCTATGATATCTTTGTCCATGTTAGGCCAATAGATATAACATCGCATTAGGCTTTTAGTTCGGTTTTTTCTCGGATAACCCATGTGAAAGTCCCGTAGGATTTTCTTTTGTAAACTTCTTGGTATCACCACTCTTTCATTGTTTAATAGTACGTCATCACAAAGAGAAAAAACCTCAGGTACATTTGAGTCTTTTTCGTAAATTTTCTTTTTAGCAGACGTAATGAACTCGTCTTTCAGAGCTTCCCTTTTTATGTTGGATAATGTAACAGGGAGCTCACTTATTGTGTTGGTGATCATTTTCTTTATTTCGCAATCCATTCTCAATGTTGTGATTATTAAATCTTTGAAGAACTCATTATTTTTAGGAACAACTCTGGATAATCCGTCTGTGTAGCCAGTATTTTTGGAAGACAAATGCTTGATTTTGAAATTGTATTTCAACAATTTTGTTCCCTATCGAATGAGTCTGTTAGCGGTGTACACCGGCAATCCTTTTTACTTCCATATATCATCAGCAGTGGTTTGTGATCAGTTTGTAGAGTAAAATGTCTGCCATGCAGATATCTATGGAAGTTGGTCACAGCAAAAAGTATACTTAATGCTTCTTTTTCAATCTGTGAATATTGTCTTTCTGCCGGCAGCAACAATCGGGAAGCATGTGCTATTGGTTTCCTCATTTCGTCCGGAAGTTTATGTAGTATACAGATGCCAATGCCATAAGCACTGGCATTGCTCATGACTATAATATCCAATTTTGGGTTATAGCGGGTGAGGGAAAGGTCTGACGTAAGTGTATCTTTTATTTTCTCGAATGCTGTTTGACATTCTGGTGTCCACTTCCAGATTTTATCTTTCTTTAAAAGATCATTCAATGGAGCTCTCAAGTTATGCATGTTCTTTATGAATACTTGATAAAAATTTGCTAAGCCTAAAAAGCTTTGCAGTCCTTGTATGTTATCCGAGGTCGGCATGTTCTTAATCGTCTTAGCCCTATCTGGATCTGGTTGTTGGCTGTCTTTATCAATAACGTGTCCTAAATATTTTATTTGGGATAAATAAAATTTGCACTTAGATTCTTTAACTTTAAATCTGTATTCCTGGATTGTATCAAATTTGCTTATTAGATGCTCTCGATGATCTTTCATTGATTCCGTCTTAACTAGAATGTTGTTTATTAGATATGCATTTGCACAATCAAGGTTGCCCAGCATGGTGTCAATGACTTGTTGGAAGATAGCAGGTGTTACCTTGATCCCAAAAGCCAATTTATTAAATTTATATAGGCCTCTGTGTGTATTTATACACAACAGTTTCAAGCATTCTTTGTCAACCTGAATTTGTAGGTAAACGTCTGATAAATCGATTTTTGAGAAAATGTTTCCCCATTCAATTTGTTGAATATTTCCTCGGGGCTCGATAGAGAATAATGATAGTCTTTTAACTTTTGACACTGGAGCAGCCCATTCCGAAAAATCAATTTTAGACTGTATACCAGTATATTTACTAATTTATCTAATTCTTTGTCTATTTGGTTTACTGCTGTGAACAGGATGTTTCTCTTCTTTTTGAACACGGGCTGTGCATTATCCTTTAACTTGAATTGAGCTTTTATTTTAGTGCTGCCTGAAAACACTTCCAGGAATTTTTCCTTTAGTTCCAGTTTCAGTTCTTCAATTTTAGACGTTGTAGTTCCTATTTTTTGACAGAACATGCTCATTGGGCAGTCCCACAAATTGAACTTTTCGATCCAATCTGTACTGAACAAATTTTCTGTATTTTTCATCACATATGCACTCAATTTTTTAGTTGTTCCATTTAAAGTTACCGTGAAAAATACTTCTCCTAAAATGTTTATTTTTGCACCTGTCACCGAACGTGCCGTTTTATAAGTTCTCAATAATATCGGCTTTTTTAGTTGCGTCCACGTATGCAAATTTATGATAGTCAAGTCAGATCCACTGTCCAGCTGGAATTTAATTGTTTTATTTAATATTTTCACTATTACATATTTTTGCAAATTTTTGTCTGTTAACACTTGACAGCGTCTGTCTTATTTTATTTTTTGTTCTTCTCGATTTTTTTCACATACCAGCAACTTGCTGTTAAATGACCAGCTTTACCGCAATTCTGGCAATTTTTTTTCTTTCTGGACGGGCAAAACCTCATACAGTGTAATTTTCCACAAATGTAGCATGGACCTGGCGGTGAATTTTCTTGTCTTATGGTATGTTTGTCACAATATTTTCTTTTCTTTCTTTCCGAGGAGTGGTGTTTTTATCTGTTCATAATTGATCCATTCATATTTTTTTTATATGAGCAACTCCCGACTCCTTGGTATTCCTTGAGTCTCTTTTTACTGATACTACCCTCTGGCAGTCTTCTGCTAATTTTTGGAGGGTTAAACCTGGCTCATTTTTTAGTTTTGTTAGAACTCTACGTCTAACTTCCTTAGTAATAACTTCACTTTCTTGGAATTTGGCCAATTATTACAGTCGACATTAAATAAATCCTTGTACTGCCTATAATAAGCGTCAAAGATTTTTCATTTTCTGGTACATACTCAAAACTTTCCATAGTGCTCCAGGTAGCACTTTGAGAAAAGGCAGTATCGTTCTCAGTTTGTTTGTCTTTTAATGATTTAAAAAGTAACTCTTTAATTTTATTTTGTTGTTCCTTGGTCCTTTTAAAAAATTGTTCTTGCAAATTCATCTGTTGTTTATGTATCTCCATAAATAATTGTTGTTGTTGTTGTAATTGCTTGTCGCTTTTTTTTTTTGTTGATCCAACTAAGTTTTCATTAGTTGAATTATCACTTTTTGTAAGTCTTCCATTTTTTTTTCAAACTCAACATGACCAATTTTTTGTAAACACAAGAGAAAAAAACACTAACTGTATTTACAGTTTTTTTTTTGTAAGACATACATCCAAAAGAAAGAGATAGGCTCAAAACAGATCTACTTACAGATTTTTCTGTGACGCCGTTCCAGGCTTGTAGAGATTTTTTTTTTTTTGACTCTGAATTTTTTCCTTCTCTTTTTTTCTTTATTAGTTGCAGGTTATTTTAGATGAAGTAAATATTTTTCCTTTCTTGATGCTTTATGTTTTTTGACCGATTATTTGTGCTATCCTCTGGTACTTGAAATCCACGTTCAACCATTGATGTTCGCAATTTCTGTAATTGCTAGTTAATTTGTGGTGATAGTGGTCAAAGAGAAAAGGTTTTCTTTTCTTGCGTGAATTCCTATATCTTTGTTGCTTGTTGATATGGCAACTGACTTGAAAAAACGTATTTTTCTTGTCTGTGTGAATTGTTTGAATCTTTTGTCACCAGTTGATATGGATCCGGTATGGGATCAGAAAATAATAAGTCAACAAGGTGGTAGGTTCAAGAACATATATTACATCAAGAAGAAATACAAACAAATACGAAGAGATATAAAGAGGAAAGTAATAATAACTTGTGCTGAACTGAAGTCGTACTGGGAACCAGAGTCTCTGTCGCCCTTGCTCACTCCACACAAGAGTCCTCACAAGAGTCTCTCCTGCACACATCCTCGAGAGTAATTAACTCTTGGTTAATATAGGCAAAGAAGAGTCCATTATTAAGTGGGTAACTCCCCCCCACAACACTTCCCAATGAGGGTTCCTAATAACTTCTTCTTCCCCAACTGGACATTTACTTTGGGAGTAAGATTTTATCTCATTCACTTGATAAGCTCTGTCATCTACACCCTGGTTCTAATGGATTCGGATTCTGATTTTTCTGGGATTCTTGATGACAGATCTGCACAGTTATCCTTTCCATCTAGATACTCTATTTTACACTGATAGCCACTAAGTTTCAATGCCTACTGCTGGATTTTCTTATTTGCTTCTTATCTGCTTCTAATAAATGTTTGAGGGGCTTATGGTCAGTTTTTATGGTAAACACAGCTCCACTTCAGTAATAGTATAATTTTTGCATTGAATATAAGATGGCAAACGCTTCTTTTTCTATCACCAGGCATCTCTGATAGTCTGTGAGACAGAATATATAGGTACTCCCTCAGACATACCTGGCACTGGTCCATTCTTATCAGAACAAGACTGGGTAAGTACTGCATTAATACATTTGTCACTGGCATCTGTGTACAGCATCATCGGCTTGCTCAGGTCTGTGTAAGTCAGCAAGGGTATTGCTGTCAACTGGTCCTTGAGGGTATCAAAAGCTTGCTAACAGTCCTCTGTCTATCTAAATCTAGCATAATTCTTAGTCAAGGCTATCAAGAGTCTTGCTAATGTACTAAATGCAGGTGCAAAATGCCTGTAATATTCAATGGCTCCTATAAAACCACAAACTTCTCTCACTGTTTTGGGCTCTGTAAAGGAAAGATATAGCTTTCATATAACCTTATTTGTTTCATTTTTATTGCAACTACTACAACCATCGACGGTTCCTGTTCTCAGTAGTAGCAAGAGTAGTAGTAGCAGTAGCAGTATTTAGCTGTTAGTGGAAGTAATTCACTTCTTCGCTCTCAGTATCAGCAACACACCAGCAGATGTTTTCTTTCAATCTCTGACATCACTCAACTCAGTTCGACTGCATTAGAAGATAGTCAAAGCCCCAACTACTCTACTGGCAAACCACTATCAACTCAATCTCAGACCAAAGTGCCTCCTCAGTAGCCTACTACCAACTCCATCTAACAACTTAAGTTTTGCCTTTTTCTTGAGAAAAACTGGCGTTACTTGTGATCCAGCTGCGACTCATCTCCAGATACTCACAAAACTTGTGATAGGCATTTTTATTATTTATACATCTTGCTCTTTGTATTATTTATGAACAAATCTTTGCCAACCCAATTTGAAATTAAAAATCTCAAAGAGGACACTTTACTCTGTACCCATTTGTTAACTTTTTTCTGTTTATAGATAAAATTAACATTTTCAATTTGTAATTTGTAATCTGCTACCTTTTGTACACTTCATTTCTGTGCAAATACCCATGGGAAAGGTAGGAATCTATCTTCAACCTATCAGCTATGGGTTAAATAGTATCTGGAAAAATCGTTGTTATTCTCAAACAAATTGTTAATGAAATATTCACTTGAAAAGAAAACAATTTATTCTTACAAACCATAATATATTTCAGCTTTAAATAACCCACAAAGAGTTGATAAGCTGTAAAAAATCCAAATCAGTCACTCCCTCACTTAATCTTAACTGTATCACCTTTTCTCCAATTGTTTGCTCAGCTTGTTCGAGTTACTGAAACTCACAATATTGAATTCCATTTGGCAGTCAATGTAGAAATTTTATGATTGACTCAGAAAGCTTTTATTGCATAGTGTTGCATGATGTTGCTGTTGGTCTTGTTATGTTGGCCGAGTGAATGAATTTACTGCTAATCCCTGTCATGGAATAGGAAGCTCATGTTTCTGCTGACAGCAAGAGAAAGAAAGAGGCGACCTTCAAATGCTCAAAATGAAGAATGTCAAAGCAATTCAAATAAAACAATTTAATAACAATAATTGTAACAATTCAGAGAGAGAATGAGAAAAAGGAATTTTTTGAGAGGCTAAAAGAGTTTGTAAAAAGTCTGGAGAAATAAAATTCGGGAGAATAAATGTTTGTTTATGTACAAATGTGAGAAGATGGCAGAACCTGTGTATCAGTGTGAAGATATATATATATATGTGTGTGTGAGAGAGAGAGAGAGAGAGAGAGAGTGCATGTGTGAATGTATACATATATATTTATGGATATAAGTACCCTGACTTAGGAGATTCTTTTCCATAGCTGATGAAGATAAGTATAAATACAAATATGATTGGTGGAAAAACATGTATAATATTGTATAATACATGTATATATTGGTGTAAAGATGTGTGTTTGTGTGTGTGCGTGTATTCATGTATGAATTTATACATATATTTATATATTTATGGATACAAGTAACTGACTTAGGAAGTTCTTTCCTGTAGCTGATGTTGATAGTGGAATTGAACGAGTATTTAATTTTGCTTTTGGTGATCTCTCTGTATGGTTTTCTTTGGCAGAGTGTGAATGAGTCTTTGCATGAGCATCTGAGCAAGTGAATGCACTCAGTATACTAGCTCTGTGTGTTCTTTGAGTGGCTTTTGGGCCATACTTTTATAGGCCAGAGATAGGCACCAGACGAAAACCTAAATTTAATGTTTTTACCTTGTTCCTCTTGGTTCGAAAGGTCAGGTGAGGTGCTTATTACTATGTTGGTGCATGGCAACATTAAGTCTAATTTCATGTGTATTTTTGTTGGGGTGCTCTCCACCTTTCCACGGAAATGGACTATTCGAATCACTATATAAAGTAGTAGTGATTATACCTCGGGGAAGAAAGTCGAGTGAATGGGTCAGTCGGGTATTTCCGGTATTGCACCGGAAGTGTTCTACTAGTCAATCTATCACGTCTCTACGACGATACTGTATATTAATTACCTTGTTCTGTATTCTACTAATCCTCACCTCTTGTAAATACTTCTCTTTCCTGTCAATACACCTACTTTTATACTATTATGTTGTTTTGTATTATTTCACATAATTCTGTTACCCGACGTAAAAATTGATTATAGTCTTGTTACGGTGAGGATTTCCAAACGTATTTTATTTATTCATTTTGTGTGTATTTTTGAAATCTCAAGCAGTAGACAGGAACTCTCAGCAATAACTCAGTAATAACAAATTTCTTTTTAGTTGCATATTGTTCTTTATGATTTCTTGTATTTCTTCAAAAGAAAAGTCCTACAACTTTCTCAAATAGGCCATTATATAGACTTGCATTATCGCCCCACACTCTATTAGAATTTATTAGATGCAGAAAAAAAGAAATTATTTACAATTAAATTTAAATTGGAAGGGAAAGAAGGGTATAATGGCGTGCTGAAAGTATTATTTTGAGTGCCTAATGAAAATTATATTCATTATGGTGCAATGGATATTGGCTCAGAATGAGAAATCAGAGAGCCAAGTTTGAATTCCAGTTGAATTCATTGCATTCACTTCCACACAAATACTCTTGGGAAAGGGTATTAATCCATATCTTCTCCCTCCACTTATGGGTTGAATAGCAGGGCAGATTGATTTTCTATAGCCTTGGTTGGCAACCAGTTTACCAGAGAAAGAAATGGCAACTTACTGCAGGAAAATCTTCTGTCCAGTCAGTCATGAATCAAAAGAGGCATGATCACCAAAGTGTGCATCATATGTGGCACTTAACTGACTGACTGAATGAAAATTATGTTGGATAAAGAAATAATGTTCATTTAAAAATTAGGACTTATGATCGATGAAATAAAAAATTGCCCTGAAAGGTACACAGTGAAAGTTCTCCTGAAGTAGTGAAATTTTGACCAGTCAGCAGTCTAGGTCAATATACCAATCACGAAGAATGTTATTTGTGAGGGGGGTGGGGCCAAAAAAGTGTTTTTGCTCCAGCAATGTAATGAAGGTATGAAAGCTTGGTTTTCATCTCTTTAAAGTTGATTTTAGAACAAATTGTTACTTTTGGTTGTGCTCAAAAAGATAATTTTTAACACTGTCTTCTTGTTCATGTGACTATTATCCTGATGATGCATTGTTAAACTCTGCTTCAAATGAAATTTTTTTCCAATTCACTCTACATGTTGGCCGGATATAAACACTAAGAAAGCAACCCAACTAAAAAGAAGTCATCTTCTGTGCAAGCACTAGAAATATCACATTTGGCACACAAAATAATACCCCTTGAAAAAAAAGTATGAAACAACATAAAAGTAGGCAATCAAAAATGTTGCCACCAAAGAAAAAAAGATGAGTCATGGGGCCACCATATTTGTTTTAAGAAAGCTACTGACAAACAACTGGGACAAAATTGTGGCAAATGAGCAATTTGTGACTCGACCCGACAAACAAAAAAAACCCAATTTGAATCGACCCGACAAACAAAACAAACCCAATTTGAATCCACGTGACAAACAAAACATATCCAATTTGAATCGACCTGACAAACAAAACAAATCCAATTTGAATCGTCCTGACAAAAAAAAAACAAACCCAATTTGAATCGTCCTGACAAAAAAAAACAAATCCAATTTGAATCGTCCTGACAAAAAAAAACAAATCTAATTTGAATCGACCTGACAAACAAAACAAACCCAATTTGAATCGACCTGACAAACAAAACAAACCCAATTTGAATCGACCTGACAAACAAAACAAACCCAATTTGAATCGACCTGACAAACAAAACAAACCCAATTTGAATCGACCTGACAAACAAAACAAATCCAATTTGAATCCACGTGACAAACAAAACATATCCAATTTGAATCGACCTGACAAACAAAACAAATCCAATTTGAATCGTCCTGACAAAAAAAACAAATCCAATTTGAATCGTCCTGACAAAAAAAAAACAAATCCAATTTGAATCGTCCTGACAAACAAAACAAATTTAATTTGAATCGACCTGACAATAATAAACAAATCTAAACCTTACTAAATGGGACTGAATCGCAGCAAATTAGACAGCTGTTGAAGTCTAGCAAGCTCTCAGCATTACCACTCATGACCTCAGTCAATCAAACCCAGAAAAGCATAAACTTCAATTCAATTCTTCCTCCAAATCTCTTTCCTTGCCCACAGAGGCATTCTGTTCACTTCCTCTGTATTGACTGTACAAATAATTTTTGTATATATTTCTGAGATGAGTAATTTTCAATAATCTTGGAATTATTTTTCGAACTTTTGTTCTCATCTTGGTTAATATAGGTGTTATAGACACAACGTTTCGACCAGTACCCTCTGGTCATCATCATCCATAGATTGGCTGATGTGGATTATCTTGTCAATTATTGTGAAATCAATTATTGTTTTTTCATGTTGGAATTTGATTTGCCACTACCAAGTCCAAGGATCAAACCCATGACCACTAGATGACACTAACACTAATATCCACTCTGCCACCGAAGGACTTTAGTGGTGTATTTTTGGAGCCTTTTATATTCAGTATCAGGTGGATTTTGACAACTGGATTATGTTAGTGGGTTCATGCCACTTGTCATAATTTGTATATATTTCTGAGATGAGTAATTTTCAATTATCTTGGAATTATTTTTCAAACTTTTGTTCTCATCTTGGTTAATATAGTTGTTATAATAGACACAATGATGTCCAATCTATGGTTACCTGATGATGACCAGAGGGTACTTGGTCGAAACATTGTGTCTATTATAACACCTATATTAACCAAGATGAGAACAAAAGGTTCAAAAAATAATTCCAAGATTATTACAAATAATTATATATTACTAATTTTTGTCTTCTTATCCTTTCAACCTACTGATGGTATTTGTTTGTTCTTTTGTGTGTTTATAATTGTGTTAATGGACAGTGCTTCATCAGTCCATGAACTTGTTTATAACTAGGTCACCAATATCACTCATTTATCATTTCAAATTTCTGCAGGTTTGAATTACTTGCATCTGATTTGGTGAAAAATTATCCAAAGAAAAACTTTGCTTTTTAATTCTATTTTTTTACTAAAATATTAGACTTTTATCATAAGCAAAAATAGGCTCAAATCAAGGCAACTCGGGAAAAGGCCATCTGAATATTTCATTGGTTATTATTTTTTAGATAGAAATATGGGAGCATAGAATTGTAATTTTTACATAAATTTTATAATTCAGCCATAATCAGAAATAAATCTGTGATTTCATAATATCAACAACTGAGTAATTTTGTGTAGAGGGAGCCACAGGGAGATAAGCTCATCAGAGCAGAAGCTGTGAAAATATTTGTAGAAAAGATAGAGGGAAGCCACATGCTGATATTAAGAAAGTAGCTGAAATCGAGCTTCTAAATCGGAATCGATTATATTCAGATCCTCCTTTGATTTTTGTCAAGAACCCCTAGATGCAAAGCAGAAGTGCCTGACCAGATATGGCAACAGAATTCAATGCACAGATGAATGGTAGATTTGTATATGTGCAAGATGGATTCTAACGAGAAAAACGTCCTGGCCCAATATAGTGATCTTACCTTCCTAGCAGTAGTTGTAGCTATTCTATCAGAGAGAAGTTGTACAACATTTCGGCTGTTGTATGCTCCAGCCTTCTTCAGGTGCTAGGAATTTTGAACTGAACACTTTATTACAATCACTGGGGTATATGAACTCCATTCTAACCAACGTCTATATCCACTGGGCCACACTTGACTCTTAGAGTTGTGAGTTCAATACCAGGCTACAGCAGTGGTTAACAAGTAATTTGAAGGGTTAGAGGGAGATAACTCATGACTTCCACTTGAGGCTTTACGCAAGGAATGGAGTTCATATACCCCAGTGATTGTAATAAAATGTTCAGTTTGAAATTCCTAGCATCTGAAGAAGACCGGAGCATACAACAACTGAAACATTGTACAAATGGCAATAAAGATAAGGACAATAGTCCGAATAATGTAAATACTGTAAATACTACCTCATCTCAGAAACATAAACAAATACAATGAGAAATTCCATTCATACAGCTTCTTCCTCCCAAGAGAATGTTTCCCTGATCTCTACAATCTTAACCTGTTCAAGTCTCGGGTTTAAGTATTGTCTTCCCTTTCTATCCATCCAAACAACAAGGACCCAGCATGCCACTTAGATTGCAGCAAACCACCCACATTCCCTCCATATTCTATTGGGGGAGACATTCCCCTCAAACCGTTTATTTCCACAAATCATTGCTCTGTGAAACAGACTCCCAAGTGGATGTTTCTACAATCACTATAACCTGTTTGAGTCTAGAGTTAATTTTCTCCTCGTATCTATATAAACTATCCCTTAACATAACTCTCTACCATGAGTGTACCCCCGGGTCTTGTACAAAGTGAAACTTAATGTTTTATTTTTAAAATAAAGAAAGCATAATTGGATCTCTAGAATTTTGTTATGACAAATCACTGACAACAGCAATGCTAACTGAAAATGATATTTAATTATGCTTTCTTTACAAAAACAAAATCAGAGAAACCTGACACTAACTTGTCAGGCAGATTTACAGATCATGCATTAAAATCCATTATCGTTGACAATAGCGTTTCTTTCTTCCTCTCTTTTCTATTTTATTACTGTTTCACAGCTGCGGTATGGTATTGCAATGACACAAAATCCTCAAAGCCAATTTCCCGCCATCATCGGATTGCTATATGAAATCTTCTGGTGGCCTAAGCAACAACACTGCACTGACTGTTCAACTATATCAATGTAGCTAACACAGGGTGTGGCCAGTATCACTGCATTCTCACTGTCTGTCTGTTTATCAACTTTTTTTTCCCCTTTTTTTATGGGGGGAAAAATAGCCCGCCAAAAAAAAAATAAAAAAATTGACACACACACACACACACACTTATGCACACATAAAAAAGATTATCACTGTAAATGGACACGGATGACCATCTCATATGGCAATGATGGCGATGAAGCAACAGCCAATAACCAATCAATGAAAAGCCGATTAATTTTTTTATCTTTATTTCTCAGTCATTCTGCTTTGTTTTCTATTTTTTAACTGATTTTTTTCTTTCTCTCTCTCTCTCTCTCTCTCTCTCAACATTTTTTCTTTTACCAGAGGAAAAAAAAAAGAGAGATATTAAAAATAAAAAATAAAAATATGGATTTATTCTCCACCCTAAAAATCAGCTAATTATGGCCACTGATTTAATGGCAAAATAACACTTAGCAAGGTGTATTGTAGATGACCTCTCTTCAGTCATTTATTTTTTATCTTCACATTTGTTTTCTCTTTATCACTTACATTTCTTCTCTATAACGTGAGCAAAGATATTATTAACAGAGTTGATTTAAACGTTGAACTTACCTTAAGCAGCTTTAGGTCTGCTGACAACCATGTATGGATGTTCATGGGCACAATGTGTACTTGATGAGAAGAAACATCAGGAAAGAAGGAGGCCAGAGAAAGAGAGACGACAAAAAGGTAAGTTTTGTTTATTTGGCATAAAGATTACAAGTAATATACACCTTTGTGACTATATATATATATATATATATATATATATATATATATATATATACCCAAATAATGATTTGGTGTTTTATAAAGCTTCCTCGTATAGCCAAAATGTTCATAAATATATTTGGATGGGCAGGTATGAAGGCGTCTGCATAGTGAATGCATGTGACACACAATTGGTGTGTTTAAATAAAAATGCAGTTGCATGTGCTGTTGTTCAATTAAATGTGAGTGCAATTTTTAGCACATTGATTTCCTTTGTTTACAACTAAATTTTGAAAAAATGTGGAAAAATATAAAAAAGAGAATTATACATATGAAATATTCTTATTCCATTCATTAGTAACATTTGCTTTAATCCTGACCATTGATAATCCCTTTTGTCCTCATTTTCAATGCTTGCCATACAGATTGAGTATTTATGTCATAATCAAATAAAATTAGGTCAAAAACAGAAAAAATGACTTGCTTAACCATTAATTTTCTTTACTATATATTTATTTTCTTAGAAAATGGATTAAAGTCTATTGGAGAAAGTGATGAAGTAGAAGTAAAGTCAGTGGTTTAATATACTTTATTATTATTCTTATCTTGCTATTATTATAAACACAATTTTTTGACCAAGTACCTTTGGCCATTGGATGTGTGTTGTGGTGCAGTGGATATTGGCTCAGAATGAGAAATCAGTGAGCCGAGTTTGAATTCCAGTTGAATTTGAATTCACTTACACACAAATATCCTCAAGGAAGGCATTAATCTGTCACTTCCCTCCAGCTATGGAATAAATAGCAGTACAAATTGGGTTCTATAGCCTTGGATGGTAACCAGTCTACTACAGAAAATAATGCCAACCTACAGTGGGAAGATCTCCTGCCCATTCAGTCATATCTCTTTCAAGACATGATTGCCCAACCATGTATCACGTATATCATTTAACTGACTGACTGACCTTTAAAATGGTACAACTGTTATGGGACAGATATAATACTTTATTTTCAGCAAATGAATTCATGACCTTGTGGCTCTAGATTCTAAAGTATCTTCTCTTCTTGGAAATAATGAAAATATTTATTGTATGATTTGAATTGTCATTGTTATCAATTGATTTGTCTATATTTTCTATTACCTCTGTCCAATAATAGTTGATACATTTGCATACACATTTCATCTACTAAATGGTACAACTATTATGGGACAGATGTAGTACTTTATTCTCAGCAAATGAATTCATGACCTTGTGGCTCTGAATTCTAAAATATCTTCTCTTCCTGGAAATAATGAAAATATTTATTGTATGATTTGAATTGTCATTGTTATCAATTGATTTGTCTATATTTTCTATTACCTCTGTCCCATAATATTTGATACATTTGCATACACATTTCTTCTACTAAATGGTACAACTATTATGGGACAGATGTAGTACTTTATTCTCAGCAAATGAATTCATGACCTTGTGGCTCTAGATTCTAAAGTATCTTCTCTTCCTGGAAATAAAGAAAATATTTATTGTATGATTTAAATTGTCATTGTTATCAATTGATTTGTCTATTGCTATGTCTGGTATATCTCGCAGTTTCAGTACTCGATACGTGATACACCATTATGTGTGATGTAATAGAGTGCCGGCACTTATTGGCTTAGCACTTAAATCCAACTCAGCTAATTTGCATAGGATACCACACCCTTCCTGAATCAAAGTGGTCATACCATACTCTCTCCCTAGTGGTAAAAAACATGATAATGGGGGCCTAATCTGTCTACCCATGAGAGCCGATGGACTCAACTTCCTGTCTGCATATGGTATTGACTTATAACAGAGAAGCATTTTAGCTAGAAATGACTCAATGTTTTCAGTGATGGGGAAGAAAGCCTTCAATGTCATTTTAACTGTTTGAGCCATCTGCTCTGCAATTCCATTGGATTGAAGATGGTACAGAGGAGTTTTATACAACATGCAGCCTATCTGCTTCAACCATGGGCATAAACTTTTGTCCCAAAGTTCAGGAACATCGCCTGACACCAACATTTGTGGTACTCCATTCCTTGCAAATACATTTCTCAAAACCTATTTGACTGTGGACACTCTCCAGTTTTTAACCTTGATTACTTCTGGCCAACTAGAGTATACATCCACCATTATGAGAAATGATCCTATGCTACTGACGTGTGCATGGTCCATATTTACTCTAAGCTATGGTTGTGCCTTGTTAGGCCATGAATGAAGCTCTTTTTGCCTTAATCTTCTAGCTTCATTGCATTTTGAACATTTATTAATAAATTATTCAATATCCTTTGCATGACCCAGCCACCATGTTTGTAATTTTAATCTTCTGTATGTCACTGTGATGCCACAATGCATGTCATCGTGTACTCCTCTCAATATGTTTGTCTTTAACGTCCGTGAAGCTACTACCACTTCACCATTGTATATAATTCCATTTTCAACTGTTGACTTATGCTGTATCTCCTTAAATGGCCACTCTGATATTGAACAATTGTTCCACTTATTATTCCTTATTCTTTCAATTATTTTGCTCAATTCTGGATCTTGCTTGGTCTCATTTTTCAACCTGCTAGCTGGAAGTATGTCCGTCTTTATCTACTGAATTATTCTGCTGTCCTCAGTTCCATGTTCATTGTCTGTTCCTTTTACAAACTGTAATCTCAGCAAAGCATCTACATGAGGGATAATATTTACCTTAACATATAGAATGTCAAAATCAAATGTCATTATTTTAATGCCTTAGTGAAAAATCCTTGGCAACGTAACCTTCAGCAACTACTTCCTTGGGTTAAAAATAAACTCCAACAGCTTGTGGTCCAACTTTAGTAGAAATTTCTTGCCTAGTAAAAAATTTAGTTCCCTCTTCATACTCCAAACTATCACTAGAGCCTCATTTTAATATTTGAGTAATTTATCTCTGCTATTATCAATCTCCTACATAAATCGGATGTGCATTGTGGTCCAGTGGATATCAACTCGGAACGAGAAATCGGAGAGCCAAGTTTGAATTCCAGTTGAATTTGTTGCAATCATATATGCACAAATACCCTTGGGAAAGGTATTTATCCGTCTCTTCCCTCCAGCTATGGGTCAAATAACAGGACAGATTGTGTTCTATAGCCTTGGTTGGCAACCAGTCTACCGCAGAAAGCAATGGCAACCTACTGTGGGATAATCTTCTGCCCAGTCAGTCATGTTTCTTTCAAGACATGATCGCCCAAGCATGTATCACATATGGCACTTAACTGACTGATATAAATACATTATTGGATGATTTTCCAGCGATAAGATGGCATCAATCACTTTCTCAATTGCATCCGTGGTCAACGTTATCTCTTTCTTAGGATCAAACACCCTTGTTATAGGTTTCTTGTTTGTAATTGCTTTTAGTATCATAAAAGCATTATTTCGTTTTTGTGTTCATTCAAACTCTGTGTTCTTTTTTGATGCAACTCTAACAATGCTTTTATTAGTTCACTATATTTCAGGATGTATCTATTGTAAAAATTTATCAAACCTTAAAAAAGGATTCCAATTCCTTTTTATTGGTTAGAGTTGAAACCTCCATAATCTTTTTTGTTAGCCTTTTGTCAGGTGCTATGCCATCCTTCAATATTTGGTAGCCCAAATTTGCCAGATTCTTGAAATCAAAGATATATTTATTTCTATTCATGGTTAATCCAGCTTTTTTAAATTGCCATAATATTTGATCCACTTTTTGTTTTAACTCATGTTTGGTCTTTGCTTCTACCCCTATATCTTGGTAAATAATCATGTTAGTTACCTTGCTTAACAATTTTCCTTTGATCATTCTTTAAAATATATGATGAGATGTTTTAATTCCAAATAGTAAGCAAGCCCATCTTAACAGGCCCATAGGAGTATTGATTGTGATGATATTTAAATTTTTCATCAATCTGAATTTGGTTGTAGGCAGATATCAATTCAATTTTTGCAAAATACCCTAGGTTTGCCAATTTGATGTTTGGTAATAGAAACAAGTCCGAGCATATCTGGTGATTTATTCCAACTTTATTGTCACCGCATCTCCGCAAATCTCCATTGGCCTTTTTTATTGCTACAATAGGTGAGGCCCAGTTACTTCCATCATGTGTAACCTTTTCAAGAATGCCTTGCTTGATCATGCGGTTTAACTTGTCTACCACTAAAGACAGTATATGTACTGGTACTTGTCTGGTTTGAATGTATTTGGGGTGGTAATTTTTTTAAAATCAAATACTCGCTTTGTATTCTTTTGTACTTCCATGGAGTTTATTTATCTGCTTTTACTAAGTCAACACTAACAATCTGTGGTCCATCTCTCACACTACTACCACGATTTGAATAATTTTGAACTGTTTCAAACATGCCCCAGAAGGTACCCAACATCTTTATTGTTGTTCCATCAAATTGTTTTAACTTTAAACAACTTTCTTTTAACTTGGATCAGCCTAGTTTGATCCAAAAATGTTTTTGAATTAGGGTTATCTCACTACCCGTGTCAACTTTCATGCTAAACGTATGGCTATTTATTTTCACATTCTCTCTGCCATTCTTTTGCATATTTACCACAAATACACTGGCTTCCTGCTTTTTTTTCAGGAGAGGGGAGTTATTACTCTCATTTTTTTACATGTTTTTCACTTTTGTAAATGGTCTTAAAATGACTCATTTTCCCACATTTAAGACACTGTTTCCCTAGTGCTGGACACTTGAATTAATTCTTTCATGCACCATTTTGCAATAGTTGCACTTCAGTTTGGCTTTGGTTATGTTCAACCTGTTTGACTCTAACACTTCTCTTGACTGGTTGAAATCTTTGATTTGCTCGAGCTGCTGTAAATAGTCCCCAGCTTAATTCTAAGTACATATGGCTGCCTGGCATGCATGCCAGTATTTTTTGTTTATAATGCAGGTCATTAAGTCCTTCAGTTGTTTATAACAGAATCAGCTCATCTTTTATTGATATGCCTTGTGTCCCTAGGTTTTCAAATTCACAGTGCTTTGCCTGTCCCTTGAGTCTGTGTATGTACTGCAATATAGATTCCTCCAGCCACTGCCTGGCTTCTTGAAATTTTGTCCTTTCAGCAATGACACTCCAAAGAAGCTATAAACAAGTTCATTATTTGGTTTTGTTTGCCTTCCATTCTTGAGTCTTTGAGATTACACACTCTTGCTGTAGTCGCAAAGGTTTTTATCAAAATCTTGACACATTCAGTATCATCCATGGGACCCAAGCATCCTATCGGTGATGCCATTTGTTATATCTGGAGTGGGCTGAGGCTGGTCTACACTGTCTATCTTATATCTAGCTAATCACATTCATGACCCAATCACTCCTAACAATTTCTTAATTCATCACAAAAACTTGTCATCTTACAATCCTACATATACCATAATACCACACATTTAGAGAGGAACCTAAAAAGGGGAACAAAGCCCATGACATAAAAAGTTGATTCTCTATACAAAAATCCAAAAATATATTTAAAAATTTAATGATATAAAAATGAGGGAGGGGATAAATAACCCAAAACAATGTGGTGGAGACTTACCTTGCCGAAGCAAGAGAAGGCGGTTTGTCTGCACGTACATTCGTAGATGTAATGGAACCGTGAGGCGAGCTCATGCAAGGCAGTTCTTAGAATGACACGGTGCATGTGTCATTGGTGAAAGCGAGGCTTTTCAGAAGCGAGAAATTATGATTTCTCTCTCAAGACCAAAAACATATAAAAAGAGCCAACTTCTGTTTTGGAGGCAGTTGGGTGTTGGCAATTCTTGAAGGCTACACAGGTGTTCGGGAGACAGCGTTTTGCTTATGGTGCACAGGAAATGGAGTCCCTAGTATAGCAGTGTTCCGGGTTCTACCTGGGATGGATTCATGCCTAACATACTTAGTTAAAAATCAAATACGACTTTGGAAAAGATTGCAGAATGATGTCATAAGTTTATTAGTTAGATTTGATCATATGCAAAGTCATTAAATTTTTGTAGGTTAGTGTTTAAAGCAGCTGGGCTATAAACATGTTTTTTTTTGGGAGGGGGTAAAAAGGAACATGAGTTTGAGTCTCATCAAGAACCCATCTTTTATTTCTGACCTGCACTGTCTACTTACTGCTATAGATTGATGGCTTGAATAAAGTTGCAATAAAATGTAATTAAAAATAAATAAATATAGTAATAAATGCCCTGATGCTCTTGCAGGTATGGCTCTCAAGGCTTCTGATTTTAACTGATTGGAAGTTTGAACTTGTGCAATCTTTTTGCCATAGTAAAATCTTTTTAACAGTAAGGTTCACTCTGTACAAAGCTCAGGATCCACTTGATGTAAAGGGTTATTATTAGGAAGAATTTTGTAGCGATAGGAGAGGAAGGCTGTAGTGATCATAGAATGGTAGTTTGTGGAAAGAAACTGTTAAGTGAAACTTACAGATTGAATACAGAGTGAATGTGGGTGGTTTACTACAATGCATGTGGTATATTACAAAAAGAAAAAAAAAAGCAAAGTAACACGGAATGTACGTGCAAATCTAAGAAAGGAGAAAAACATCAAAATCAATAATGGGAAAAAAAGGGTAATTATTAGCAAAAAAACAAAAAAACGACATAAAGCAGAAAGTACTTACAAATAAATAGAAGAAAAATCATCACAACCAATAATAGCAAAAAAGGGAATTATTAACCAAAAAAGAAACATAAACCAGAGTAAAAAATAAAAGTACTTATCACTCTAAGAGAGGAAAAAACATCAAAACCAATAATGGCAAAAAATATAAATTATTAGCAAAAAAACAAATTACAACAGAAAGCCCTTACAAATATAAGAGAGGAGAAAAATGTCAAAACCAAGAATGGCAAAAAATGAAATTATTAGCCAAAAAAACAAAATAAAACAAAACTCACTTGTCAATCTAAGAGAGAAGAATAAACAGAACCAATAGTGGCAAAAAAGAAAAAATTATTAACAAAAAACAAAATAATAATGTAAAACAGAAAGCATTTACCAAAGTAAGAGAAAAACATCAGAACCAATAATGGTAAAAAAGCGAAGTTATAAGCCAAAAAAAAAAAAAAAAAAAGCAAGTAAAATGGAAAGCATTTATCAATCTAATAGATGAGAAAAACATCCCAAACAATAATGGCAAAAATATAAATTATTAGCAAAAAAACAAATTACAACAGAAAGCCCTTACAAATATAAGAGAGGAGAAAAATGTCAAAACCAAGAATGGCAAAAAAGGGAAATTATCAGTAAAAAATTAAAAAAACCATAGTAAAACAGAACATACTTATCAATCTAATAGAGGAGAAAAACATCAGAACCAATAATGGCAAAAACAAAAGAAATTACAAGCAAAAATAAACAGAGTACAACAGAAAGTACTTATAAATTTAAGAGAGGAGAAAAACATCAAAACCAATAATGGCAAAAAAAGGAATTATTAGCCAAAAAAACAAAAAACAAAGTAAAACAGAAATCATATATCAATCTAAAAGACAAGAAAAACATCAGAACCAATAATGGCAAAAAATGAAAACTGTTAGCCAAAAAAAAAAAAAAGTAAAAAAATGATTAACAATCTAAAAGAGAAAAACATCAGAATCACATATGGCAAGAAAGGAAATCATTTACCAATCTATGAGTAAAACATCAGCAAAAAAAAAGGCAAAAAAAAGAAGTTATTAGCCAAAAAAACAAAGTTATTTACCAATCTATAAGAAAAAAAACAAGCAAAAATGGCAAAAAAAGGGAAATTATTAGCCAAAAAAACCCAAAAAAACAAAGTAAAACAAAAAGCATTTACCAATCTCTGAAAGACAAAAAAACTAAAGTAAAACAGACAGCACTTACTAATGTAACAAAGAAGAAAACCTTCAAAACCAAAAATGGGAAATTATTTGCCAAAAAAACCCAAGACGAAAACAGAAAACTTTTACCAATCTACGAGAGGAAACATAAGAACCAAAAATAGCAAAAAAGGGAAATTATTAGCCAAACAAACAAAAAAAGGAAGTAAATCAGAAAGCATTTACCATTCTACAAGAGCAGAAAAATATAAGAGCCAAAAATGGCAAAAAATAGAAATTATTAGCAAAAACAATCCCAAAAAGACAAAAACAGAAAGCATTTACCAATCTACGAGAGGAGAGAAACATAAGAACCAAAAATGGCAAAAAAGGGAAATTATTAGCCAAAAAAAAACCAAAGTAAAACAAAAAGCATTTACCAATCTCTAAAAGAAAAAAAAACATCAGAACCAAAAATGGAAAAAAAGAAAATTATTAGCCACAAAAAACAAAGTAAAACAGAAAGTATTTACTAATTTGTAAGAGAAGAAAAACAAAAGAACTTTTAGACGAAAGTCAAGAAAGCAAAGTAAAACAGAAAGCATTTACTAAACTAAGAGAGAATAAAAATATCAGAAACAAAAATGGCAAAAAAGAGAAATTATTATCAACAAAATAACAAAAGAAAGTAAAAGTTTTTACCAACCTTCGAGAGAAGAAAAACTTATGAAACAAAAATAGAAAAAAGGGAAACCAATAGCCAAAGATAACAAAAAAGAAAGTGAAACAGAAAGCATTTACTAATCTACCAATGAAGAAAACATAAGAACCAAAAATGGAAAAAAAGGAAATTATTAGCCAAAAAAGCAAAAACCTAATGATAAAAAGAAAACATATATCAATCTACAAGAGAAGAAAAACACAAGAACCAAAAATGGCAAAAAAGGGAAATTATTAGTGAAAAAAACAAGGAAACAAAGTAAATCAGAAAGCATTTACCAATGGACAATGGAAGAAAAACATGAGAACCAAAAATAGCAAAAATGGGAAATTATAAGCCAAAAACCACAAGAAAACAAAGTAAAACAGAAAGGACTTATAATTTATGACAGAAGAAAACATCAAAACAAAAAAATGGCAAAAAAGGGAAATTATCAACCAAAAATACAAAAAAAAAGTAAAACAAAAAGCATTTACCAATCTATGAGAGAAGAAAATCTGAAGAACCAGAGAATGGTAAAAAATAAAATGATTAGCCAATAAAGAAAAAAAGAAAGTAAAATAGAAAGCGTTTGCCAATCCACGAGTGAAGAAAAACACAAAAATAAAAAATGGCAAAAAAGGAAAATTATTAGCAAAAAAACACACGAAAACAAAGTAAAACAGAAAGCTTTTACCAATGTAAGAGACAAGAAAACATCAGAACCAAAAATGGCAAAGAAGGGAAATTATTTGCCAAAAAAAAACAAAAAGACAAAAACAGAAAGCTTTTACCAATCTACGAGAGGAGAGAAACATAAGAACCAAAAATGGCAAAAAAGCGAAATTATTAACCAAAAAAACATGAAAAGGAAGTAAATCAGAAAGCATTTACCATTCTACAAGAACAGAGAAATATAAGAATCAAAAACGGCAAAAAATAGAAATTATTAGCCAAAAAGACAAAAACAGAAAGTATTTCACAATCTATGAGAAGAAAAACATAAGAACTAAAAATGGCAAAAAAAGGAAATTATTAGTCAAAAAGCATAAAAAACAAAGTAAAACAAAAAGCATTTACCAATCTATTTGAGAAGAAAAACATAAGAACTAAAAATGGCAAAAAAAGGAAATTATTAGTCAAAAAGCATAAAAAACAAAGTAAAACAAAAAGCATTTACCAATCTATTAGAGAAGAAAAACATAAGAACTAAAAATGGCAAAAAAAGGAAATTATTAGTCAAAAAGCATAAAAAACAAAGTAAAACAAAAAGCATTTACCAATCTATTAGAGAAGAAAAACATAAGAACTAAAAATGGCAAAAAAAGGAAATTATTAGCCCAAAAAATAAAATAACAAAATAAAGGAAAAGTACTTATCAATTTCAGAGAGGAGAAAAACATCATAACTAATCATGGCAAAAAAAAGGAAATGATTGTCAAATAAGAAAGCACTTACCAATCTAAGGGAGGAAAAATTTTTTTAAAAAATGGCAAAAAAGAAATTATTAGCGAAAAAAAAAACAAAGTAAAACTGGAAGAATTTTACTAGTCTAAAAAGGGAGAAAAACACCAGAACCAATAATGCCAAAAAAGGAAAATTATTAGCCAAAAAAATAATTAAATGAAAAAAGTAAAACAGAAAGCACTTACCAATTTAAAAAAAAGGAGAAAAACATCAAAATCAGTTATGGGATAAATGGAAATTATTACCCAAGAAAAGAAAGATAACAAAGTAACACAAAAAGTAGTTATCAATGTAAGAGAGGAGAAAAACATCACAATCAATAATGGCAAAAAAGAGAAATTATTAGCAAAAAAAAAAACCAAAAACAAAGACAGAAGAGAATAAAAGAAAAAAACATCAAAATCAATCATGGCAAAAAAAAAAAGACATTATTAGTCAAAAAAAGTGAAACAGTAAGCACTTACCAATTTAAGAGAAGAGAAATACATCAGAACCAGTAATGGGAAAAAAGGAAAAACATTAGCCAAAATAACAAAGTAAAACAAAAGTACTTATCACTCTTAGAGAGGAGAAAAACATCAGAACTAATAATGGCAAAAAAGGGAAATAATTAACCAAAAAAATAAAATAACAATGGAAAATAGAAAGTACTTATCAATCTAAGAGAAAAGAAAAACATTAAAATGACTTATCGCAAAAAAAGGGAAATTATTTGCAAAAAAAATAAAATATCAATAGAAAACAGAAAATAGTTATCAATCTAAGAGAAAAGAAAAATGTCAAAACCAATAACGACAAAGAAAAAGGGAAATTATTAGAAAAAATTAAAAAAATCAATGTAAAACAGGAAGTCCTTAATCTAAGAGGGGAGAAAAACATCAGAACTAATAATGACAAAAAAGGGAAATTATTTGAAAAAAAAAACAAGTAGAAAAGAAAGTACTTATCAATCTAAGAGAACAGAAAAACATCAGTACCAATAATGGCACAAAAAGGAAAATTATTAGCAAAAATACTAAAAAACAGTAAAACAGAAAACACCGATCATTGTAACACAAGAGAAAAACATTGAAATCATGAATGGCAACAAATAATTTCTGAGTAAAAAAAACAGAACACAGTTATCACTAAACCAAGGATTGAGTAATGAAAAAGGAATTAATTACCTAAAAACATTATTAAAAAACAGAAAAAGTCATCAATGTAACCTAGAAGAAAAGCATCAGATCCAATAAAAGCAAAGAAATTAGAAATTGTTAGAAAAAAAAAACAGAAAAAACTGATAAGGTAAGAAGAAAGTATCAGAACCAATAATTGCAAAGAAATTAATTACCTAAAGCAATTATTAAGCAAAAAAATCAGAAAACTCATCAGAGTAACCAAGAAGAAAACAAACAGAAAAATAATAGCAAAAAATGAGAAATTATTAGCAAAAGTCAAAACAATCCCATAAAGACCATACCACTGTAATCCAGGAATAGAGTATCAGAACCCATAATGTCAGGAGGAATTAATCAACTGAAAAAGAAACATGAAATCACTCATCAATGTATCCCAGAAGAAAACCATCTGAATCAATAATAGCTAAAAATGAGAAATTATTTTCAAATAAAAACCCAGAAAGAGCCTATCATTGTAACCCTTGTGAAAAGTATCAGAATAAATAATAGCAGAGGAATTAATCAACTAAAAAATAAAAAACAATAAAAAAATGAAAATATGAACCTCCCCCTGTGTCCTTTGTGTTGACACCCAAAATTTCTGTGGCTAATAACTTCATTCCAAACTCATCCCTGTCCCACACGTTTGCTTGGTTTGGGTTGAAAGCCACTAAAATCCACTGCATCAATGATCCAGACAGAGCTGGGAGTCACAATAAGAAAATGAAATTTTTGTGAATTTAACAATAAGGATTTTATAAATTATTATATATATATATATATATATATACATGTTATTTCATGGTAAATTGGAAGTATGGGCCTATTTCAGGCGAACCATCATCAGCTTCCATTTTTATTTTACAAAGGATTTTGAATTCTTTGTACAATAAAGACGGAAGCTGATGATGGTTTGCCTGAAATAGGCCTATACTTCCAATTTACCATGAAATAACATGTCTGCCTTAATTTTTCTTATATTTGTTCTATATGTATTTATATATATATATATATATATATATATTTAGAGCTCTCTTAGAGAGTTATCCTACCACTGTATGTACAGGATACTCCTTTGGATTCTTCTATACCCACACTGAATGCTGATATATATATATATATATATATATATATATATATATATATATTGATGCATGTTTCATTAAATAATATAGACAAGTTTTGTCGACTTATTTTATGTAAATGTTTTTCATATCGTCAGATAAGCTTAATAGCATTATCATTGAAAAAGGAAAGAAAATCACAATATTGATACATGTTTTATTTAATCCTTTCTGAGCTTTCGACTTACATAAGCCATTAGCAAAAATGGAAATAGTGTTGGTTGTAATGGGCAGTTCGCGGACGAACGATAGTAGTTGTCGTCTGTTTTGTTTGTGTGGAGGATTGGTGAACACATGCATGCATGCTGGAAGCAAAAATTGCTCTACAGCTTGTGGCGTCTCACATGACCACACGAGATTGGGGGCAAGAAGTATTAAGTATGGAAAGCCATTAGGATAACCAATCACTTCTGTTATCTATTATAGGCATTTGAGAATGTGTGTGGAGATTTTGTAGTTAGTTTTGTTCAGGTTAGGTTTCAACTGTTTTATGTATATGGCTCCGAGTATTTTTAGTTTTTGTTTATTGTTTTCATGTATAAGTATGGTTGTGTTTTCGACGAGGATTTCACGGAATTGTGTATGTGGCCTGATATGTTGTTTTAGATGTCTAAAGATGTTAGAATTGTTGTTTAAATGTAGTGTCAAGTGTCGTGAGATATATATATGTATACATTCTGTTCAGTACAGTATTTGGTTTGAGTTTATCACTCTTGCATAAAGACAATTATAATTCCAACCCAAGGCTTCTATAGGATATAACATTTTATCTCAGTTGATTGGTCTGGCACCAGGCTAAAGTTGGAGGTTCTTCTAAGGCAGACAGTCATATGACATCTCTCATGTTAACTTGACCTGTACCAGTCTTACTCTCACACCAATCTCTCACTCTCAAACTAACTCAACTCCACTGTCTGAAAACTCACTGAATCTTGCTTAAATTGAGCCTCACATTCAGTAGGGATGGATGTGATGCTCTCTGGGTACACTAGCATTTTCAAATGTCCAATCAGGGATTTGGTTACCTGATCAACCTTATCTTCTTCTTTCTAGCGTGAGTGTCTCTTACTACCCCTGAGGAGTGTGTTACATTTCTTTGATTTTTCCAAAATCCCACTGGGGCTATTTTCCTTACTTATCATCTGATCAACCCATCTCCTTCTCTCCTGTGTGAGGGCCTCTTACCACTGCTCGAGGAGCATAGTCCAGCCCAAATGGCCAAATCTAATTATTGCTCTAAAATTTCTTTCCTATCCAACCTTTGGTGTGTGGTCACTTTTTACATCTGTGTTTTATCATTTCAGTCTCCCCTGTCAACAAGTGACAAAAAAGGAGACAATCTCTCAACCTGTGACATTTTTAATTGTCTAAGCTTTCTCACTTTGTATACAACTATTGTAAGAAATTATCTAATTTCGGTCAAAAGAAAATACCATATATTTCTTTTTAATTATCAGTGTCGCAAAATTCCCTAAAAACAAAAAAAAAACTATTTCTAAGAAATTTGTCTCTTTTTCTAACCATAGGTGGCTTGCCCTAAGGGTCATAAAATTCTTTCAACAATTTCCCATGCAAAGGAAAAGATTCTATTTCAAACCAAGTCATTGTCAGCTGTCATTTTATCAATGGTTGTTAAATTTTCACAATAACTGATAGGCATTATTGCGAAAAAGTGAGTCTATCCTGAATTTGGTGACAAAAAATAATACAGAATTTTCATCTTCCTGTCTGAATTTTGTGTCCAGTATCCAAGTGTCATAAAAACTTTATCTTGAGTGGTCGTTTGTTTTCAATAACCATAAATTTATTTATCTATTTTTATTTGGGTGGGCTTTTTAGAATATTCTTTACATAGCTGCTACAGGAAGAAGAAAGAAAAGAAAAAAAAATTTCAATTATTCTTTCTCTTTTTCTTCTTCTTTTTTCAGTACTAGAAATAGTGTTCAAAAATACACATTAATCTAACCCAAGAGAAAAGCATCAGAACCAATAATGGCAAAGGAATTAATAAAGGAACTCATAAAAATATATACAAAAAACTTTAGCAATGCAACACAATCAAAATGCATCAGAACCAATGATGGAAAATAAAAGAAATTATTAGCCAAAACAAAAAATTTAAATCACTTATGATTGGAATCTCAAAGAAAGGTATAAAAAAGAAATGATTAAAGAAAAATATTTAATAACAATCTGGAAGACAGATATCACTTCAAACATGACAAGAACTAGTCACATTAATCAATTGACAAAAACGTAAAATACTCAAATCACTTTTCACTGTAGTCTAGAATAAATATATCAGGAGCAATAATGTCAAAGAAGTTTATTAAAAAATAAACTAGCAATCTATCATCACTAGAAACAGACATTTGCATCAGAAACAATAAATCTCAATTAACTAATTGACAAAAAATAAAGAAAAAATAAACATACCCTGAAATCAAGTGTCACTGTAAGCCATAACAAATGCATCACAATTAATAGCATAAAAGCAACAGTTAAGATAAGCTTAAAACACAAGTAAATTTCATTTTCATTGATGAAGTGATGACTTTGTAAAAAATATCATTAGTGAATGCAGCAAATCTCTTTGGAATTGGGAAAATAATTTTTATCTGATAAACTGTTATCAAAGGGAATATGATTCAAGTAAGCATAATAAAATTGTGAAAGATATACACTTGGAATTGGGAAAATAATTTTTATCTGATAAACTGTTAAATGGAATTATCTTTTCTGCTTATTTTAGAAGATACAAGCAAATTTTCAGAATAGTATGCAGCAACTGGGAAAATGAGAAACAAACAAGATTTTGTTGAGAAAGTTAGCACCAGTAGAACACGAAAAGTTCCGTAATTTTGTACTACTGAAAAAAACATGAGAAATTTGTTTTGAAGAAGCAGTAAATATTCTAATTTTTTTTTTTTACTGAGTAAAGCTTATTGTTCAGTACTCATTAGTGATGTATAAATCTGATGAAAAAAAAAAAACAAAGATTTTGTCACATATGCTGTAATCATTAACAAGGAATGTGAAAGATTCAGATTAAATGAACTGACTCCAATATATTATTTTTTTTTTATTCAAGTGTTAACAGTGAAAAAGATGCAGAAATACTGATGAGAATTCTAATAAAACTTTTGTGAAATTAAATGATGTAAAACATTTTTCAAAGCTGGATATTTTTTAAGTATTATTTTTTTAATCATTTCACCCCAAGCAAGGCATTCCACTGCCACTAATGCGCATGGGGTTACATAGGGGAAGGTGAAGAGAAAGAGTGGTTAGATATAGGAAATGTCAGAAGGAGGGTGATAGATGGGTAAAGATACCGAGGCTGGGGGTTGGGTAGGTGGGGAGAGTGTCTGAAAGATGGTTAGTGTGTTAGAAGGTGTCTATTGACCTTACATTTAAACTTCTGGAGATTGTAGCCGTCGGGGAAGCAATCATGTGGAAGGGAATTCCACAGTCGGGTAGTGCAAGAAAAGAAACTGTTGGAGTAGAAATTGCGGTTGCATTTTATCGGTTTCACTGTAAAAGGATGGGATCTAGTTGCTAACCTAGTATCTAGGGGGCACCAGTGATCTAAGTTCATCAGAGCAGAAGCCATGAAAGTATTTATAGAATAGACACAGGGAATCCACGTCGCACTGGTGAGAGAGAGACTGCAGCTGGTCTGCCAAGTCGGTATCGATCACATTACAGACTCTCCGTTGTACTTTGTCAAGAAGCCTGAGGAGAATAGCAGGGGCACCCGACCAGATGTGGCAGCAGTATTCAATGCACGGGTGGATGGTAGATTTATATATGTGCAGGATAGATTCAGATGGAAAAAACTTCCCTGTACAGAGAATCGACTTTCATAGCAGCAGATTTAGCAATGGATTTGATATAGTCATTCCAATTGAGGTTCGCTGAAAATGTGAGACCAACGAGGCATAGTGCTTTACTCTCTGGGAGTAAATGTTAATGGGAGGTAGGTGCGATTGTCTATGATGGTTAATTGATAGCAGCTTTGTTTTAGAAGCATTAAAATTTACGAGCCATTTCTTACCCCATTTCTTACCCTACGAATTGGAGGTCTTTTTCAAGCTCAGCTGCAAGGTTAGCTTTGTCGCCCACACCAAATTTTTGATCAAGGCGAGAGTAAACTGTAATGTCATCGGCGTACATACCTACTTGGGATCTTATGGTATCAGGGAGATCATTAATGTAGATCAGAAAGAGCGTAGGACCTAGGATAGAGGGACACCCACATTTGTATGGTAGTTCTGGGAGGCATGTCTGTTTAATACCACCTTCAATGTGCAGTTAGAGAGGAAAGACTGGATTAGTTCAAACAACTGTCCAGTTATACCATAGCTCTGCAATTTGCCATTGCACATGCTTTGCATTTGCTACTACTAACAGACAAAACTATAGCCAGATCAAAAAAGGGGTGTTAGCAATAATACTGGCAGTAAAATTTTAACTAATTTATACACAGAAGGAGTTTTTGGTTGCATACAGACTACAGACTCTTAATATCAATTTATGATTAAAAGAAAATGAATTTCTAGGCTTTCAGAACTGGGGTACCATCTTATTAAATTACAATTTTAGGATGGAATATCATCTATCCAAAAAATTAGGACATGCAGATGGGTTATCAAGATTGACACCAAAAAATATTGAACAGTTTGAGGGCACTGTCATTGCAGCATTAAAAAGTAAAATAGGTATTACAAATATACTATGCAATGTAGTACACAAATTACCAGTTACCCTGGAAGAAATTAAAGTAAAAGCAGAACAAGACAAATTTATTGCAAAAATAAAAAAACAACTAAAAGAAAGAAAGAAAGAACGCAGTCCAGACTTTAAATGCTTTCTATGTGATGAAGTACAAATGTTCGCACAATGATTAGTGATACCTAGTATATTACAAAAGTGGATAATAAATGAATTTCATAGCAGACATCCGGGAATTTGAAAGATGAAATCTCTTATGAGAAACTATGTATATTGGAGCAAAATGGATGAAGACATTGAAAAAGTAGTAAAAACCTGCACAGGTTGTGTTCTGGAAGCAAAATCACCTCCCACGAAATTACAACTTTGGCCAAAGACAGATAATGCCATGGTCAAGACTCCACATAGATTTCACAGGTTTAATAAATGGATCACTTTATCTTGTGGTAGTGAATACCTTTACTAAGTAACCTGAAATTTATTTGTAATTATAAAAAAAAATTTCTATCATTACAGTGAATTTTTGCACAAACTGTTTGCAAGATGCCATATTCTCAGATAATAATACACCATTCACTGTTTATGACTTTGAAGGGTTTTTTTTAAAAATGTTCTTAATTGGACATATTACTACCTTGCTGTATCACCCAAGGTTAAACAAACAAGCTAAATGGATTGTGGGTACTTTCAAGAGAGCTTTGAAAAAAGCAAGTAATGCAGCAAGTGAAGAAGCACTACAAAATCTTTGATAGTTTACTGGATAACAAATCCTAAGAAACAGTCAGGCATGGCATGTCACCAGCAGAATTGATGTTCACAAGAAAAATTAAATTGGTGTTCAGCAAGTTGTTATCAGGTAAAAAAAAATTAAAAATGGATAACAAAATGGAGACTAAATTTGTCAAAAGATGTTTTTCTGAGTATATAAAAATGGAAAAGAAATGTAGGAAGATGGCATAATAATGTCATGAATTGGAAAGATGGTTTGTATGCTAAAAGGAAAAAACTGGGAATGCAAAAGACATTCAGTCAGTTAAGTGCCATACGTGATACACACTTGGGTGATCATGCCTCGAAACAGACATGACTGACCAGGCAGTAGGTTGCCAGTGCTTTCTGCAGTAGACTGGTTGCTGACCAAGGCTATAGAACCCAATCTGTCCTGTTATTTAACCCATAACTGGAAGGAATAGATGAATTAATACCTTTCCCAAGGGCATTTGCGCCTAAGTGAATGCAAGGAATTCAACTGGAATTCGAACTCGGCTCTCCGATTTCTCTTTCCGAGCCGATATCTACTGCACCACAATGCACAAAGACATTACAATCAGTCAAAGAAAACATTTCTGGAAGAAAGACCTAGAAGAAAGGAAGAACCTATGTAAATATTGTATGATACTTTTAATGTACCTACAACCCAAGAATTCATTAAACATGCAATTATGATTAAATAGAAAAATGAAACATGGAAAAACTAGAGGTTGGCCTGAAAAATAAAAGAATACAAATTCATTGGTGAACTTGCCTGAAAGAAGAGGGAATGAATACTAATAAATAAAAGAAAACATTTACTAATAAAAAGAAATCTCAAAAGTGGGGAGTTGTGGATTAAATAATACATCTCTGGTAACACAAATAAACTAACCAGATGCTTTACATAAAGAATTCCAAGTCAGTCAAGAGTATTTCTAACAGATGTCATGGTGAGTAGCCTAAGCAAGACTTAATATTATAATCACTAGAAACAAGTTATAACATATATACATTATATATACATTAGCTTGTGCTTTGTATATAATATTTAGTTTTCTTTTTTATTCTTTCATTAATATAACATTGTTGTGTTGTGGCTCATGCCATGTGACATCCGGTCACTCGGATATATAAAAGACAATGTGCGCTTAGCACAGGGAGTGTTGTCATTATCACAGACTTGGAGAAGTTACACCTTGCAAGAGACTAAATATTGTATATACATCTTGGTTGTACTACTCTGTTAATAAAGTAGTTTAGCTACATTTCTCGATGTATCTCTTCATTCTACGATACAACAAACATTTAAAAAAATAAGTAAATAAAACTGTATAGAAAATTAGTTGAATTTTGAAATGAATGTAGACGTCAGATATAAAACAATTGAGAAATGTGTTTTGCTCTGCCCAGCAGTAAATCACCTTTGCTAAACAGGCATAAATTATGAAAATTAGGTACAATCTTGCATCATCCTTGATGCACATCAAACTCTTGGGTAAAAAGTCAATGAACACATGATCTGCCATTAATAAACAGTAAAATGCAAATAAAAATGATCAACAGATAATCAATTACTTAGCAATTATTACAACTTCTTGTCATGGACAAACACTTCTTTTGTTTTTAATAAAACAAAAAATGAAAAAAAAAAACACATTGGCTCTGTTAGCATAGTTTGGCACAAGGCTATTGTTGTGAGGTACCAATTTATGCACAGTGGCTTGTGAGAGACACTTGCTAAGTATTGATCAATACTAGGAACTCTATGTAATTATTTTACTTAGTTTAGCTCAATCTGGTATAGGGCTTCATGAATTGACCACCAACTGAGAATATGGAAATCTCAAACCCCCAACAGCTTTAGAAGCAGATGCAATTTATGCTTAGACGAAAAGATTAAGATTATCAAATTCAGAGAATCTAGCCAATTATTAAATCAAAGAAATGAAATAATTTTCAAATGCCACCATAAAAATAAATTTAAAGTGTCTAATACATAAAATCTTAGAATTACCCCATTCGAACACACTTACCAGTTCTTTCATATTTTGTGTGGATCATTTGTTGGAGGATTTTACGGACTGAAGAAGTGAGGATAGAGATCTACCATGCAATGGGTTGACATGCCAATATAAGTATGCAACGACTTTATATTATTGGTGTACGAAGTTAAAATGTCCTGTTTTAAACTGTGTGATTATAAATGATTTTACTATAATGACTTCGATATAAATATTTCATGAGTATAATGTAAGGTTAGATATGTTTTTTGTGTATATGGATGCACCTAATTGTGTGCATGTTCCCAGGTATAGTTATGAATGTATGTGTGATATGTATTATTGTATGTATTATTGTGTGTATATGGGTGTATCTAATTAAAAGTATATTTCATGTATAAGAATGGACCTAATTATGTATATGTTTTCCCAGTATATGAAAACACCTGATTATATGTAGGTTGTATTAATCTTGGATGTAGTTGATTGTGCATTCTTGAACTGATTATACCTTCATGCATTGATCATTCTACTTATATGTGTACAGGTTACTATCAAGATACTGAATGATATATGCTGGTATATATGGATATATATGTGTAATGTTTGTTAAGATGTATAAAATGTGAAATATACCACCTTGTTTGGGAGTTAAAAGTAGATGGATGTGTGTACACAGGTATACATTGTCTTTATACATACAGGTATATAAAAAGTTATTTATATATATATATGGATGTGTATACATGTGTGCGTAGATCTGCTCCTTATAAATTTGTCAGTGTGTGAGCACAATAATTGTATGTGGATATAAATAGATAAAAGAATGTATGAAGAATACATTTATATGTGTACATGCACACATGCATGTTTATGTGCCGAAGCATCTATGAGTAGATATATGTATGGATGTGAAGATGTATGTAAGTATGAAAATATATGTGTAATTTGGGAGTATGTGTGAGAATTGTTAGCATACTTATATATATAACACTATTTATACAAGTAGAAATTCCATCTTTATAAAATATATGTGAGTATGTGAACGCAAGATTTGGATGTGGACATGAATAAATGTAAGTCTATAGGTATGTATAAGCATAAACACATTCACATTTGTATGTAGATATGTGGATGTGTGCACATGTGTGTATTTGGATATAAGTTAGTGTACATAGGTGTGTTAATTTGTTGGGTTACACATACATACGTATCCATGGAATTAGAAGTAGGCGGTTAATGACTTGGTGGTCAACATCTTCGCGACTGGTCTGAATACCCCCAACTGGGATGACGCCAATGCCTCTGTTCTGACTCTTTTTTCCTTTTCCTTTTTTGTATATTTCTCTTTTCACTTAAAGCAAATGTTTATTTCAACAAAAATTTTCATACCAAATGGAACAAATATTGTGTGGTCTGATGAAATGAGCTAATTTAGCTTATTGAAATGAATTATAATTTATAGCCAATTTAAATGACGTGTTGAGTTTTCCTTTATATATATATATATATATATATATATATACACACACACAAACACCTACATACATATATATATATATATATATACACACACGAACACCTACATATATATATATATATATACACACACACACAAACATCTACATATATATATATATACACACACACAAACACCTACATACATATATACACACACACACAAACACCTACATATAGATATATATATATATATATATATATATATATATATATATATATGCACACACAAACACCTACATATATATATTTTCATTTATATATACACACACACATACATACAATATTACATTCTAATAATATTATATAACTATCATAATAATACAATATAAGTATTAAAAAATTCTTTGGGGGTACAATATTTCTAACAGGAAATTCCAGATTTTTCTCCAGTATAAACCAAATTTTTAAGTTTAATTTTGATTTTGATCTTGCTAAATGATTTTATATTTATTCTTATGCCTGCATTTAAATATCAATTTGTTTCTATAGTTCAAGAGTTCCTTTGGGTTATTGTATTTGATAATAGTTAATTTCTCCTCCAGGCATAAATTACACCTGTCCCTGAAGTTGTTGGAAGTGTTAGAATATTTTATTATCCTCCATTTAACCATTGGGTAAATCCTCCATCCTTTATATCCCAGAAGCATTTTGATAGGGCTGTTTGATGTTTCAAGAAGGCATTAGAAAATGAGTGTCTGTGATTGTAAAGTCTCTGTTTCCAACTACCTGCAGATATCCCTATATAGACTCTTTTTTTTTTGTTAAAGTCCTCTTCTGGAAAAATAGTGGCATCAGAAGTAGCTTTTTCAGAATTACACCTGCCATCAACAGGGCAGAAGGTTTGTTTTATAAATATATTAAAAAGAGAAATAAGGGTTGCTCCAATGAGAGAAATTGGTAGAGAAGAAAAAAGTGCAAGAAGCCAAGAATGTTTTGTTTAAAATGTAGATTTATTGTTGTTATTATTATTAATATTACTTGCTTTTTGTATGATATATTAAGTATCCATAATGATATCTGTGTTGTTACACGCATTTCAAGTCTATAGGTAACTCTCTTCAGGTGAATAAACTTGTGACTTCACATATTGTGATCCATTTGTCTGATGGCCAAAGTATCATGTATAAATAGATAAGTGATGAGCAGGTCAGAAAGTTCATAAGCATGCGTGTTTGTTGGGTTTTCCCCACTCAAATGTCAAATCTCTCCAGTCACATTTTGTTGGCCATAAAAATTTTTTCACTGACTTGCAAAATTTGATTTTGTCTTTATACTTCAAAATTGTTTACAGCAATTTTGATTCAATTCTACAGGTCATCTAGTTCGTTTTGTTGTTTTTGGAATACTATTTGAATTTAGTGTTTTTTTTATCATATTTGAATTTAGTGTGTCTGCATGTGTGTCTTGGCTTTTTATGTTGTTTTGTTGAGGGAAGGCTTGTATTTTTTTATTTAAATATTTCTTCTTGCATCATAAGTGTGTCATAATCTGCATTTTGGTAGATAGGCATTACTTTAAACTTATCTCCACTACATTCGTGTAAATGTTGGGAAATGTACAATTTCCTGTTATTGGCTAGTTTAATGTTACTTCTATGCAAGGCTACTCTTTTATTCAGGTCTTGTGTTGCCCCATGTATATAAATTATTTTTTTTGGAATTGCAGTCAAATTTGTTTTTAATTTGAATGTCGATGTGTTTTCAAACTTGAAGTGTTTTTCTTCTATTATTATGTTGCATACCCTACATCTTTTTTTGTTGCATTTTGTGACCCCCTGTGTTGTGTGTTGCTCAAATTTTGATGAGGTTAGTATGTGTAAAAAATCTTTATAGCTAACAAAAGGTGATGGGAGAGATTTAATCTGCGAATGTGAAAATACCCAACAAACATGCATGCATATGAAATTTTTAACCTGCTCACCACTTATCTATCTATACACAATACTTTGGTCATCAGAAAAACAAATGGATCTTGATATGTGAAGTCACAAGTTTATTTGCCTGAAGAGAGTTAACTTTAGACTCAAAACTTGTGTAGTGACACAAATACCATTATGGACAGTTAATATATCATATAAAAAGCAAATAATATTAATAATAATAACAATAAATCTACACTTTGAACAAAATGTTCACAGCTTCTCACACTTTTTTCTCATATATATACAGCCTTTGAGATTTTACTCGCCTGATCGACTCAGTCGATTAAAAGCTTAATTAGGCAATTAAAGTTTATTACTTTATTCGCCTGTGGTCAATTAAAAATCTCACAATGGAACGTGTCCCTTCAAATATAGAAAAAAGGAAATCTGATTTTTTTTACAACCCAAAAGTATGTTATTGAAAATTTACAAGTTACTTAGAAAGACTTACAATGACATTACTGAACTCTTTATTCTTATGAATGGCACCTGATTTACGTCAAAATGTGTGGTTAAACAAAAGAGTGACATCTCGCAATCATCAAAGCAAGATCAGACAAATAGAATTTAGATTGACAAGCTCCTGTCTCACCTTTATTCTTTTATTGTCCCAGTCAGTGTAAACATTCATTTATTAATGCTTCCAGAGTGTATTCAAAATGTCTGTTGCCCAGATTAAAGATGCTCACAGATTTTTAGAAACTCATTTGGAAAAATTAGTATCCTTGACTCAACATCTATATTTCCTCCCCATATATGAAAAGTAAAAACAAACATTTGAAAGAAAGAAAAAAAATGCATATACTTCTTTAAACCACGCACCGAAAAACTAATTATACAAGCAAGTAATTTTTTTATAGAAAATCATTGAGAAAATCAGATTTGTTATTTTTTATCATCTATGAGATGGAGTGTGTCGTTAAACAAAAAAAAAACTACGAATTTAGGTACCTCCACTCAATTGCCAAAAAAACAGCATATCATGATGTTAAAAAACATAATAAAACTTAATAAACTTAATAAAACTTAATAAACATAATAAAACTTAATAAACTTAATAAAAACAAAGTTTTATAATCAAAATGTTTATGCTATTATTAAAAAGAAAGATCAAATTTTGTTGTCATATTTTTTAATTTTTAAAATCCTTTCTAACATGTTCAAAATTTTAATTAAAATTTCATTTTTATGTTTTCCATCCGCTATTCACACTATGTTTATGTAAGGTGACTATTAAGAAAATGGAGTCGGTCTAGTAAAATGATTTTGGGGCGAGAAAATTTTCCCTCACTTCTGACTGCCAGTTGAGCGATTTCTTTATCAAATCTCAAAGGCTATATATATATATATATTGTTTTGGTGAAATACACCTATCCCTCAGATAATGGACTCTCCCTCCTATATTAATAAGAGTTAACTGGAAGTTAACTCGAGAAGTTCTTTGGAAGTTCATAGGAGTTCTAGAGAGTTCTTTAGAGTTCTATTGGAGTTCAGTAGAACTACTAGGCAATTAACCGAATACTAAGGAGTCAGCTTACAATAAAAGATTACCAAGTTCCTAACATTTTGGGTGCGTTAAGTCGATTAGCAATCAACATAGCACAATTATAACTTTCAGTGCAAAAACTACTCCACAACACATATATATATATATGTGTGTGTGTGTGTGTGTGTGTGTGTGTGTGTGTTTGGAGTAGATAGACTAAACTATCGCCCAGTTCACACTCCACCCACGTCTATTGAACGGGTGAAGAGGCTCATCCCTTGTTTCCTGTTTAGGATGTGGTTTTCGGCTTTCTCTTTTCCAATCTTTTCACTCTTACGTAGCCCCCTGCACATCAGTGGCATTACTGCGTTGCTCGGGGTGATATGATTAAAAAAAAAAAAAATGTGTATTGTTTCCCAATTATCAGTTCTTCTGAATAGTGTGACTGCGTCTACACAAGCCTTAACCCCTATGATTGTATTATATATGTGGGTAATCTGCGACAATTTGGTCCTAAAAACTGAAATGTAATATACTTAAACATGAAGATCAGTAGAAGAGTCCACTGCCAGACAACTAAATAGTATTTATCAATCTTTTCTCCTTGTGGCCCATTTTTCATGTCAAAAAGATGTCAGGCTGACATAAACACAAATAGAAATTCCATGTAACAGGAAATTCATTTTTACAAAAGCAAAATGTAGTAGAAAATATGAAACCTGATTAAAGACTACAACACTGTTCCTGGTGTCTTTCTATCAGATTATCAAGTTGAATTTCCAAGTGTTGCTTTAGCTTCCAGAGTATGTCTTCTCTCTTTTCAATAAATTGCCTATTTTCCTTGGGCCAACTCCAGGCTCATTTTAAAAATTTCTCAGGCCCATTTGTAAGCCTAAGGTCCCATATCAAGAATCACTGCCATAAACAGTGTGGACATAGGAATCAATACTGTCTATATCTATAAAAAGTCTATCATTGTTATGATCAAATTAAACAAGATATATATTTGTGTGTGTGTATATGTGTATTTATATATACAAAAATTCAAATTGTTGGGGTGGGGACTAATAAAAAAAAAGAAGAACCAGAAGAGTTCAGTACCTAGACTATTCAGACAGAACAAAAAATGCTTCACAGCATTAACTCCTAATGATTTTTGTTTGTTTTACGGCATATCAACCTGTCTTGGGTCATTTAACACCGAATCAACTCCTAATGAAGCATAGTACAAGTCATTACTTCTCTACTTAAGTTGCATACTTTCACAATCTTCAGTCGACCATATATCTAGGCTGTGATGAATAAATTGTTCATTAAATGACATAAAAATGAAAATAACAAACCTCTCCATTTAACAGATATATTTACCAAAATTACACAAAAATATCTTGAAATTCTAAAGAGTAAATTTATTCAATAAAATCACCATTGGCTTCAACCACAGCCTCTAGATGACTTTGAAATCTTCTGCAACTCTATGCAAGGACTATTTGGTTTTGGTATGCATTATTCTTGAAGGAAGTTATGCAAATACGAGGGTCATTCAATAAATAAGGTGAAGTTTTCGGTATAAAGACTTCTAATACAGATAGAAGCTTACATTTTTTTTTTCATTTTTTTCCTTTACTTCTTTTTCAAAGGGATTTAATTTTTTTGGCAGATTGAAAAAAGAGTTTTGGAGATTAACAAAGATGGCCGACCAACAAGAATGCTCCAGGATTGAACAGAGGTCAGTAATCAAGGTTTTGGTTGCTGAAGGGTGCAATCCAGTTAAAATTCAGAGGAGAATGTCAATTGTGTATGGTGCCAAATGTTTCAGCCAAAAAAATGTCTACAAGTGGGCTAAATTGTTTGAAGAAGGACGGAGCAGTGTTGAGGATGAAGACGTGCCTGGGAGACCTACAGAAGTGAGGTCTCCTCAGTTGATCGAATCAGCCAATGACCTCATTCAGTCTGACAGAAGGGTGACAGTGGATGACATTGCAAGGACTTTGAGCCTATCTGTTGGGACAACACATAAAATTGTCCATTGTAGTTGTTTTGCAGCAAGACAATGCAAGGCCTTACACAGCAGCCCAAATGGTGCAGACCATCAATGAGCTGGGTTGGGTACTGCTCCCTCATCCCCCTTGCAGCCCAGACCTTGCCCCTTCAGATTTTCACCTGTTTGGTCCCTTGAAAGCATTCATGAGAGGCATGAAGTTTGAAAGTGACGATGAAATCAAAAGTGTTGTGAGCGATTGGCTGAGACATCAGTCCAAAGATTTTTGAGCTGAGGGAATATGGAAGTTTGTGCACAGATGGGAAAAGTGTGTAATACTGCTGGGAGACTACGTTGAAAATAAAAAAAAGTAAGCTTCTATCTGTATTAACTAATATACCATAGTATACCATAATAACTTAATTCAAATTTTAACCTAAACAATTTAGCCTTTTTAACAAATACAGTCGTATAAAAATTAAATTTCTCTGAAACCTAAAATCTGACCTGTTGTCGAAAATGAATGTGTACACATTTGAATAATATATGTAAAACTTCTTTTTAAATATTTCATGAGATAAATTTCTAATCTTAAAAAGAGTGTAAAATTTTTTACTAACTTCTTCATAAGATAAATTTCTACTCTTACATTAGTGTAAATCTTCTATCTTACTTCTTCAGTAGATAAATCTTTACTTTTACATTAGTGTAAAACTTCATTAGGTAAATTTCTACACTTACAATAGTGTACAGTTTCTTTATAACTTCTTCATTAGATAAATTTTACATAAATGGACTTGATTTGTACAGTTGGTTGTTTATAAAAATAAAAAAGGGAAATGAAAATTAATCCCATGCCTCTGAAAAGATCAAGGAGCAAATTTTGGGACATTAAATTCAATTAAAAAAAAGATAACTGATTACTAGTTTAACTATTTCTCATTAAATTACTTTAAAAAATGTAATCTTGATAATCCATATATATATATATATATATATATATATATATGTTACATTTAACTCAGAATATTAAAAAAATATATATGAAAATGCTCTGGATAATATCCATTGAACTCTTTATTTTTATCTATTTAATATTTTATATTAATTAGATAAAAATATTTGGATGATCCTTATATATATATATATATATATATAGCCTTCAGAATTATATTAAATAAAAACATGTCCAATCTGCAAAATAATAGTAACTCCACCATCAGTAACAGTAACCTACCAAAAATAATTGTAACTGCCGAAAAATCACAATCTGCCCATTTAATGGTCATTGTATGACCAAATGTATAATTTAAAAAGCGAGCATCCATTCTGAAGGCACTGTCAAATTTTATTTTGCTTCAACTGAGAACAAATGGCAAAACAGATTCTATAATCATAAATTGACTTTAGATAATAATAAATACAAGAACAACACTGACCTCTCTAAATATTTTTGGCAATTTACAAACATTAACAAAAACCTAATCATTATCTGGGACATCGTAGCAAAAACCCAATCCTTTAATGGAATAGAGAATAGATGTAATTTACGCCTTTTAGAAAAACTTGTCATTTTAAAACACCTGAATAACCCTGACATATTAAACAAAAGAAGTAAATTAATGACCACATGCAAACATAGAAATAAATATCTGCTTAAATAATTTTTAGTACTCCCATCATAAATCTTCATTTAAACAAAGATTTTATCAATACATTTCTTCCTTTAATAATAAGTACCATAATCAAACATCCCTATCAAAATTTTTTTTGTATTTAAAAGAAAGCAATAAAACTTCCACAATAAAAAAGAAAATTAAAAAAAAATAGAATATGTAAGCTATTAAACAACTCATGCCCCTTGTGTCTATATGAAAAACTATATATTATTAAATTTCTCAAAAATAAGGATCTATTAAATAAATCTAATGAAATTAATGTCATATGTAAACATTGTAAAATGTTCACCTTAGAATATGGTTAATAATTCTTCATAAAAGAATATTGATGAACTTAAATATATCCAGTACTTTGTTTTGTATTATGATTTAATATTAATTTAATAGATATTAAAATTTATGCAAGTTAAGAATATATGAAGAACTGATGAAAAAATGCACTATGAACAAAATAAAAATAGTTTAATCATATGAAAAGTCTCTTCAAGTCAGGTCAAAAATAAAAAGCATTTTCTTTCTTTCTTGTTTTTAAAATAGCTGAGATGCATATAAATCTAAGAGAATTACCTTTGTAGCCAATAATATATACATCTTACCGGATAAAGGCAGTCTAGACTCTAGCTGAATAAAGTAACATTTTCCCATAAGCATGGAAGAAAAAACCCTGCATCCCCCAACATATAACCTATATTTTCAAATTTCAAAGTCGACCTTCATTCTGATTAGTTAAATTAAAGACACCAATAAAATCTAAATGTTTCTGTCTTCCTCCTCTATATTAACTCTTTAAATAGCAAACATATTGTTTTCTACATTCAAATGTAAATCATTTTCATGATAGTTATTGAACATTGCCTGATGATGAGATAAATCTTGGAACAGAAATTTTTGTGTCACAATTTATAATTTTATTATAAATTACTTTGTGTTTATCAAATTTACAATTTACAAGACTTATTCCCCCCACCAACAATCCCACACACAACTGGTGCCTCCTAGGTACGAATTTGCATGAGATACTAGATTAGCAACTAGATCCCACCCTTTTACAGTGAAACCGATAAAATGCAACCAAAACTTCTGCTCCAACAGTTTCTTCTCTCGCACTTCCCAACTGTGGAATTCCCTTCCACATGATTGCTTCCCTGACGGCTACAATCTCCAGGAGTTTAAATGTAAGGTCAATAGACACCTCCTAACACACTAACTCGCTCCCATTCTTTCAAACACTTTTCCCATCTACCCTAACCTCATCCTCGGTATCCTTACTCATCTATCACCTTCCTTCTGACATTTCCTATATCTAACCATTCCTTCTTTTTACCTTCCCCTATGTAGCCCCATGTGCAATAGTGGCAGTGGAATGCCTTGCTTGGGATGAAATGATTAAAAAAAAAAAACTCACCAAATATAAGAAAAGAGGCTTTCTATTCCTTTCCACACTGAAATTACAATGCCTCATCAGGCAATGTCAAAACAAAATGTACAATTTGTAGTAGATATAAAAAATTTGAACATGTTCTAAAATATAATATATATCAGGTAGTCGTTTTATTTAAGGGTCTGTCAGTTAATATGACATTCAGCTCTCTTTCTCTACTTTCTGTACCATTGATGAGCATGCTATGGATAGACTGACAGCTCCATATATGTACCCAAATGAGAACCAATAGAACTACACCCAGAGAGATGCAATACAAGTCCTCCTGCCATACATGCCATAGCATTTCCAATACAATCATTCACAAATTCGGATCGATCACTAACATAGTCCTCAAAGGACATTTTGTTTTTTTAATCGTATCACTCCGAGCAAGGCAGTAACGCCACTGATGTGCATAATAGCGAAAAGATCGGAAAAGAGAAAGCCGGAAACCATATCCTAAACAGGGAACAAGGGATGAGCCTCTTACCCTGTTCAATAGACGTGGGTGGAGTGTGAACCGGGTGATAGATAGATCTATCTACTCCAATTGAAAAAAAAAACAAAACAAAGTGAGAAGATTGGAAAAGATAAAGCTGGAAACCACATCCTAAACAGGGAACGAGGGATGAGCCTCTTAACCTGTTCAATAGACATGCGAATTCACAAAAAATAATTAGTTCAACCCAGACCTTGCATGTGAATCACCTTTGATAATAAGGTCACTGGCTCCAAGTCCTCTGTAATAGATAAGTAACTCAATTTTTCCACCCTTGTCAACTGGAGCTGTGCATCTCCCCACAATATCTCCAAGGAAAGATTCATACTGCCAACAGCTACTACACATCTGATTCCTACAGAAAATGTCAGTGCCACTGCTTTGCTCTGCATGCTTGGTGTTACCACCAGCCACCATAGAAAGAAAAAGTCCAACAAAAAACACACTGGCTAAAAATAGTTTTTCCTCTTGTTTTTCTTATTCATTTTGTTCCTTTAAAGACACACGCTATCTGAAAAAAATTATGTATACCAGTATGCATTTTTATAGTAAATTACAATTGAATACTGTCAGAATGAAATAAAATTAACAAAAATTTTGAGACATTTGTTCAATAAATCCTTTTTTTTTTATAGTAAAATCATATCCAATGTAATTTTATGGTAAAATTAATTTCCACAAACTCTCCTTTTATAATTTGAACTGACTGTTTATGTAACCTGTAATATCAGGTTACATAAACAAAGATATGATCCAGCAACCAAGGTCTCTCTAGAAGCACTATGCAAGCTGTGCACGACTCATCAATCGGCCAGCACCTAATGGATAGTTTAGATTGTGGCAAGGCATACAAGAACAGCTGGTTTTCCATCTTGTTTAAGACTCGATCTGACTATTACTCGAATCTGTTTGCATTAAAGTACACAGACCGAACCTGTGCAGACAAAAGGAGAATTTTTTATGTTCCCTTTTTCTGTGCAGTGGGCTTTGAGTAATAAATGCTCATGGTGGATTCTTTAAAGAAAAGAAAATACAAATTTGCTTTAATTGAAAAAAAAAAAAAAAAAAAAAATTATTTCTTTAAAGACATGAATATTTATTTTTTAAGTTTAGAGGAAAAAAATCAATGTGGTCCCAAATTTTTGGTCAATAATATATATATATATATATATATATATATATATATATATCGCTCATTCAGTAATGAATTAGAGCACTCTGGCTATTCAGCATGTATAATGATAATATACATGCTAAAAATTCTACCTTCTTTGATCGAGCGCCCATAGCCCAGAGGTAGAATCGCCAACTGACGCCAATTCAGTCACAGCTCATCAGTACGGTTAGACTCTGATTGCTTTTAACCCAGGATTGAAACCCGACTGAATTGGCGTCAGTCAGCGATTCTACCTCTGAGCTATGGGCGCTCGGTCAAAGAAGGTAGACTTTTTAGCATGTATATTATCATTATACATGCCGTATAGCCAGAGTGCTCTAATTCATTACTGAATGAGCGATATATATATATATATATATATATTACTTTAATTGTTTTTACAGTGGACACTTTGTATTTGATGCCCCTTTTTTTCTCGTTGTTTATTACATCTCTCAGTCTGGGTATTTTAGGAATCCAAATAAATAAAATATTCTCCAGCTAGAATTGAACTTGCATCACCCGTTGTAGATGAAACTATCATTTGTTCAAGAATGCTTCCTGAGTTGGTCACAAAGATCATCACAGTATGCAAGGCTCTATTTTCCTTATTTCAAGGAAAGCACACCTTCTTTAATCAGATTGCAAAATAAGCTCTGGTAAAAAGTGTTAACTGAGACACTAGGTTCATAAGTCCCAAATTATTACACTGATGTCCTCAAGTACACATCGCCCAGTGAATATAAGTGTTGGTTAGTTCCAGTGACTTGACTCAAAGAATTCTTCTTCTATGTACCTTGTCCTTTCAGGATGAAGGCGATCATGGCGTTCCACGTCTCCCTATTCCTGGTGGCTCTTAGCGCACTTTCTCCTGTAACACCACACAACTCTCATTCTGTCATCCACCTTCAAATATGTTATCCGCTGCATTCCTGTCTTTTCCCTCTATCTGGCCTGTTAGTATCAAGTTCTCCAAGCCCTCCTTCCTCATTGCATGTCCCAAGAACTTTAGTTGTCTCTTCCTGATGCTCAGTATTAATTTTCTTTTCATTGCCATTCTTTCCAAAACTTCATTATTATTTAGTCCATGATATCTGCAGCATCCTTCTGTAGAACCACATTTCAGCTGCTTCAAGTTTTTCCTTCATCTTTGATGATATTGTCCAGCATTCACTGCCATATTGAAGAACTGACATCACATAGCAATCTAGTATTCTTTTCATTGCTTCTAGTAAAATTTTCCTGTCTCTTAATACCTTACTCAGCTTTTGGAATGCGTCCTTTGCCATGCCAATTTGCCTTCAGATCTCTGTGTTGCGCTTTCTGTCTTCTGTTAGAACACTTCCCAGGTATTTAAATTTTCGTACCTGCTTGATTTTAGTATCTCCCAACAGTATTTGGCATTTTGGGCTACTCTTTTTGCTGATGAACTTGTATTCGATTTTCTTGCAGTTTATTTCTAGTCCTTTTTTGTCATTCTCTTCAGCCATCTTCTGTAGGAAACCTTGTAATTTCCTTTCTGTGCCTGCAATCTGCACTGTATCGTCTATGTACCGTATATTATTCAAATTGTGGCCTCAATTTACAAATTCTGGCATAACATTTAGGGTCCTCAAAATAGTCTCACTGTACAAGTTCAACAGATCTGGTGAAAAGATGTATCCTTGTCTTTAGCCCCTTTTATCTTTGTATATCGACTGACTTTGTTACCTGTCCGTATGCAGGCAGTTTGCTGCCAGTAGAGATTCTTGATTACTCTTAGGTCTTTCCCAAATATGTTGAAGCTGCTGAGCATCTCCCTCAATTCTTTGTGACATATTTTGTTGAAACTCAAAGAATAGTGAGTTCAATACCTGGCTACAGCAGTGGTGGACAAATAACTTAGGAAGTTGAGTTAAAGTGAGATAACTACATGTCATCTGGAAGTGTCATTGCACATAGAATCAAAATAAAGGGTTTGATTCAAAATTCCTAGCACCCGTATACTGAAGCGTACAACAACTAAAATGTCGGAAATGTTATAAATGTGGCAATAGAGATAAGGACAACAGTCCAAACAATGTAAATACATAAATAATACCTCATCTCAGAAGTACAAACAAATATTTTTATTACTTTAAACATTTATATTAGTGAATACATCTTTTGAATAGGTGCTCTGCTTTTTTTAAATTATTTTAACCAACATTTATTCCATCTATTGGCCTGTACACTTGAGACACTTAATAAAGAAAATATGTCCTCTGACAGGATTCAAACCTGTGTCTCCCTTTGAAGGAAAATGATCATCTGATCTGATGTGCCTTACCACTTCCCTAATCTACCCAAGGTCTCTCTTATCATTACAACTATGACCTTGGTCAACCAAACCACAAATGTACCAATTCCAGATTCCTGACTTCATATGACTCTTCATGTTCACACCCTCTGTTAACCAACCAGCCAATACACCTTACCACAGAACAACCCTGCCAACGTCACCCCACACATGCAACCAATTACATATACCTTGTAAACTAATAAGACCTTCCCATATAACTATGTATGCTAGCACTGAGTATTGGGTGTATATTCTGAAAATTAATCAATAAACACTGTTGAAATTTTAATCATTGTTTCATTCCTTGCAACTATACACAGGTTATTATTAATGGTGTACTGATATTCCTTTTCAATGTAAGCATTAACGCTTACTACCTCACAACATAAATCTGTATTAGTGCATATGTATTTAAAATTTGGGGAACTGAAAACTAAACTACCTTTGGCCTTGATCTGATAATTTTATTGGACTGAGATTTATCATTTCTCTAAGATAATTATTTTCAACAGCCAGCCAGTTAAGTACCATACATGAAACACGCTTGGGCCATCATGTCTTGAAAAAGACATCACTAACTGGGCAGAAGATTATCCTGCAGTAGGTTGCCATTGCTTTCTGCAGTAAACTGGTTGCCACCCAATCTGTCCTGTTATTTAACCCATAACTAGAGGGAAGAGACAGATTAATACCTTTCCCAAGGGTATTTGTGTGTAAGTGAATGCAATGAATTCAACTGGAATTCGAACTTGGCTCCCTGATTTGGCGTTCTGAGTCAATATCCACTGCACCACGACACAAGCATTATCTAAAACTAGAGTCTTCTCTGCAGAAATGTCTGGGTGGAATCATATGGGAAATTTAGCAACTACCAGAATGAGTAGTGGCAGATGAACAAAGATGAGATAATTGTACAGTTTAAAATACATTTTATAAAAGAAATATATCACATAATAAGAACAAAAGAGAGTTGCTTTACTATCATTCTCCAGCCCCTATCGTCATCACTGGCGTGACTTCATTTTCATTTGATCTCCCACTTGATCAGAATTCAGCAAATTCTGGTTGATCAAGCTTCACTATCCATTCCAGGCCTCCCTTGTCATCACAACCATGACCTCAGACACCAACTCTCTACCCACACCTGGCCTAACCAACAACACCCTTATACTTAATCGCTTCCCTTACCAATGGCAGCTAAAGAACATGTCAGCAAATTTGTCACTTTTTCACTAAATTAAGCATATATTCTGAAAATTCATCAAAAAAACACTCTTGAAATGTTTATCCTTGTTTGTTTAATTCCTTGCAACCATATGCTGATTATAATAATATATGAAACAAAGGTTTACCAAAATGTTTAACCCTATTTGTTTTAATAATGACAATTTCGTTAATACTACTTAATGACAGCCACAAATTTCTCAAATAAAGCAAGAATATAACCCAACAGAACAAAAGAAAGTAACTTGGCCCATGCTGTGCCTGGTGTCATTACTATTATTATATATTACAGATAATTATAATTAATATTAACTTAATAATAAGGAAATTGATATTATATATAACAAGTATAATAATAATACGTATTGATATAAGTAAAATTATGTAATTTAATGTGTGTCAAGGTGAACAGAATTTTGTCAATAAAGTGCTCAATAAATATCAAGAGCAATAATTATTGTTATCAAAAATATAAAAAAGTTTCAGGATACTTACCAAAGGTCACAATGTTTCACTCATCAGGATGGAAACATGCAAGATTCTTCTCTGGACATTGCCTTGACAAGTGAGAAATTTTTAAAAAAGTTGATCCTTTATAAGTACCCTGAAAATTTCATATTATATATATACACACATTCCGTTGGCTTTCAATCCTGGTAGAAGCAATTGAATGTCTAACCGTACTGATGAATTATGATACAGCAAAACGAGACTGTCTGCGGATGACTCTTTCTCTCTCATATATATATATGAGAGAAGGAGAGAGTGTTTGTCACTTTAACTGTGTAGGTTCATACTAACTTCAAAGTTTTGTGATGACACTATTATGATATCTCATTCTTTGAATAGCCCTGACAAGTGAGAACATCATAACAGTATCCTCACGAAACTTCAAAGTCAACATGAACCTGCTCAGTTAAAGTGACAAACTCTTTCTATTTATCAAAACTATCTCCACCCTGATATCAAGCACTTTACAATAAAAAAACCTGCTTGTCAAAATACCTTTTATCAGTAAAACCACTAAAAAAAGCAACAACCTTGATGCTAAACATAATTAAACAATATATGTTTTTACTGTATCTTTTCTTCACTCTTTCTTTCCTCTTTTTTAGTATCTTTTTACCTCAAACAAAAAAAAATAAAGGGAAGTATCGTTCTTAAAATAAATTTTTTAAATAAAATATTTATCACCATCATTGTTAACTGCCTGATGAAATATTGTTCTTTCACTGTTGAAACAAAATGTACAATTTTGTAGTAGTTTGTAGTATGTGCATGTTTTAATGTAATAATTAATAATGATATATATATATATATATATATATAAAAGATTAGTTAATTATGCTGCCATGGTATCGTCAAGTTTTATAGGTTAACCAATTTCCTAATGCTTTATTTCGAATTCACAACAGGAATTTTAAAACATCACAGGAAGTTTAAAATAAGGGAAGAAGTTAGTCAAGACTAATGAAATAATATTGTCATCTGAGTTTGTACAAAGCCAAAATGTATTTACTGATGTGTATACATCCAAACATTATTTCAGACATTTGTATTCTGGAAATGATACTATAGCCAACTTTTCTTCTTGGCACAAGCTGCAGACATCACCACCACTGCAAGATCTGGCCTTTCTTAATATAGTCCAGATCTCATTAGGATTTTTGTAATTTTTTTTCTTTTAATTTCCACACATAATTGGCTAGTTTGGTAGAATAATTCTTTCTAGCTTGAATGTTGATCTGTGGTTATATCATCATTTTTTTTTTAAATTGCTTTTAGTACATCCACATATATTTAGATCTGCTTATTTATGTCTTGTAAATATATATTTACATAATTGTTTATATTTTTCAGATGTGGTATTGTAAATATTTACATTATTCTCCTCATCTTTATTGCCATATTCACTACATTTTGGCTGTTGTATGTTCTAATCTTCAGGTGATTCAAATTTTAAAAAAATTTATTTTAATCACTGGGGTAGATTGTTCTTGTTCCATGAGTAGTGCCACTTCCAGATGTCTTAGTTATCTCTTTAACTAAAGTTTTTGTTCACCACTGCTGTAGCTAGGTATTGAACTCACAACTCTTTAAATCAAATCATTCTCGGTATCCTTACCTGCCTATCACCCACCCTCTGACATTTCCTATTATTAACCATCCTTTCTCCACTCTATGTAGCCCCCTGCGCAGTAGTGGCAGTGAAATGCCTTGCTCGGGGGTGAAACGCTTAAAAAAAAAAAAAAAAAGAAAAAAAAAATCACTGTATCTAATCAATGCTTTTATTCTCTGGGCCATCCTCAAAGATTTTTTATTAATTTTTTTCCATCATTCTAACATTTTTCCATTTTGTTGGAGTTAATGAATATAAATATTTGAGAGGCACTATATATCAAACATTTCTCTCCTACCAACAACCTTATATTATTAATAATGGAAAGAGAGTGCTGAAAATTTTTCTTAAATAGAAAGATGCTCATGCTCATTCCAGTCATGCGCAACATGTAAAGGCTTGAAATAAATGCTTCTTTTCCAAAAACTAAAAAATACATTATTACATAACAGTCAAAACATGAGGAAATATAACATCAGAGACAAAAACACCCTTGAAAATGGCTAAGTGGCCAAAAGCGCTTTGGACGATAAAAATTACGGGCAATCTTTATATTCCTTAATTCAAACGAAACAAATAAAGATTAGGATATAAAGAAAAAAAAAACCCAAAAAAAACATCAATTAAATCTTTCTTGTCAGTCGTATTTAAAGATGTTTGAAAGAAATGTTGCTGCCCAAATATATACATTAATACACATTGATATATGTAAAATAAAATTATATAATTTAAGAATTAATGTACATCAAAGTGAACAGAATCTTGTCAGTAAATTGCTGAATAAATATTGAGTGCAATAATTACTATCAAAAATTTTGGGTTGTATCACATTAAGAAAAAAAAAAAATCAATCCAACATTATTTTCTTGTATGAGAAATTACTAAAGAGATTCTGTATGTGTAACTAAAAATAATACCGTCTGCCTTAGCTACCAAAACTTATCTGTTAGTTGCTGAAGTGGATAGGTTATCGCACATACTTTCACACTTTGTATGTAGAAAATTGTACTGTAATTCTTTGTGTATAGATTGCTAGTGAGCATAAACAGTTAAATAAGCAGAAAAATTCCAGAGGAAAAAGTGCTTATTTTTATCTATAAAAAGCACCTTTTCAGAACCTAGAAAATGACAAAAACTTATGAAAAGAGAAGACAAAACATGAAAAAAAGAATAAAGGACAGTTTGTTTGTGATTCATAAGCATTTTTTATTTTGTGTTGCAAAATAAAAACATCAGTCTGTTATAGGTATTTCTACTCATTTTCAGTAACTAACTTTTAAATTAAATTTTTAAAAATAAAAATAAATTTTTTGAAACTGTTATTTTAGTTTTAATTGAAAGCAAAATGATTAAATTTACAATTTACAATAAGCAAAATACTCTGGTTTTATTTCAAACAGAAATTATATTGATTGGAATCTAAAATTTATAGATTTAAAAAAAATTTTTAATTTTTTAGCCATTTTTGAGCGAGTGATACATTTTTAAACAAAATTATTGCTTTTAAAAATCTTGTAAAAATAAAATATGCATCTGTGACACATTATTTTTGGAAAATTAGCATATTCAATGTTAAAATTAATCTGATTTACATAAGTATTATGAAGTTATAGCATGAAATTTAAAATAATACTATTTCTTAAACACAAAATTGATCTTACTGACTTTTCCCCTTGAAATATGATGACAGCTTGACAGATGTGAGATAAGTTAAGTGTATAGTGATCCAAATTGATAAAAATTGTCTAATTTTTTGTTCCTGTAAGGGGAAGAAACCATGAAGCACATGACCTTTTATGTACATGTAGAAATTACCATACTAAAAACTTCAAATGCACAAATTTAAAATTATTTTTTAAAAAATTGAAATTCTTTTTAAATTTTGTTCTGAATCAAAAATTTTTCTTCAGACTATAATGTCCTTATATTACTTATTAAAGCAATTAAAAGCTTATCTCATTAAATAATATCATAGGTTTATTGCATTTTTTATTTTACTATTCGGCACAGATTTTTGGTAAAAGGGGCTAAATGGTTGAAAGAAATAATACATAATTTACATTTCCCAATGAGTGGTGATTTTATCTAATAAAAATAAATTTTGCCTATGGAATTTAATTTCTTGAAATTTCATGAATTTATGTGTGTGTGTGTGTGTGTGTGTGTGTGGCAGGGTGTAGGTTACGGATATGAAAAAAAAAAAAAATTTTTTTTCCAAGATTTTTTTAAAATAATGATTTAAAAAGTGATTTCATTTGGGAATAAGTCCTGAAAGTTTCATTAAAATTAGACAATTATTTGATTTTCATAAGAATTTCCAAATTAATGTGTTTGGAAATGGAAAAAAAACTGAGTTATATAACAAACTCTTGTAATGATTTGGATCCCCACTAATGAAAATAAAAAAGATCTTTACCAATATGTGAAACATGTTAGAATGCTTTAAAAAAATATTTAAAAACAATTAAAAATACTTTGATCTTTCCTCTTAATGAAGTTTTTCTACCAAAATTTTTATTAAGTCTTGGAGTCTTTTTTTTCTACATACTATGCTATTTCTTTAGGGATTTAGTGGAGTGTTACATTGGTCATTAGCAAAAAATTGCTAAAGGTGTTTACTGTGAAACAGGTGTTAATTGCCTTTAAAAAATTGCTTTTGATGATTCTTATTTGAAAATTATGTATCAGTTTATATTTTTCTTTGTCGTACATTAAATAATATTTTTAATCTTTGATTTGAATGATTTCTAACCTCATGTAGGTGTCTGGACTCAACAAAATCCTGAAAAGTACGAGAAACAGGGAAACATTATGAAAGATTTATTTCCCTTTCTTTTAATATGCTATTTCGATATTATCTCAAGAATAAACAAAAATAAATACAATTTGACTTAGTTTTGTTCGTTTCTTGAACACTGGGGGGGGGGGGATTTTTTTTTTTTAAATCATTTCACCCTAAGCAAGGTAGAACCACCATTGAAACACAGGAGGTTGGGGTTACAAAGAAAAAAAAAACAAACAAACACATGGCACAGGGGGTTATTGAAGAAAGGATAAGAGAGGAGTGGAAAGAAGATGGCTACATTACATTTAAACTTTTGAAGCTTGTAGCTATCAGGGAAGAAAGTAAATTCTACAGACAAGAATTGTGAGAAAATAAATTGTTAAAATAGAAGAGATGATTGCATTTAACTATTTCAATGGTAAAAAGACGGGACCTAGATGCCAGGTCCTGTTAGTAGCACACATAAGTTGATGTGGTCAGGGCACCAGAGTAAGAAGCTCACCAGAACAGTTACCATGAAAATATTTGTAGAGAAGACAGAGGGAAGCCACATCAGGTCAATGAGAACTGAAGTCAAGATGCCAAGTCAGGACTGATTACATTGCAGATCCTTGGTTGGATGAATGATAGATTTATGAATGTGCAAGATGGATTCTGAGAAAAGAATTCTGGCCTGATAGAGTCCCAATCTTCCAAGCAGTAGTCAGTCAGTTAAGTGCCACACATGATACACGCTTGGGCGATCATGTCTCGAAAGAGACATGACTGACTGGGCAGAAGATTATCCCGCAGTAGGTTGCCATTGCTTTCTGCGGTAGACTGGTTGCCGACCAAGGCTTTAGAACCCAATCTGTCCTGTTATTTAACCCATAACTGGAAGGAATAGGCAGATTAATACCTTTCCCAAGGGTATTTGCACGTTTAAGTGAATGCAATGAATTCAGCCGGAATTCGAACTCGGCTCCCCAATTTCTCGTTCCGAGCCGATATCCAATGCACCACAATGCACATCCAAGCAGTAGATGCAACTGTAAGACACATATTCCACTTTAGGTCAGTTGAAAAAGTGTGGCCAAGAGACAGTGTGTTGCTCTCAAGGAGACTTGCATCAGCCATGCTGATGGCTGGAAGGAAAGTTTCTCTATAGTGGTTAAAGGAGAGCAGTTTTGTTTTGGAGGCATTAAGATTTACAAGCCATTTCTTGCCCCAGTTAACCACTGATTTGAGGTCCTTTTCAAGAGCACCAGCCAGGTTTACTTTGTTCACCTTAGCAGATTGATAGGATTGAATTCGAAACTACATAAGACACAGCAGACTGTACCATATACGCATAGGATTTCAGCAATAAAATTCTAGGTAACTCATTGTTTTAGCTTCATGCTGTTTCTTGATACATGTATAAATTGAGATGTATTTGCATAAAGTCAAATAGTTTATCAATGTAATAACCCAAACTAGCCAAATACTTGTTTGGTGGACAGAAAATATATACTATGTTGTAATAGATATTCTCTTTAATTAAAAAAAAAAAATTCAGCAAAATATTTCTGAATTTTCTACTTGCGACATAGTTACTGAGAGCTAACCATGAGAGAAAGTTTCTAATGTTTATTAATGATAATAAAGATTAATTTAGCAAACTTTAATTTTTCCATTTGTTTTAAATAACTTGGTAAAGTTTTAAGTAATTCTAAACTTAGATCATTCCATAATTTTTTCGGCTCCACTCATCTAATTTGTTTTAATATAAAATATCAAACAAGTTATTATGAACACTGCAGGAAATAACATAACTGAAAATTATTGAATTCTATATAAAAAAAAAATTTATAATGTAATTAGCCACTTTCTTATAAAGAAATATTCAGCATTCATTAACTGATCAATTAGTTATGTTTTATTTAAATAATCCTCATTATCAGTCCCATTTTAATGGGAGAGAGCTATAACAGAAAGATTTTTTATCCTATTTACATTTCCTCCAATATGGGTATTATTATATCTGTGATATAATAACACCATAATTCATGGACAGAATGGAATGGCTGGGAAAGAATAACAAAATACTTTGTTCTCAGACTTTTATACCCCAAAGCCATACATGAAACTAAATATACATATATACATCCTACACAGATAAATTATATCTCATATCTATATAGCAAGCAGGAAGTAAGAAAGAAAAAGAAAAGGTCTTATATATATATATATATATATATGGAGATTCTCCCGTGTTTCTTAAAAAGCCATGTTTAGGACTCCAGATTCAAATGGGCTGCATTCATCTATTATATTCCAGGCAAGGACAGATTTCATGAATGGGTAATGGCGAGTTTTCCCAAACTGAGTAAGATATATTCTCAAAAGGAAATAACACCATGGACTTGTAAACTGTAGCATTTGTTGAAGGAGGCAGATTTAACATCAGTCAAGGTCCCTTAGCTCAGGCTAAAGAAAGCAACTCACTTTGGCTACTCTCATCACTGTATAACAAATAACATCATTAACCCATAATTGCCTTCTATATCCCTAAACCATGATTGGGTGTGATTGTAGGATTGCTACACAACTGAATACCTGACCAAGTCCCTCAGCCTGTCTTGATATTTATTCAGGCATAGTATATCTTGACTAGATCTGGCAGAACCCATTCATTTCCAGGCCAGACAACATATTGTCTTTTGACATGAAAGTTCTCCTTGGTCATGGAATCGATTCCATTGAAGGAACCCTCCACCTAGCAAGACCATATAGTCATCACTCTGCATATACTACCACTAGTTCTAACCCATTCTGCTGCTAGTTGAAACTTGTAATTACTGCATCTCAGCTGAACTCCACACTGTTGAGAACCTTGGAAGAACTACAGATGGAATTGTCCACCTAGTGTTAGAGACATGGGTTATCAAATATAATAATTATTATTACTACAACTGATTAAATAATAGTGAAAAGAAATAGTAGATAAGAGAAAATAATCATCAAATATTTATAAATTATTGATATTACTACTACTAGTTTTATCATATAATTGTGCTTGTTCCTCCCTTTGTTAGTTTGCACAACTATTACAACCCTGCCAATACCTCATAATAGTGACTATTCCATTTTGATAATATGGAAAGCCAAAAACCATATCAGAGACATGGCTTGGTTTCAGGAAAATAAAGAAAGCAAGATAGAAGTGTTTAACATCTATTAATAATGGATTATTCCATTTTGATAATGTGAGAAGACAAAAGATGTTTTAACTGAAGTGGGAGAAGGTGCCTGGCTCCACTCATTCCAACCCCTATTTCACTAAGAGGGGCAGGAGTTGGTGTAATGACATTTTCTTTTTCTCAGCTTACATAAGTAAAAAAAAAAAAAAAAAAAACAAAAACTTGACAGTCTTCATGAACTGGTGCTATAGGAAGAATTATCCTAAATAACAGAAAATCACATCACTTTCGGACTTTTAGCAACAACTGAAATAGGTATCACATATAACTTGACACTCCACCCTATGTTAAAGAAAAGGTTCGAAAGGAAACTTCCATTAATTGTGGAAAGAGCAGTAACAGTTAATGGACTTGAGAAACCTATTCTCCCAAGAGATTTTTATAAATTACTGGCAAAAGTACCTGAATGTTTATTTTTAAGGAAACAGCCAAAATATTCATAACCATATATAAAAGATTGATAAGCATTATGACTTAACAATACATGCTGTTTTGTTCTACTGATGTAAAGTGGGGACACACACATTTAGAATTTATAATAAAAAAAAAAAAATTTTTTTTTTTTTTTTTAGTGGTAAAATTAAACTTTGTTTAACCCTGATAAACTGAGTGAAGCAAAGAAAAATTATGGTATCAGAGGAAAATTCCGGAGGCGCTATGTTGTACGGGAGGTAACTATCTGGTACCAAAATTAGTGGTTACTTCCCTTATTTAAGCAACATCCATTTCAAAAGGTTTTGAAATTTTTTTTTTTTTTACTATTGTCAGCAAATGGACCGCATAGCTAATGAGATCAGTGGCTAACAGAGTTTTGGGGGATGTCCGGAGCTAACTCCTTAATTGCATGTTCCTAAGACTGGTGTGTCTGTAGGGACTAGTACTGAGAAATCTAAGGAAGACATTTTAAATATGTAAATCAGATAAAACATGAAATAAACAATTACTTTGAATTAAATTTTATTTCATTTTTTAATTGGTTGCCCAGGGCTGTCACACCCTTGGTATGGGATTCAACTAGATTCACAAGTTCAAAATCATGAAGATGTTCAACATAAGGATAGAATTTAGTAAATTCATGAAGAAAAATTATTTAGCATGCCATCTCAACAGCTTTCCACTTTGCAAGATCATGTCTACACAAAAAGAAAAAAAAATTTCCATCACCCACTATGCCGAAGTCCGATACGCAGTGCATTATTCTGCTGAATAATTCATCAAACCCTGCCATTACGCCTAAACATTTAGAACCATTGGGCCAAAGTATACATTGTCAGTCCTGTAAAGTGCAATAAGAAATATCATGAACTCTGGTTAGGAACATGTTTGGAGCTAAAAGAGCAAAACTTGCTCTCAGACCCCATGGAAGTTAAAGAACACTGTACTGACTTGTCGGATAAACGAAATAACATGAGTCCAACTGGATGATAATTGTTGAAATTTGTAGGAAATTTAAGAAAATCTAAAACAAAATGCATTGAAAAAAATCAGGTTTTAAAATACTTTCAAGAAGAATCGAATCCCAGAATTAACTTGTTGGAATTCAGTAAGATTGAGCAAGACTACCATTGCTTGCTACTTTCTGGGGATAAGACCATGAACTGCACTCTTGAGATGTTAACTAGTAGAAAGATGTTATCAATAAGGAACACCTGAATCATGATTTCTCTTGAGAAAAAGATGCTTTGAATCAGCTATCCAGATAAGTATTCCCTACAGAGAATAGAGTCAGATGCATTAGTTTCTCCCAAAAAATAAAATATATTTACACAGGATTTCCTTATATGCAAGTGATGAAGAAAATTTAATTACTATTTTAAAGTTTTTAACGGCAATTTTTCAGCACCATGACCGCATAATTCATTAGCAGTACTAAAAGTGTATTAAAACAGGTTTTAAAAAGAGACATAAAAAAATAATTTTGTTATGTGCACAGCAGAAATATCTTTTACATAATGTAGAGACATTAACTACACGACACCATTAACACTAATGTTTTATGCTTATGTGGGAGATATTTTTGCCAAACCCTTACTACATCTAAGTTGGAAAGCAGTGATTCCAATATAAAAACCTAAACAGGCACCAGGAATGCCTAAAACTAAAGTACATTTTTGGAACTTCTAAAATACTTAACACCATTGTGCTAAATCGGAATTTAGCACAAAATTGAAATAAATGTTTCATCACCTGAGCATCTTCTAAAGCTGATTCTCAAATGTAGCAGTAAATAATTTCACATTTTTATCTCCAGAAATCCTGAAAAACATGTAGAATTGCCCTTCTTCAAAACAAGCAATAAATAGTAAGTGTCCACATTATTTATTCAACTTTTCTAGTGTACAAATGGTGATGTGTTTATCTGAAACCATATTGCTCAATGACCTTTTGCTGCTTCTTAATTCTGTCAGCAACAACTTCTTTAGCTTTTCGCTCCAGAGCCTGGGGAATAAATAAATATTTTTTTTAATTCTTGAATGTGAACAAACAAAAGTAAAATATACAAATAATGCCCAAATGGCTAAGCTTTAATAATTTACCTTACAATTAATTTGGTCAAATCTTAAAAATGAAATGGCAATAGAAAGGAAAATAAATAAACCAACCACCACCAGACATTTTTTTTAAATGACAAAATGCCATACTTCAGAAAAGTGATGTGATAAGTAATAAATTTTCAAAGATTACCTGTCGGATTTTAGCTCTTCCAGCAAACACTGCAGATTTGGCTTTTCGCCTTTCTTCCAATGCAGCAGTGACGGCCTGGTACTTCCAACCCACTTCATGGGCCAGCCTGTTTAAATCACAGAACTAAAATAAAAATAAAAAAATAAATTAAAACAACGAAATTAACTAAGCACCATTGCTATTTTATTAAATTTATAATTTACCCAATGATATACAGAAATTAAGAATACATAATTTTAAAGCCAAAACATTGTATACAATAATAATTCAAAAGCAATAGTCACAATGCATATAAATTTAATAGCTGAAAGGCTAAATTTTTCAACAAAAGGCCTATGAAAAATATTGAGGTGTTTCAGTTGGTAGTGCATGTTAATTATTTTTCATTTAGTATCAAGTTGGTAACCATCATCATCAACACTTCAATATTCTTTAAATGCCCAACTCATACTTCCAATTTACTCAGAAACTTGGACAGTTTTTTTTTCTTTTCAAGTTGTTAAGATTGGCTACAACTTTCTTTAATAATAAAAAAAGGTAGGGTTATCAGGATCACTATTTTTGGTTGTGGCTTTTGTTGGCATTGTGCAGAAAATTATTTGGATGTATCACTCTTGAAGGAATAAGGGTTACAAATTCTAAGGATTCTTACTTGTTTCTAACAAGATGACATTAAATTTATAATTTACTCAATATAGAGAAATTAAGAATACATCATAATCTTAAAACTAAAACATTGTATACAATAGTAATTCAAAAGCAAATGTCACAATGCATATAAATTTAATAGCTGAAAGGCTAAATATTTTGGCAGAAGGCCTATGAAAAATATTGAGGTGTTTCAGTTGGTAGTGCATGTTAATTATTTTTCATTTAGTATCAAGTTGGTAATCATCATCATCAACACTTCAATATTCTTTAAATGCCCAACTCATACTTCCAATTTACTCAGAAACCTGGACAGTTTTTTTTTTCAAAAATTGGCTATAACTTTCATAAAAAAAGGGGGGCAGTTGTCAAGATTACTATTTGGTTCTGGATTTTGTTGGTATTGGGCAGAAAATTATTTAGATGTATTTCTCTTGAAGGAATTAGGGTTACAAATTCCAAGGGTTCTTAAATAAAATCTTATAATTACTCTGGAATTGATTTTATTGTGATGCAAGTAGGTCATTATTTGCTGGTCTGACAGATCTTCAGTTGAATATCCTTAGATATGCATATTAACATAAGGTTAAAGATACAGTAAAGTGTAGTCTGTTTCATACGTGAAATTAAATGCAGGTTCTACCGTGTTTAAGCTATCAACAAATTTGGTAGTAATGCATTGTGCAGGTGTATCAATAGGGTATCATTAATGTAACAGAATGTTTTTTTTAGGCGAAAAGACGTTTGTAACAAGACGTTATTTTATTAAGTTTATAAATTACTCAACAATATACAGAAATTAAGTATACATCATAATCTTAAAACCAAAACATTGTATACAATAATAATTCAAAAGCAATAGTCACAATGCATATAAATTTAATAGCTGAAAGGCTAAATTTTTCAACAAAAGGCCTATGAAAAATATTGAGGTGTTTCAGTTGGTAGTGCATGTTAATTATTTTTCATTTAGTATCAAGTTGGTAATCATCATCATCAACACTTCAATATTCTTTAAATGCTCAGCTTATGCTTCCAATTACTCAGAAACAATTTTTTCAAGTTTACAAAGAAAAAAAAGTTGTTAGGATTACTATTGTGAGTATTGTATTTTTGGCTGTGGATTTTGTTGGCATTGTACAGAAAATTATTTAGATGTATTTCTCTTGAAGGAATTAGGGTTACAAATTCTAAGGGTTCTTAAATAAAATCTTACAATTACTCTGGATTTGATTTTATTGTGATGCAAGTAGGTCATTATTTGCTGGTTTGACAGATCTTCAGTTGAATATCCTTAGATATGCATATTAACATAAGGTTAAGATACAGTAAAGTGTAGTCTGTTTCATACGTGAAATTAAATGCAGGTTCTACTGTGTTTAAGCTAACAACATATCTGGTAGTAGTGCATTGTGTGGGTGTATCAATAGGGTATCATCAATGTAACAGAAATTTTTTTTTTTTAAATTCACTGATAAATGTGGCCAGATACTAAAAATTCTAGGAAGCAGCATGCCATTTATTGGTAGTTCAAATTTCTGACTAAACTTGTTGAAGGTGAAATAACATTAGTTTGTAATGAGTTGACATTTTATTAGGTTTATAATTTACCCAGTGTTATACAAAAATTAATACATCATAATTTTAAAGTCAAAACATTGTGTACAATAATAATTCAAAAGCAAATGTCACAATGTATATAAATTTAATATTTGAAAGACTAAATTTTTTAACAGAAGGCCTATGAAAAATATTGGGGTTTTTCAGTTGGTCAATGCATGTTTTTCATTTAGTATCAAGTTGGTAATCATCATCAGTTCAATATTTTCCAAATGTTCAGCTTATATTTCTAATTTTTTCATAAACTTGGACAAATTTATTTTAAGTCAAAAAGAAAAAAAAATTTTTAATGGTCACATTGGGGTGCTTTTATCTCCTTGTTTATATTATTAAAACCATTTGGGTCTGGAGGTTCTTAAATTAGCCAAGTAGCTTACTTCATTACGTTGTTTTTGCAATGATTATTGATTTAACATAGGGACCTGGTCTTAGATCCACTGTTGAGAACAGAGAGATTAGTGCACTCTCTCAAGGAATCCTGTTCACTTCTGATCAGACTGGCATTTTTTAAAAGTCAAAACTGGTCAAATGTATGTTTGACTAGTACATTTATATGCAGTGTTTATATAATTTAAAATTTTTTTGAGGTCGTCACTAACTATATATCATTGCTTGTTTTGGAAGTGGTGGTAGTGAATTTTATGTCAAGTATCACTTTTTTTTTTTAATGGTAGCAATACATATTTTAAGCATTTTTAAACCTATGATTACTCTGAATTTGATATCATTTTGGTGCAAGTAAATGTGTGGGGGGTTCTCATTTGTTGGTTTCAGATAGACCTTCAGTTGAATATCCTTATGTTTGCATATTCTGATAGTGGTTTGTTATGTTGGTATATGAATAAGGCCTCATTAATGTATCAGAAATATGTGTTTCTAGTGTAGCCAAAGTCTTCAAATTTCAAGAGACATCATTGGTAGTACATATCTCTGTCTATAAAAAATCCTGTTAAAAGGTAAAATAACAAGAGACAATATATTCCAATAATTTTGTTTATTGGAGGTGGGAGAGTTTTGTTAGGTGTGCTGTTTAAGCAAATGTTACAGTGATATCAACCAAGTTTCAAGAGAGGCCATATGAAATTTTTGGCAGTTACTATTGAAAAAGTAAAAGTTATATAAAAGCTTGGAGCTTAAATCTTCATGAAGCATATTACAATAAATAGGATATATCAAAGACAAAAACATTCAGGGGATTATGCCTAAAATACCTTAGAATTGAAGCACATCAAGTATTTTAGTTGTACCTAAATATAAAAAGCAGGGAAAGGAGCCAATTCCAAATACAAGTTGGCCAACATTTTCATTTTAATGAAAAAATATAACGTAGCACACACAACCCATGCCTCAGAAATTTTATTCAACGTAATCTGAAAATATTAAAGAATATATTTAAATACTCCGTATTTTGCTAATTAAGACTCAAAAATTAGTCAAATTTTAAAATGTCCATAAATTTATTTCTATGGAGCTTTCACTACTGAAGGTGTCTACAATAAGAATAAAAACATGAGATATCAGCTTCTAAAATCTGCACATTTGACAACCAAGATATCAGATAGGTTTTTTTTTTATATCAAAACATTTCAAACAATGTAGGTAATTAAAAAGTCATCATTTACTTGATTGCTTGTGACAGATTATAGCTTTATTTTTAGGCAAGTTCATTTTTCTTACAATAAAACCAAGTTTTGTTTTCATTTAATCAACATAAATTCAAATTTATTCATCAAATAAAGTCAGTTTCGTATAATTTCTAAAAAAAAAAGTCAAGCATTTATTCATTAATGAATTGTATACTTAAGATACCTAGAATACAAAAATGGCATTTGAAAACGAATTTGTGAAGATCTAAGTGAGAGCAATTAACACTTAACTCCACTCTCCATTTTCTTTTTAGTAGAAATTTTATTTTAATAATTTCTTAAATTCAGAATTACATTTTCTTCTGCTTAGATTGATTTATTAGCTGATAAAATATTTACCTTTCTACCAGGTTTTAACCTGATGATTCTAAGGGCAGATGGTACAATCATTCTTTTCCTTGTGTTATATGGTGGTGGGATACCTTCAAATGCCTTTAGTCTACCAAGTGCCTCCTTCCCTCGCTTGTTGTTGTGAGGAAGCATACCTGCAATGAATGTTAATAAATTAAAGATTTTCTTTATTTTTTTTTTTAGCATATCAATACTAATGCCATTAAGAACTTGCTAACCAACACGTCAGAAAAAGATTCATCTCAAAGTATTTCAAACAATGTAGGTAATATAACATCATTCATTTGGTCAAGCAAGTTTGGAATTCATGAGTACCAAATAAAAATTCAGTCCATTACAATTTCTAAATAATTTAGAACAATTTTATAATATACTTAAGAAAATTTAAACTTAAAATTATCTAACAGCTATTAAAGTTTGTTTAAAAATGAGGCCACAAAATTTATCATAGAAAAAACAAAAACTTACCTGTAAATTATTTTAATTAGAGCTATAACAGAACCTATAAGAGGGCGTTTTAGCTAAACTGGAAAAATAAGAACTTCATTTTTCTATGGTATTTAATAGTATTTTTTTTTCTAGACCTCAAAAACTCAATCATTAGCAAATGAGTTAATATTATCTAGAAAAAGAGAATTATCCTAAAATAAACATAATTTTGAAGTGTTTCAGCTGGTAGTGCATGTTAAATATTTTTTCATTCAGCATCAAACTTTGTGTTTAATCATCAACACTTCAGACTCTTGCAGATAACATCTATTTTAGGTTGCCTTTTATTGTGAAGGTATTGATAGATTACAATAAGAGTTAAATGGGGGTGTGGAGGGGGTCTAGCTTTTATTGACAGTTGCAAATTTATCCTACAAAAAGTGAAATAATGGAAACTGAATTACTAAAATAGTGAATCAGAGGAGGCTTGTTCGAGCTGAGAACCTTTTGGCATCTAAAATATGGAACAATATTACCTAATACAAAGAACTTTAAAAAAATCCAAACTTCATTAACAAAGCATTATTCTTGTGAGCTTTTAGAAGCACTTTCATAATTTTGAAACATAAGGAGTGACAACCTACAAGATATGTCACAATTGTAGAATTTGAATATTTTTTACTTACCAAATAATTAAGACATTCCTTTTGATCAGGTTAAACATGGAATACTATTTCATTCAAATAAAAATAACAAAGTATAACCTCAACCTCAAATTTTGGTTTTGTGTTCAATGACATCCTTAAACTTATACACATATATAAAAATTCTTACCTCTTACAGTCCTGAAGAACATTTTGCTGGGAGCTCTAAAATGGAATGGACCACGAGCAGGATTTACATTACATCTTTTCCTCAAATAATCCAAGTACTTCACTGAGGTGAGAGATGAGAAAAAAAAAAATGCTTTTACAGTTCCTCAATTAGCAAAATGCTATGTAGAACTGTTAAATTGACTATCATATACACAATGAAAATCCACAGAAAGCTGTATTTTTAAAAGATAACATTTTCTTAGGATAACTAGATATAAAAATAAACAATTTAAAGTACATTAACATTTTCATGCTGTTTAGAATCAGAGTAAAATACAATGAAAATTCCTATATTTAAAGTGTTTAAAATAATTCAGCTATATGCACAAAGATTTTCACAAATTACAAATAAAAACTTGTCTAGGTCTAAATTCGCACTTTTGTTGAAGAGAGAGAAAAAAAAATGAAGTTGGCAATCTAATGTCTGAATAATTAATATTGTTAAAATATCAAAATTACTCTTGAAAACTTTTATATCTTCCAAGTGTCATCAAAGCCCAGTGATTGTAATAAAGGGTTTGGTTTGAAATTCCTAGCACCTGAAGAAGGCTGGAGCATATAACAGCTGAAACGTTGTACAAATGGCAACAAAGATGAGGACAATAGTCCAAATAATGTAAATACTACCTCATCTCAGAAATAAAGACAAAGACAACAGGAAACTTACTTTTGTTTCTGTGAAAATGTCCAGAAATATTAATTCCTTCACATCTTACTACAACAACACGTTGACCTGTAAATAAATAGGAGTCAAATAAGTCTTAATATCAAAAATGTTACATAAATACTCAAGAGAGAAATAAATTTATTCATGAGAACCAGATTCAATCAATGTTTGTCAAGTTTTAGTTTAACTTACCTTGTAAAAGGCATTTAGCAACAATTGACGAAAGACGGCCTAGTAAGTGCCCTCGGGCATCAATGAGAATAGGCTGAAATACAAATACAAAAATTTTAATCCCAAGTAAAGAAAAACTGGTCAGTCAAATTTTCAATTAAAGATAAAATGCTTCTTATTTTGATTTGTTTTAAACCTACAATAATTTATTTTGTGAATTTAATGAATAATGGGAAAACTTGAACCAAAATGGAACTTTGGATTGATTTATTCACAAAAAATGTGGGGTTAAGGGAGGGGGGCAGATTAACACTCCGTTGTGTGACATTATTTAGAAAAAAAAAACTATTTTTGTTGTGAGTGGGTCAGTTAGTACCCTGAGGAAAATGAAGATGCCTTGTATGAGATTTTCCCAACTACAAAAGTTTCTGACATTCAAGCATTATCTGCCGATTCGTAACAATATCAATCAGAAGTGCCATACGTGATACACGCTTGGGAGATCATGTCTTGGAAGAGACACGACTGACTGGGCAGAAAATTTTCCAGCAGTAGGTTGCTACTACTTTCTGCTCTAGAAAGGTTGTCAACCAAGGCTATAGAACCCAACTGGTCCTGCTATTTTAACTCATAGCTGGAAGGAAAGAAGAATTAACTGTTAATAGTAACACCTTTCATAAGGGTATTTGCGCGTAAGTGAATGCAACAAATTTAAACTTGTCTCTCCGATTTCTCGTTCCAACTCGATATCCACTGCACAACATCCAACGTAACAATAAAGGTTTATAAAAAAAAAAATCAGGTATGATATTAGAATAAATCTACCAAATTATAAAAATACTTATTTTAATAAAAATTAAATGAAGTACAATATTTTAATAATAAAGTTGAACATGTTTGTAGACAAATTGCTGCATTAAAAAAATGTGAAAATGTTGGCCATTCGTATCTTTCGGGTATTTTTTTTTTTCAATTCTCATTGATATTTGAAGAAATCATCACGTTGCGCTTGCAAGTTCATTACACTAAATTCAGAAAGATTGAATGGTTGAATTTAAAGAAAAATAAATCTGACTACCCTATTAAAATACGAAATTCTTTATAGAATGATGTACACAGAGTATTCAGACTAGAAGTTAAATTTGGATATAATCAACAGATCAGATCGGACCGACAAGCCGTTCCACCACATGGCAGCGCTATTTTTATAAACTTTGAAAATAATGAAGTACAAATTCTTTGGAATTTGGGAACATTTATTAACATTAAAAACCTTATTCCCCCGAAAATTTGTTTGAAGTATGTTGGGAGGATCTTTTAGGTTTCGAAGCTTGATATGGCTAAAAAAAAAAAAAAAAAAAAAAAAAAAAAAAAAGTTAGCCTAACTTAATGAAAGCGTTAGAAAGAAAATAAAAATGAATTTTACATAGTGTTTAATCCGAGAATTGTAAAATAATTGAAATTTATAAAAAAGAAAAAAAAATTAATGAATCGTGTGAAAAGAACAAAATGTACAAATAAATATTTTGAAAAGATTTCCAAGACAAAAATGAATGTGCCCATTTCGAGTTTTACACACGTGTTAGTTTTAAGATCATGCTATCTCGCGCGAATAATTATTGCAAAAACAAAAAAAAAACAGTAATAATAAAAATAAACAGAAACCGGTTTAATTAAAAAGGTAGTAGATAATGATAAAATGTAATCAATCAAAATAGTTCGTATGAATTTTCATATTTCTTTTCAAATTGTCCACCATGTTGGAAAATAACCGGACAGCTCACGTTGGAAGAAAAGATAGCAAAATAGCATTAAATAATGAAATACTCAGTAACTTAATCCATAAAGCACAAGAACCGTTTCTTATTTTTTCCTGACTACTTTTAATGATGAAAATACAATACATAAAACAGGTTCACTGCAAGTAAATCGAAATATATAGAAGCGAATAAAAAATACCTACCTGCGCCTGAAAACCCATGTTGGCAAAGAGAGTGATTTGGGGCTGACACAAAAGAATATCACGGGTAAACTGGAAGTTGATGGCGCCACCTAATTAATTATTAGCGGCTTTATTGGGCACTAACACTATAGCTAAGGACGATAACTCACACAGCTTTTTTTTATTATTCTAAACCACATTATCCGCCATACTGCTCGTTTTGTATTAACTGTCTCCGTTAAAAATCTTAAATATTTTAAAGTTATTTCACCATTTTTCAAGATGCCGGCAGCCGTCGAAGTAGAAAACCTTCCGGCTGTAGAGCCTACACCACCGCCGCCGCCACCGCCACCACCAGAAGAAAAAACTGAAGATGAAAGAGTTTACACAAGGCCTGTGATCGGTATTATTTACCCACCGCCTGAAGTGAGGAACATTGTTGACAAAACAGCTAGTTTTGTGGCACGCAACGGGCCAGAGTTTGAGAGTCGAATTCGACAAAACGAGGTAAATAATCCCAAGTTTAATTTCTTGAACCCCGCCGATCCTTACCATGCATACTACCAGCATAAAGTCAAAGAATTTAAAGAGGGTAAAGGCCAAGAACCTACGGTTGCTAAACCGTCACCAGCATCTATGGCCATTAAACCCGTGTCTGAACCTATTAAAACAATTGAACCGATCGTTCCAAAAGATCCCCCACCCGAATTTGAATTTACTGCTGATCCACCATCGATCTCAGCTTTTGATCTTGATGTCGTGAAGCTAACCGCGCAATTCGTAGCCAGAAACGGACGTCAGTTTTTAACGAATCTCATGAACAGAGAACAGCGAAATTACCAATTTGACTTTTTACGACCACAGCACAGCCTGTTCAATTATTTCACCAAATTGGTTGAGCAGTACACGAAAATTCTAATACCACCAAAAGACTTGGTTAATAAGCTGAAGAAAGAATCGCAGAGTATCAAACATACTTTGGATCAAGTTAAATACCGTGTAGAATGGGCTAAATTCCAGGAACGAGAAAGACGCAAAGAAGAAGATGCTCTGGAGAAAGAGCGTATTGCTTATGCCCAGATTGACTGGCATGATTTTGTTGTGGTTGAAACCGTGGACTTTCAGTCGAGTGAGATGGGCAATCTCCCCTCACCGACCACACCTGAAGAAGTCGGAGCACGTGTTATCCAACAGGAGCGTTATGATAAGGGTGAGAACACTGCAGACGTTGCCATGGAAGTAGAGTCGGACGACGAAGACAGTGAGGATATAGTTATTGAGAAGGGCAAACCGCAGAAGGACATGCTACATCATGGCGATAAAAACAAGTTGGCACCTCCTGCGCCACCTCCATCACTTCCATTGCCACCTCAAGTTCACCCAGCTCCTCCATCAGACAACAACCAAGTTCTGGACATGGAAGAAGCTTCTGATGATGAAAGTGATGAAGAAGATAAACTGGAAAAGATTAAACCACCTCAGCCTCCTCCACCACCACCCAGTGAGATACCCCAACCACCACCACCATTGCCACCAACCCCAGATCAAGTCATTGTACGCAAAGATTACAATCCAAAGGCTCGGACCATCTCTGCTGAACCCAACCCTGATTCCTTCATGGTATCGCCAATCACAGGGGAGAAAATCCCCACGCATAAGGTGCCTGAGCATATGCGAATTGGTTTGCTTGATCGCAAGTGGATTGAGGAACGTAACCGCACAATTGCTGAAAAACGTGAACAAGAAGAGGTTTATGCACCAGGTTCTGCTATTGGCAGCAGTTTGAGACAGCTGGCCGAGCGACGTACAGATATTTTCGGTATAGGTGCTGAGGAAACCCAGATTGGTAAGAAGATCGGCGAGGAAGAGAAGAAGGAGAAGAAAGTAGTGTGGGATGGTCACACTGCGTCCATGGAGAAGGTCACCCAGAAAGCTCGTGAGAACATTACCATTGAAGAACAGATTGCTGTTATTCACAAGGTTAAAGGTTTGCTACCTGATGAAGAAAAAGAAAAGATTGGTCCAGCTATGCCCAAGCCTTCAGTTCCTAAGACAACACAACCAATTCCACCTCTGCCACCAAGCACTTTACAACCAAGCATGATGAAAGTGCAACCACCTCCACCTCCCCCAGTGCAGCAGAGCCGACCCCCTAGCATGCCACCTATGCCCCGTCCACCCATGCCTCAAAATATGGTTCTCCTTCCACCTCGTCCACCACCAACAGCGATCGGTAATGTGCTTGGAATCACATCACAGCGAGCCCCTCAGCCACCAGCACAACCACCAGTGCCAGTACCACGAAGTCAACCTCAGGACTATGGTGTACCGCCTCCTCCACAAGAAGAAGAGCCGCAACCACCTCCTACAAAGCGCCAAAAAACAGAAGATTCCCTCATTCCAGAAGAAGAGTATCTGCGCTCGCATAAGAATCCCATTTTGGTTAAAGTTATGGTTCCAAATGTTCCAGACAAATCGGAGTGGAATCTCAATGGACAGGTGCTCAACTTCACATTGCCACTAACAGACTCTGTATCTGTGATCAAGGCTAAATTGAACGAAGCACTCAACATGCCAGCAGGAAAGCAGAAATTGCAGTATGAAGGCATATTCGTGAAAGATTCCAATACACTGGCTTATTACAACTTACCTCATGGGGCTGTCATCAACCTGCAACTCAAAGAGAGAGGTGGCCGAAAGAAATAAGGAAATCTTTATCAGGTCATCGAATTCCTTTTCTTGTCAAGTTCTGGGAACTTATTACAAGATTTATGACATGGAACTCTCAAGGCCAAAAAGAAAAAGAACAAGAAATTTGCTCTTTTTGGTCCACTTTTATCAACACCATGTAACTTGGAATTTCTGTCCATAACCACTTAAGCACATGTTCCTTATTGAATGAAATCTGCTAAAAGAAAAAGAAGAGTTTTTATTTTTTTGGCAAGAAAAGGCAATTAAATAAGCAGTTTAATACTTTTTACCATGTGCTCTTTCAATCAGTTCTTGAAACTTGAAGTGAAAAATCATTGCCACAAATCAGATCTACGAAAATAAATTGCTGCTTATAAGGAATGAGTTGCTAAAAACAATTTCTCAGCATTTCCTGAATTTTTTTTTTTTTTGTTTATTTTTTTCATTTTGGATAAATTAACTTTCCATTCTACATAACTAACTTTCAGCATAAAATTCAGTCATTATTTGATAGTCTACTAACAAAAGTGTGCTGCATCAAATCATAAAGAGAATAAATTTAAAGATGAACATTTAGGGAACTTGCAATTTAATTTAAGTATTTAAAAAAGTAGCAGATTCAAACAATACACAAATTAATAATCACGTTACACACATTTTCCATTTCTAAATCAACATTAGCATTTGTTGTTTTTTTTTTATTGTAAACAGCAATTTCAATGTAATACAAGTTATTTGAAAACTTAGTAACAGAATTATTTCAGCTGAAATTCAAAGCTATACAGTATTTTAAAACTTCATAGGTGTGACTGTGAATTTGTATCTCTGATTTTGTTACTTGGATTTTAGATAATTTCTATTTTGACTTTTTTTTAAAAGCCTACTTTACAATCCCCAAAGTAAAGATTTGTTTGACTTATTTTCAGGTACAAATGTCATGGTATGATGTATTTATGACAATATAAAGAAAAATTATTTTATTGTTTTTGCTTTTTCACTTGTTATTTTCCTGATGGTTACTGAGATTGAATTATTAGATAAGCTTGTGAAGATATGGCATTTTTTTATTATCACTTGTTTTATTATAATAACATTATTACTAAGATTTTTTTTTTTACTTTATAGCCAACAAAAATGAGGAATAATTTTGGTACATTTTCATTATGTGATCTTGGCTAAGTAAATTTTACATGAGCAAAATTCTTTTAAAATTAATGCAGTTTTTTTTTTATATATAATGTAAAAAGAAAATAAAGTTTGTCACAAGTCAGCTTAAGAGTAAGGAAATTGGCTGATTTCTTTATAGCAATTTTTGTATTTGAATGATAAAAAATCAGGTGCATGCATGAATTCATATAACTTGATATGGTATGATATAAAACAATATGTTTGTGTATAACAATTGTTATACCATTGGAAAAGTAATTTAGGAAGCAACATTTTGATGAAAATTTGAGATATCTATAAAACAATTTTTGTAAAAAAAAATATCTGAAACATGTATAAAACTTCATTTTATGATTAATTTTTTCTGCTCATCAAAAATATAAAAAAAAAATGTTTGATATTTATTTCTATCTTTTAAGCAAAAACTGGAGATATTTGTATTTTATATCACTAGAAAATAGGTTGCTTTATGTGGGAGTTGTAAAAATGTTGATTCTTTTTTTTTAATACTTAAAAAAAATATCTCTATATAAAGCAAAATTATTGTCTAACAAAAAAATCTAATTTTTTTTTTATAATTTTCTCTCATCAGCTTCATAATTTTATATTTTTAAGTCATTCTTTCAAAGGTGAACTACACATTTAATTATTTTTAATTTTGATGTCATAGATTTCGAAAGATTGAGAAAATATTCTTTCTAACTATTCTTAAAATAATTCTTAAAGATACGACACAGTTGTTTGGATATTATTAACTATCAGTGCACAAACTCAATCATTTCTGCTATGCTAATTGAAAGAACAAGTGTATAATCTTCTACATCAAAAGATTTATACTAGAATTAACTAATATATTATGAGGTAGGGATATATGTCATACATGGAATTTTGGTAATTGCAATGTACATTTTAAGGAACAGATCTTAAATTTTGCTAATAATAATTTTAAAATGCTTTATTTTATAGAAGATGATGATTACACAATTCCAAAATAGGACTTAGGTGTAGCTAATTTGATTTAATTTTTTAGATGAAATTAATTTAGTCAATAAGTGCATTGATATCTCATGTTTGCATGCAAACCATAGAAATAATTTGCAGTTGTCTTTTGTGTAAATCTTTTTTCCCCGATTGCTCCAATAATTCGCTTGTTATACACAAGTGAATTATATGATTTTTTTCTATTTTGAAAACAAAATAGTTTGCTTCCTTATTTTTTTCACAGCAAAATATTAATTTCTTTAAATATAATTTCCACCAAAAATATTTTGTTACTTCAGATCAAAAAATAGTAAATGTATTTGAGTTTTTTCTCACCTTCTTTATAATCAATGTTTTATGTGACAACGTGTTTCAGAATTGACTTTTTAAAAGTAACGATTATTCTTTAAAAATAAAAATATCTAGATCTTCAACAAAAAAAAAACGAATTAAAGGAAAACAAATAGTTAAAAAAAATAAGACAAAACTACTGACTTTTTATTATGCTTCATTTAAATTACTGGCCACCACTTCAGCCATTCTCTTCACAGTTGCCACATGTTTCATCAGCTGGTAATACAGATATCACCACAAACCCTAATTGATCTTCAAAATAGTTATTCAGAATTTTTCTTCTTGGCATACTTAATTTTTGGTATTAATATTGCAAGATGAGATTTTTATGATTTGCCATTCAATGTTAACATTTTAAGCAATATAGGATATATGTAAATTAATACATTCAATTTAAATTCCAGATTAGTGAATAGCATCTGCAAGTCAAGTTGGAAAGATAAGTTTTTAACATTTTATTTTATATATAATATTAGATGTAAGAAAGTTTAAATTTTCCAAAAACGTATGGCCATTTCAATGAGTCAAGCTGTTAAGATGAATTAAGAATGACTTGTCAGTTTGTAAGACAAACATCCTTTCCCCCCCCCTGTCACCTTATTTCCAGATGGCTGGTATTAATTTTAAAGTTAAGAAGAGAATTTCTCTAAAATACAAATATTTTTGTCAAGAAGTAACCCAATTGATTTGAATCTATGTAAAAAATAATCATAGACATAATATTGTCATCCTGTTTTGACAAATTGTTGACACTAGGTCAAAATTGGACTGAAAATTTCCTCTTGTGGGCTACTTGAGATATTGGATAAGGACAGGCAAACTGGAAGAGAAAGTTCTCTCCTGCCTCATCAGTGAAGAGCCAGAGACTTCGTCAAAATGGATAACTGATATTTTTATTTTGAGCTGGTAAGAATTTTTTTTTTTTTTTAATCGTATCATCCTGAGCAAGGCGGTAACGCCACTGATGTGCAGGGGGCTACGTGATAGTGAAAAGATTGGAAAAGAGAAAGCCGGAAACCACATCCTAAACAGGGAACAAGGGATGAGCCTCTTAACCTGTTCAATAGACATGGGTGGAGTGTGAACCGGGTGATAGATCTATCTACTCCAATTTATACGGTATGGGAAAATTGAACCCCCTGTAGCTACCTTACCACCCCAGTTTTGTGCTCTTTCAATAAAACCTGAGGTGGAAAACGAAATTAGCAGATTTGGGGTCCGTGACTTGAATAAGATGGTCGAACTGAAATCAGCATGCTACTAGAGAGAACTGAGCAAACCCTGTCTCCGAGAACATTGTTACTGAATGTGTTCTCAAAATACCAACTGTTGCATGTCACCAGCTTTGACTTGACTTATATTGAGTATATAATCGACATATAAAAACCTACACCTGTGGCATTGGAGTGTTCTGATTATAATCCGTACCACTGATCGCATAAATCCGGTCTTATTCTCAGTCACTTGCGTGTCAGGACTGACCTAGCCAGGTGATGACAGGCAATCCTACTTTGGCTGGTCCAAGATCTAAAAAAAAACAAAAAAACGTGAGCGGATTGGTTGACGTCAGGAAAGAGTGGCTCAGGTACGCCTGGGGATCATCCAAATTGACCTTTAACTTTGACCAATTAATGCAAGCCACCCATGTTATAAAAATATATTTTTTAATAAAAATAGGGAAGTTTTATTGCTGCAGTTAAATCAAGTAAAGATTAAAATAATTATTTCTTAAATTGTCTACAATTAATAGATTTTTGTTTTATTTACAAACTAGCAGTATAATCTGGCGTTGCTTGGGTGTAATGAAAGCTTTAAAACCAATCCATGGTCCTGGAGCTCAGACTCTTTGGACGTTGACACGAAAGACTAAAAAGCAATCATTGTTTCCAGTTAATGCAAAACCGTAATCTGAAAGAAAAATGAATGGATGTAAGTCAAATTTTGAAGTTTGGAGAGAATCGGATAAAAATTGTGGATTTGTATAAAGAACATACAGACAGATAAACAGACACACACACAAACATCTTGCCTTTTATATAAATATATATTATCGATTTTCTGCACTATTGTAAGAACTGCAACCTTGAAACTTCTGAATATTGTTTCTTATGTCTTTGTCTATGAGTGTATCAAATTTGATCAAAATTGGACCACTCTTCTATAACCCAATTTTTTCAATTATTGATTTTCGATATTTATCAGGGGTACCTCAACACAAAACCTAGCTAAGAACACTCACAGACGCTTATAGTACAACTGTGTAAATTTTCAAGAAAATTGGTTCAGCCGTTTTGGAGTCTATAGATAACGGACACACACAGACAAAGTTCCATTTATAAAATAAGTTTAGATTGAGTTTGAATTCCTTGCATTCACTTACACACAAATACCCTTGGGAAAGGTATTAATCCATCTCTTCCCTCCAGTTATGGGTTAAATAATAGGACAGATTGGGTCCTATAGCCTTGGCTGGCAACCAGTCTACTGCAGCAAGCAATGGCAACCTACTGCGGGATAATCTTCTGCCCAGTCAGTCATGTTTCTTTCGAGACATGATCACCAAAGCATGTGTTACGTATGGCACTTAAATGACTGACTGAATTTTCTGTTAATCATAACATTGTTAATTTTTACTGATTTAAGGGAACATTTTATTTTTCTAGCTGTTTAATTCAATCTTAATTGTTTTTTTTTTTTGCAAAACTAATTTTTAGCTCTTTAAAGTAAGCAAAATTGTAAAAACTCTTAAAATTTTGAATTAAAATTTTTATTGAATGTGCTTACTTTTTCAGATTACATAGCAAGGTGGGTGTTATGATTTGTTGGTTAATGACTTTACAAGGTGTGTACAAAAGTTTCTAGAACGATTAAAATAAATACACATTTGAAAACTTGTACACCGCATCCAACATTGTTACCTGTGGCAGAATAAACTTAGAACAGCAACTGAATTGTGGTTCTCCCAACTGGTATTCAAATCAAGTCTTTCCTTCTTGAGCTCTCTCAAAATCTCACTAATGGACGTTTCAGCCACCAACTGTGAATGTTCGATTTTTTTCCTTCCCCTCACTGGGAAAAATTTGTTGCTTTTATATCTGTCCATTTGCGTCTTCCTGTTATCCCATAATGCATTGCATATTTTTAGTGTATAAAAATGCAATGCAAGTCCCCCCTCATTCTTTTACATTATCTGGCCGAGGATGGATTACGTCGGAGCAGTTAGTGTTTTGTTCTTTTTCCTTCATTTTAGCTGCAGTAGCCTTACACGCTAAGCAAATATGGGCTCTCTTTTGGCGGGGACAAGGCAAGTCGCAAACAGTAGTGCTAGTCCCAGATTGTATCTCATGTCTGCCACATTACCTGAGAATAAAATAAATCCAAACAAGCAGGGCAACTCTTTGACAATCAGGTGCAAGCAATATTTTGCCTTATCAAAATGACTTGTCAACAATCAGGGATACCTTGACACAAAACCTAACTAAGAACACTCACAGACGCTTATAGTACAACTGTGTAAATTTTCAAGAAAATCGGTTCAGCCGTTTCGGAGTCTATAGGTAATGGACACACACACACATACAAAGTTCCATTTATAAATAAGTTTAGATTAGATATTTGTGTATATCTATATAAATAAAACAGATGTGTGTCAGTGTGTGTGTGTATCCAAGTGTGTATTCTCACTGATTTCTATTAACATAAACTTCCAAACTTTCATCAGTTAAAAAGTTATAATACCCCTTGCAAATTTATTATTCTATACAATAAAGAAAAAGAAATTGTCTATGGCTCTTCAGTTTAATCTTTGTTTTAATTCTTTATTTGCAAGCATTTTTTTTTTTTTTGGTTAAAGGTAAGTTCAACACTAACTTTTACATGGAGAATAACTCTTTCAAAAATACAATAGTTATCTCTCATATTTAATGCCTGATGTGGGTCATGTAAATAAGATTAAAAGTAGACTTAAATTTCACAGTAGCAAGCAAGCATTGGGAGTCACTGGGTGTGCCGTTATCTGTTTCACTGTAAGTGATTTCAATGCCTCCAAACTTGACCAAAAGCCCCCTTCCAACAGCACCATCACCGTTGCTGCACAACATACTCCTTCTTAGGCCACAAGGGCAGGGGTTTACAGAACCAAGCAAGTGTGCCGCCATCCATTTTTCAGTTCTGCAGATGCAACTGAACAGTTAAGAGAAGTTATGCTCCATTTAAAAAGCCTACGGATGATGCATATTGTATGTCTTCTTCAAATAAAGCATTCACTTCTTAAAACACAGCACCAGCTTTATCATTTGGTCTGAATGGAATAAACTTTTCCAAGGTATAAGGTTACTTAGCAATCATTTTCATACACACCAACCAGTCCAGGCTGTTGAGTAGATAACATATCCATTTAATTCCATCTCCTCTGTTGGTGCCAAGTGGACATTCATTTCATGCAGCCAACCCAGAAGCAAACCGCCAACATTTACGCAGCACTATTTAAAGATTATCAGAAGGTTGGGAAAATAAAACTGTATCGTTTGTATAAATAAGTGGAAATTTATTTATGGAACAGAATACCATCAATTTGTAGGAAGTAAAATTATTAACTGTAGAACTATTCTAAGAGAAATAGCAATAAAGAGTTAAATGAATCCAGAGTTTGTTTGTTGTTGTAAGGTCTTTTGTTCCTTTCTTTTGTTTTCTTTTTTGTGACCAGCAAGTAAGTGAAGAGGAAATAAAAGCAATAAAGGAAAATTGTACTTATCAACATTAATTTTAGGGGTCAGTTGAAGTGACTTGTTGTTGTTTTCTTTTTGTTAACGGCAAATGGGCAAAGACGAAGAAGAATAGATAAGGGAAAATAGCATGTGAGAAGAAGAGGGAGCGTGTATGTGTGTTGCTGGGACAGTTGTGTCCGATTCAGCAACTTGAAATTTCTTTTGTCACATTGTAGCTGGTTGAATGTTTTTTGCCTCCTTCATCCCTGTCTGAATTGTTCAACTTTCTTTCTTTATATCAACATTTTGATACTGGCTTGTTACTTTCTCCCAGTTTTGTAAATCATTCCCCTTTCATTGATTAGAAAATAATTCACACTGGCTCACAAAATTTGCCTTGACCTTTTTCCCTCAGTACAGAGTCAATTCTTTTTCTTATTGGCTCAAATTAGATTTTACACTGGCTAGCAAATTTTCAAACAGTGAAGAAAATAGTGTAATTTTTGTTTCATATCCACTGCACTCTTTGTGCATAGTGGTACATCTCCCCTTACAAAGACCTACTCTTGAATTGCCCATGGGAATTCTTACTCTTCCCATCCCCTGAAATGCTGAGGACTTACTGCTAGTATATATATATATATATATATATATATATATATATATCTCCCTCCGGTCACACTCGGGTGGGGGGATAACCTGTGGCCAACAAACTTTCACTGCTGTGTTCTTTCTCTTTTTATTTGAGAGTTACCTTCTTGTTACTTAAAAGAGAGCAAGAAAGAGACATGGGTTAGAAAGTGAAGCAAATGGTTAAATTTAATTATTTTGTTCATATTTCATATTATATTTATTTTTTATCTGTGTTCACCATAACCATATATAAATAAAATGTTATTTTCATTCTGTTAGACATGTTTGTGAATTAAATCTAGGAAAAATTTTCCAAGGTTTGGACATTATGGCTGAAGGGTGGGTTAAACCATATGATATTATGTTGACATAGTTTCTGCTTATTTCTGCCTGCCTTGTTTTTAATGAAATATTCTAAACTAGTGTTGAGTTTACTTTTTCTAATGCATTAATGTATTTAATTTTGTAGTTGTCAAAAACTTCCTTATTACTAGAGTTAGCACATAAATGAAATTGGATTGATTTATGTAAGTTATTAATGATTCTATGGGGGTGATTTCAGTTCTTTTTTTATGTATTTGTGATTGCGTGAATCTTTAGCACCAAATGGATGCACGCCTGATAAATAATACATTTGGACATACACTGGCCATTCAATGGGCAGGTTTTATTTTTTTGGCAGTTGCAACAATTATTTTTAGGAGGGTCACTATTATTAGTAGTAGGGTAACTGATATTATTCAGGTGGACCAAGTATTTATTTGATATCACATTATTATGTTGTGAAATATATTTATGTTCTTAGTGCAACTATAAGTAACTTTAACAATGTTTTTGTTGAAAATTTCTGTTAGTGTAGGAGAAGGGTAGAAATGCTTATGAATTAAATTTAGGAAGAATTTTTCAATGTTTATTTGGATATTACAGCTGAAGGGTGGGTTAAACCAAATAATATTGTGTTTATATAGTTTCTGCTTATTTCTGCCTGCCTTGTTTTTAACGAAATATTCTAAACTAGTGTTGAGATTACTTTTTCTAATGTATTTAATTTTGTAGTTGTCAAAACTTCCTTATTACTAGAGTTAGCACATAAATTGGATTGATTTATGCAAGTTATTAATGATTCTATGGGGGTGATTTGATTCTTTGTTGATCTATTTGTTATGATTTTAGATGGCATATTGATATAAATATTTTACTATCATTTTTTGATGCCAAGGGCCCACTAGCATTAGTATAATCCAGAATTTATACTGGCAGCAAACCACCTGCATATGAATTCAGTGAATGCTGGAATCAAAGATGAAGGAAAGGATGAAGAAAAACTTGAAGCAACTGACATGTGGTTCTAAAAAAGTGTTATGGATCAAGCATGTGAGCAATGATGAGGTTTTGAAAAGGATGGAAACGAAAAAGAAATTAATACAGAGCATCAGGAAAAGATAGCTAAAATTCCTGGGACATGCAATGAGGAAGGGGAGCATGGAGAATCTGATACTCACAGGTCAAATAGAGGGAAAGAGAGGCAGAGGACAGCAGCATGTAACACACTTGTAGGGTCTGAGCAGGTGGATGGCAGAGCGGGGGTTGCATGGTATAACAGGAGAAAGCATGCTGAGTCACCAGGGATAGGGAGACATGGAGGGCCATGATCACCTACGTCCTGAAAGAACAAAACTCACAGAAGAAGTTATTTAATTTTTGATTTGTCAAAAACTTTCTTATTACTAGAGTTAGTACATAAATGAAACTGGATTGATTTATACAAGTTATTGATGATACTATGGTGGTGATTTGATTCTTTGTTGATCTATTTGTAATGGTTGTACAATATATCAATATAAATTTTGGGCACCTCGTGTGGTGTAATGGTTAGCACACTTGTCTCGCTAGAACCAGTTACAACTGAGTAGTACAACTGGGTGTCCCATACTTTCGACCTTGTGCCACATCTAAGCGGCACTTAGAAAATCACCTACCAATATAAATGTTTAAATATTCTGCCATCATTTTTGAATTTGCTGTGGAGTAGTTTTCGCACTGAAGGTTATAATCGTGCTATGTTGGTTGCTAATCGACTTAACGCACCCAAAATGTTAGAAACTTGGTAATCTTCCACTGTAAGCTGACTCCTTAGCATTCGGCTGACTCCTTAGCACCCATAATGGGGGAAATTCAAATAGGAGAATAAATCTTCCTTTACTTTCTGCCATTACAAGATGATGAGATGAGAAACCCATTGAGCAAATATAGGCACTTTCAAGTTCATAAAAGTGTTTTATGATCCAACTGTGATGTATATTGAACTGTTTTGCTAATTTTTGTGTCATTTTTAGAGGAACTCAGTATTGAAAGAACTTGTCCAGATGAAAGGAAATCTTCAGAGAAAAAATCCCTGATTAAAACTGGCCAAACAATCAATGGCATGTTTGGACACTTAAGGCTTTATTTCCATAGACAAATTTGCTGCATCTGGTGCTGAAGAGCTCTCTTTGAATACATACAGTGTCTGATATATAAATTGATAGAATATCTAGCCATTCATATTAAGTGATCTACAAGAAAAGAAAAAAAACATTAAAATATAAAAATTAGTGGTTACTTTATAGTAAGTATTGAAAAAGTACTCATAAAGTAATTATGCCAAAAATATGACCGGACTTTCTATCTAATAAAATAACTTTTTACATAATTACACATAGAATAGCTTCAACAAACTTCATCACAAACAATGATACACAGTATAATTTGCTTTGCTACAAATAAACACACATAATTGAACCAACATTACTCAGTTCATATTATGCAAATCCAGAATTTCATATAAGTAATTGTCATAGCCATTGGGTTGATTTGGAACTGAATTTCCTTTCTGACTGACATCAGAAATGATAAACTTGTCTTTTATTATGAATTTTTAGCTGAGCTTACAACTTCATATGTTAGGACAAAATTATTTTCAGTTAGCTTCATCAGCTGAAATAATTTGACATTGGTCTAGAGTCATCTAAAGAATCAATGCATTTATTTTTAATCTGACATTTTTATTACTTTAAATGTATGTGTGCATGTCAGACATGTGCATACACATGTGTATACACACAGATATAAACACATACAAAGATTCAACCATTATCCTTAAAACCAAGCAGTCAACACACCATAAAGCAATAAAACATCCCAATCACTGGAAGTGACGCCGATCAGTTAAGTGACAATTTTTTATATTAATTTTATTAACGCTTTATCTCTGTCTCTGATATCAAGCATTTTATTGCAAAGCCTGCTTGCCTTAAATGCCTTTCTACCAGTAAACCACTGAAAGTTAGCAATTTTGGCTTCAAACAACCTTCTAACTTAACACTATATATATATATATATCCAAGTGAATAAAGAATGAAGAAAGTATTAACAACGTTCAAAACATTAATTTAAAACAGTGCTCAATATAGAAATAGAGCTATGAATATTTCCTAAAAGTTATAGTTTAGAACATTTACAAATTATAATTTACTACAAAAGTCTACTTTGTGTTTCACCATTGAAAAACAACTTACAGTCATGCTAAAATTACTAAATCTAAAGTTTGGATTTCTCGAAACAATAAACTTTCATAGTATTAATCTTAGGACCACGATATTCACTTCTAACTGTATGATTTCTCTCCTGGTATATTTTTACCTCTTAATTTTTATATGAATTAATTTTTACCTCTTAATTTTTATATGAATTAATTTTTATCTCTTAATTTTTATATGAATTAATTTTTACCTCTTAATTTTTATATGAATTAATTTTTATCTCTTAATTTTTATATGAATTAATTTTTATCTCTTAATTTTTAATTTACTTCACCATTTTATTATATTAGCACTAATGAATTTATATTTTCATGTGTTTTTTCTAAATATTCTCAGATCTGCGCTTTTTAAATAATCCCTATGTTTGTGTGCATGTGATTTCATCATTTTTTTAATAAAAAATGCCAAAGGTTTAAGTTTTATACTATGTAACAATGAATGTATCTATCTGCAATCCAATTCCGGCCATTTGTTTGACATTTCTATTTCTTTTACGTTTCTACTGTCATCTCCCCCACACTTTCTTCCCTCCATGTATTTTCTCACTCCTTCCTTTTTGTTAAGCCCAGACGCCACCTGACTCTTATGTGTATTTATCTATATTTCACCTCCTACCTAAATTTGGGTCTATTTCTCTCTGAGCCATTATCATTGTCTCTCTCCTATTAGCTCTTCCTCTTCTGTTTTCTTCTTTGCTTTTTATTTCTGCTCTTTTATTTTCTCTGTGTTCTTTTCATTTTCTGTATCATGCTCTTTATCCCCTCTGTATCTCTCTTTCCTTTGTACGTGTTCTAAACTATAACTTATAATAAATATTCATAGCTCTATTTCTATATTGAGCACTATTTTAAATTAATGTTTTGAACGTTGTTAATACTTTCTTTGTTCTTTATTCACTTGGGGAGATATATATATATAATCGGTAAACGGACATAATACTAAATCAGAGACATGAAACCACAGTAAATTGCAAACACATTAAAGAACTAACTTTACAATCATGCTAAAATTACTGAATCTAAAGTTCGGTTCTCTAGAAACAATAAACTTTCATAGTATTAATCTTAGGACCACAATATTCACTTCTAACTGTATGATCTCTCTTCTTATATATTTTTATCTCTTAATTTTTATATGAATTAATTTTTATCTCTTAATTTTTATATGAATTAATTTTTATCTCTTAATTTTTATATGAATTAATTTTTACCTCTTAATTTTTATATGAATTAATTTTTATCTCTTAATTTTTATATGAATTAATTTTTACCTCTTAATTTTTATATGAATTAATTTTTATCTCTTAATTTTTATATGAATTAATTTTTATCTCTTAATTTTTAATTTACTTCACCATTTTATTATATTAGCACTAATGAATTTATATTTTCATGTGGTTTTTCTAAATATCCTCAGATCTGCGCTTTTTAAATAATCCCTATGTTTGTGTGCATGTGATTTCATCATTTTTTTAATAAAAAATGCCAAAGGTTTAAGTTTTATACTATGTCACAATGAATGTATCTATCTGCAATCCAATTCCGGCCAATTGTTTGACATTTCTATTTCTTTTACGTTTCTACTGTCATCTCCCCCACACTTTCTTCCCTCCATGTATTTTCTCACTCCTTCCTTTTTGTTAAGCCCAGATGTCGCATGACCCTTATGTGTATTTATCTATATTTCACCTCCTACCTAAATTTGGGTCTATTTCTCTGTGAGCCGTTATCATTGTCTCTCTCCTCGTAGCTCTTTCTTTCTCTCCTGTTTTCCTCTTTGCTTTTTATTTCCCCCATGTCCACTTTTTTATTTTGTATATGTTCCTTTTATTTTCTGTATTATGCTCTTTATTTCCTATGTATCTCTCTTTCCTTTTTGTTTTCCCTTTTTTTCAATTTCCTCTTCCTTTTTTGTTTTCCCATCTTTTCTACCCTCTTTACTCCATACAAAAAATTTTCCCAAAAAATGGGAAGTGAGAATTTTTAATTTTCTTTTTCAAAAATAACATTTATTATCATCATTATTAACTCCCTGATGAGACATTGTTTTTTCGATGTTGAAACAAAATCAATTTGTACATGTTCTAAACTATAATTTTAACATATATATATATATATGTATGTATTGTTTAATTGTAAACAAGTTATTACGTGACCTAGGTTTCTACCATGAATGGTGTCTTCAGGCGATTTGCAATAACTGATTTTACCATTTACCTTTTTTTTAAGAATGCTCACATAACTGTGATTTTTTTGAACACTCACATAATAGAGAATTTTTGAACATGCAGTTTTTAAAATTACAAGAAATTATCATGTTTTCATCCATGGTTGTATGAACCTAATAGGTATTTTTTGGTATGGTTACACTTAGTCATAATTTCTGTTCTTTCATTCAATCCACATCTATTGAACAGGTGTAGAGGCTCATCCCTTGTTCCCTGTTTAGGATGTGGTTTCCGGTTTTCTCTTTCCCAATCTTTTCACTCTTACATAGCCCCTGGCACACCAGTGGCATTCCCGCCTTGCTCGGGGTGATATGATTTAAAAAAAAAAAAATTAGTTTGTTTTTGTTTGGGAATAACATAATCGTTAACATTTCTTTCTGGTAAAGTCTACATATTTTGCCACTGTTGTAAGGCTTGGCTGTTTTCACTATACTCCACATTATCAAGCTAAGTTATAGTTGTACTACTCCACGTTATATCTGGGTCTTCTCCCTATTTTAGTTTCAATTTCCACATGTGGCTAACCAATTTTGTACAATTTTTTAAGTTTTCTATTTTAAATGTAGACTTGTAATTGAACCACCTGGTCTTAAAGGTGTCTTTGGTTGATCCCAAATATGTTTTGTTTAAATCTCTGGCTATATTTTTGACAGTCCAATGCAAATCTTCTCACAAAATGTAAAATTGGTAAGATTTAGACCTTCCTGATGCAGTTGCAACTTCACTAGGCTGGTCAACATGAGGATGAGTGATGACAGAATACCTAAGGTCCTCCTGCATAGCCAGCTTGACAGTGGACAAAGGAATGTTGGGCGGTCATGGTTCGGGCATAAAGAGAAGCTAAGAGGTAATGTCTTGGGTGTCAATATGCTTCATACTAAATTCAAGTGAGTTGCCCTGGATAGAAATAACTTGAGATATTTGTTTCAGGAGTGGTATCAACAATTTTTAAATCAGTTGTATTGAGAGACTAAGACAATGGTGAAAAGCATCAACAAATGTTCCTGTTGCTATGTGCTAAGATCCTCACCGTTGCACAATATGTGGACTTATATGCAGGTCACTAGGGGAATCAAAATGTCACATACGACACAAATATAAAAACTGAATGAGGTTGTCAGATCCTCATATGTTGAAATTGACAGGAGAATCCATCATATTTGTAATATTTTACCACATGTGTGTGCGCGCCTGTGTGTGTTGCGTGCATGTGTGTGTGTGAAACATATGCTGTAAATAGAACAATTCACTAGATTAATAATCTTATTAGAAAAACTTTTACACACACCCCTAACCAAAACAGAAATACTTGGCTACACAGATAATTCAAATCAAAAGTTGCTTTAAAATCTACTCAGATTATACAAAAAAAAAAAATTATCTAATGCATATATCTGATTAATTTTAAATTGGTTTACATACAATAATGTTTTTAAGGAAAACAAAGTTTATATCATGTCTTTTTATAGAAAGTATGATTTATGAAAATAAATAAAATTTTCCAATTAAGTCTCCTGATAAATGAATACAATTTCTGAGATATACAAAATTGAAACAAGATAAGTGAACTGTTAATTCTGTATGTGTGAGAAAAAACTCGACACATAATTAAACAGTTTTAAATCCAGAATTTATTTCAGCAATATAAAGAAAATTTTTTACAATTGCCTCATTCAGACTGTTAATTAATAAATAAATGTTAATTTCACTCATATTATTAAAAAAAAAATGTTTATAACAAAGTGATTTTTAAACCAGAAATAAATCGAGAATAGATATGTTATATATCGACAAACAACAAACACGCATATATATAAAAATATAAAGTTATATTTTTATTAATGACAATGAACCGTGTAGAATAGGGAACAGAGAATTGAGAGAGCGCGCTTCTAATGGGTTGACGGGAGTGTAGTCTTATCTGTTGTGTCTCTCTTCACCGGCCGATCTCTGTTGCTCCTCTACTGGCGAATCCGTGTGCCGAGGTCTTTTTATAATCTTCCAGAACCGGGACTTTTTCTTCCGGTTTTGCCTCGCCCACGCACGCCCACGTAATTCTCAGAGACACCTGTTCTGTTTGCCTCTGTAGTTATTTCCGCTGCTGCCGGAAATAAGGTCAAACGACATCCGTTCCTTTCAATGACCGGAAACACCCTCGCTTGCATCAGCCTTCCTCGGGTGGGGCCAGATTGTTATATTACAGATACATCAGATCACACACATAATACAATACAGAGTAAGGAATTAAATCACACATACATAAAACAATAAACAAGAAATTATACACACGCAAAAAGTAGGAAGACAGAATTAATCACATAAGCATCATTTAGGAAGAAACACATAACATAAGCATCATTTAGGAAGGAATATATTCCTTCCTAAATAAGTCCCAGGGCCTGACACATAGATGGTGCCACTAATAAAAAATTCATATGATTTTATGAAGTACTAATCTTCAAATGGTACATGACAAAATTTGGGCCCAATCGGAGTATTAGTTTACAAATTAGTTATTTAAGTGAAGCTAATTTTCAAAACAATGGAAAAATCTGAATTTCCTGTGTTGATAAAGCATTGCTTTCTGATGGGGAAAAATACTGTTCAAGCAAAGCAATAGTTTGATAAGTGTTATTTGGACTCTGCTCCATCGGAAACAATGGTTAAGAGGTGCTATGCTGACTTTAAATGCAGTCATACAGACACAAATGATGCTGAGCTGCTTTCATTAGAAGGTGAAAATTATCCAAAATGAAATTTGTTTTTATGTTGTAATGTCATGGTCATGCATGTGTTAAAGCATGAAAAAACTGTTCTTTTTATAAACATTTTAGAACATTACTACAGTATTCATAGCTGATTCTATTAATTGATGACTTACGTTTTTTAATGAATATTGCTTCGAGGATCTGTAGTTTGCTTTTGTTGTTTGCTTAATGTAGGATAGTTGTGTTTTCGATCATTATTCTTTTATACTGTGAATGTAGACAGGAGTGTTATTGTAGATGTCTAGAAATGGACAAATGGTCAGACATGTGTAGTGTAAAATGCCTTGTTAACGTAGTTGTTGTAAATCCAACATATTTGTTTTTCTGTTAAAGATACATTCTCCTAAGAGATATTTGAATTGATATATAATGTTGGTTTTACGTAATACATCAGTTGGTGGGGAGGAGTTATTACGGATAACCCATTTTGGATAATTTTCCCGTTCTAATGAATGCTAAGCAATTTGTCAACTGTTACATTTGAAGCAAGAAGAAAATTTACAGTAATTTTTAGCAACACAGTTTTCTGGTTATTTCTTGTTACCACAACTCACACCCCTGAAGATGATTTTGAAAGGAGATTGAAAGTACTTGGGAACATCAAGAAATGAATAATAAAGTATTCTGTCAAAGTTACAGCTCATTTCTTACATCGTTCAGTTATAATATGCAAAAGATTATCCATGAGTATGAATGGATTTTATTAAAAATAAGCAGACTCAATGTTTGTAATTTATTTAATTTGACATATCTGAAAGAAAATTTGCTGCTTAAATACACAAATAAGAGTTCATAATATACACAAAATGATTGTGTAACTCTCTAAGTTATGTAAACAAATAAATTATTCGTTCACATTAAAGTTAAAGGGAGATAACTACATGCCTACCAGAAGTGGCATCCCACATAGAATGAGAACAATATACCTCAATGATCATAATAAAGGGTTCAGTTCAAAATTTGTAGTACCTGAAAGAAGCCAGAGTGTACAACGACTGAAACATCGTAATAATGGCAATAAAGATGAGGACAGTAATCCAAACAATGTAAATAGTGTAAACTTTGAAAGGATGATAAGTTGTAAAAAAATAAATCAATGAATCAATTGTGCTAAACTATGGCTTCATAAATCATTAGTAAGTTCATGGAATTATTGATTTTGGTCAAAGGTCTAAACAGTCTGAATGAATTAGATTTTGCAGGTGTTGATTAAACACCAGAGCAACTCTGTGGAATGTTTCTCCTTGACTATGACGGGCTTCTGTTTTTTTCTGTTGATTAGAAGGAAAGAAGGAAGTGAGGTCAGCATAGATAGAATACCAATGTTTCCATTCATCTTGAGGCGCCTCCTTCCATTTTCAACAGGATATGCAGACCAAATCAGACCCATACATACACATTTGTTTATCAATTCAACTTACTGCCAAAAACTCTTTTATACAGCAATGTGTCTGTGTGTGTGCAAAAGTAGGTATATAGTAATAAAAAGCAAAATCTTCACACAAAATGTATTGTATTGATGATATAAACATATCAATAATGATATCTTCTAGTTCTGTTTCAAAATCCATTTGGACTTCTTGTTCATTAAAATTACCAGCCATGATTAAATTATTACTTTATCTGCAAAACTTTTATTTGTATTATTTATTAAAAAATAAAACATTGTATTCTGATCAAAATTATGAAAATAAAAATATTAAAAATGATTTTAATGAATTAAGTTAATCTTAAAATACTATTTTTGCAACCCTTGTGTAAGTGTTACACAAAAGTATTTCTTTTTTGTTATTTACACTATGAAAGATAAAAGTTAAAAACACACACACACACACACACACACACACACACACACACACACACACACACATAGGATTATCAGTTTGAACTAAAAGTAACAAACTAGACAACATATCCAAGCCTAGTACTACTAAATTCTGAACTGGCTTTTTTCCCTCGTTAGTTGCCCAAATTAGTCCAGTTTATTTTTAAAAGTTGCAAGTAACAAATTCAAAATTTAGTAGCATGGGGAGCTTTCAAAAGTGACTTAATTTGGCAACCTTTCTCTTTTACACATACACATTTACCGTAGTTTACATCAGGCATTCATAGCCTTTTTCTCTCCATGGACCCCTGACTGTAAGATTTTTTGTTGCCCTTCGAAATACCTATAAAATAAATGAAAATTTTTAATTTACTGTTTTTTCAGTCTAAAAGTTATTCATTCTAGATATACATACAGGATTATGTAAAATTATATTCAATGAAGTAGATATTTTAGAAAAACATAATATAAATACAGTTTTACGATAAAATATAAATTTAAATGAGAATATAATCTTTAATGAAACTTTTGGGCTTGATGCTTCATAGCAATCTTTTTTATTCTTGGTTCAATTGTAGAAAGTACAACTCTTAAATCGGGTCCTGGGCATGACTGTAAACTGCATCTGGTAGCAAGGCCTCTGATTGGGAGATTTTGAGGAGCATGGAACCACCTCTTAATTGCTGTTGTTCCCAGGTCCATCCTGACGCGGAGTGGTAGTGTAGTGATCTGGACAAATTGGGTACTAATATGTAGTAGACTGACCGTCGGGGGTAGTAATTTCAACAGTGAAATGTAGGTTGGTTGTCCAAATCACCACATTTATGAATAAAACAACTCAGAACACAATGTAACGAATATAACAACATTGTATTAAGTAAGGTTACAGAACTGAATAATTAATGAATGTAAGATGTCGTGAAAAGAGTTCTCTCTTAGATATTAAAGATATTGTCTCAATATTCATGCTAGAAGAGTCCCTGAAAAGGAAATAATATGTTTGTACTGAATAGTTTTTTTTTTTTTTTTTTTTAATCATCTCACCCCAAGCAAGGCATTCCACTGCCACTATTGCGCATGGGGCTACATAGGGGAAGGTAAAGAGAAGGAGTGGATAGACATAGGGAATGTCAGGAGAAAGGTGACAGATGAGTAAGGATAGCGAGGATGAGGGTCGGGCAGATGGGAAGAGTGCTTGATAGAATGGGAGCAGGTTAGTGTGTTAGGAGGTGTCTATTGACCTTACATTTAAACTCCTGGAGATTGTAGCCATCGGGGAAGCAATCGTGTGGAAGAGAATTCCACAGTCGGGAAGTGCGAGGAAAGAAACTGTTGGAGTAGAAGTTACGGCTGCATTTTATCGGTTTCACTGTAAAAGGGTGGGATCTAGTTGCTAATCTAGTATCTCGTGCAAATTCGTATTTAGGGGGCACCAGTGATCTAAGTTCATCGGAGCAGAAGCCGTGAAAGTATTTATAGAAGAGACACAAGGAAGCCACGTCTCGCCGGTGGGAGAGAGACTGCAGGCGGTCTGCCAAGTCGGTATCTATCACATTACAGACCCTCCTCTGAACCTTATCGAGAAGCCCAAGGAGAACAGCAGGGGCACCCGACCAGATATGGCAGCAGTATTCAATGCACGGGCGGATGGTAGATTTGTAAATGTGCAGGATAGATTTAGACGGAAAAAACTTCCGGGCCCTACACAGAGAACCGACTTTCATAGCAGCGGATTTAGCAATGGATTCGATATAGTCATTCCATTTGAGGTCCGCTGAAAGTGTGAGACCAAGGAGGCGTAGTGTTTTACTCTCTGGGAGACAAGCCTGGTCCATGCTAATGGGAGGTAGGTGAGATTGTCGATGATGGTTAATTGACAGTAGCTTCGTTTTAGAAGCATTAGTAGTGAATATTAATTATACATGTATCTTATAAGGTAGAGAGAAACATTTTTATGTGGCTAATTGCTGAATGCAATTAGCACAGTATGTGAGTGGGAAGAGACGAACAGTATTTGGACTTATGCTCCGAAAAACAGCCTCCAACTGGCTAAGCATGTGTAGAAATCAGTTTATATATTTCTTAATAAACGCGGGAAAAAAGAAAGTTTCACATGCGGTCCTCACCTAAGTGTGTGTGGGTATATGTGTGTGAATGTGTGTGCAGGGCGATATGTATGTAGGTATGTACGTGCATGTAGAAGTGATTCTACAGCAGCACCTGTTAGGGTCCCAGCTATGGGCAAATAGCTAACCCCCAAACTGGTGTCAAAACACTATGAAAGTATAAAATGCTTATATAGAAATATATATATATATATATATATATATATACATAAAAATAGATTTTCATAGAAAATTATACATTTTTGAAGAAAAAATTACAACACCTTTTTGAAGGAAAAAATTTTCAGCAAAACATTTTTGAAAACAAAACTAGAACACATTTTAGGTTTTCTGAAATAAAAAGAATAAAACAATTTTCCTTAAAATCTGATTAAATTAACCTTCTCACTATAACCGAACATTATAAAAAAAATACCTTAAAACCCTACCTTTTTGGCATTAAGTGACCCACAGAAGTTGATATGCTGTTAAACAAAACTCACTCACTCACTACAACACTAAAAACTGATTCAACACAATATTTCTTTAGCCTTTTTAAAATATAATCAGTCGATCAACCAGTCAAGTGCCATACATGACACACATTTGGGTGATCATGTCTCAAAAGAGACATGACTGACTGAGCAGAAGATTATCCCGCAATAGGTTGCCATTACTTTCTGTGGTAGACTGGTTGCCAACCAAGGCTGTAGAACCCAATCCGTTCTGTTATTTAACCCATAACTGGAGGGAAGAGACAGATTAATACCTTTCCCAAGGGTATTTGTGTGTAAGTGAATGCAAGGAATGCAAGATATAATACTTGGTTAAAAAAAAATGCCCAAAATATTTTTAGCTTTGCTGTGGCCCTTGCAAGCTTCATGCTCCCTCAATTCATAAACTTTTACCTGTGGCCTCTTAGAAAGTCCTGTGTGTTCCTTGAGAGATCATATGGCCCCCATTGAGAATGCTTAGTTTACATCTTATATGATTATATCATTTGTTTTAATCAGTAAATTATGGTTTGAACCAATAATTACTTAAAATTGATTTCAACCAATTGCTTAAGTTTTACAGTATTTACATTATTTGGACTATTGTCCTTATCTTTGTTGTACCTGAAGAAGGCCAGAGCATACAATGGCTGAAATGTCGTACAAATAGCAACAAAGATGAGGAAAATAGTCCAAATAATGTAAATACTGTAAATACTACCTCATCTCAGAAATATAGACAAATGCTTATGTTATGTGCAAGAGTCAATACTAAAGTTGTTTAAATGGTTGCTTATATTTTTATGCTGAAGTCTAATAAAAAAAAATGAATGACATTTCACCAACTTGGTCCTTTGTGCCTGAAAAAAAGATAAAGTGTAAAAAGAACATATTTTCCTTGACACCAGTATTATTTTAACTACCTTCAATTCTTGGCAATAATTATTGTTTTCAAGTGATGACTAGAATTGCAATAAACCCTAAATATATGATGAAAGTGAATTTATACGTTTTTTGTTTTTGAGAACTGACAACAAAAATAATGAACATTATGTTATGGTGAAACACACGTATTCCTCAGATAATGAACTCTCCCTCCAATATTAATAAGAGTTAACAGGAAGTTAACGGGAGAAGTTATTGGGAAGTTCTTAGGAGTTCTATTGGAGTTCTTAGGAGTTCTATTGGAGTTCTTAGGAGTTCTATTGGAGTTCTGTAGAACTACTAGTTAGTTCCAGTTTGAACATAGTTGGACTAAGGCAGTTGATATTAGTTGGCAGTTAACCGAATACTAAGGAGTCGGCTTTCAGTGGAAGATTACCAAGTTCCTAACATTTTGAGTATGTTAAGTTGATTAGCAACTGACATAGCATGATTATAACCTTCAGTGCGAAAACTACTCCACAATGATTTATTTATTCTGTTGTTTATTTGAATGGTTGGCAAAACATCAGCTAATTGGAAATTGACTCAAACTTTATAAAATAGTAAATAATAAGGATTTCATTATAGTTGGTTCACATATTTTAATAATTTTGTTCAATGATAAATATTGCATTGCATTAGAATTGTTTCTATATCACAGTTATCAAAACGTTAGCTAATTGCCAATTGATTCAAACTTTATAAAATAGTAAATAATAAGAATTTCCTTATAGTTAGTTCATATCTTGATAATTTAGTAAATGTTTATGATAAAAAAAATTGTTTTCATATTTATTTCTTTAAAAATTGGTAAAGGATAAATATTGCATTAGTTTTTAGAATATTGTAAATAGAAAATTATTCTTGTAAATAAACAATCTATTTTTTTTATCTTCAAAAATTTAAATGCAATGTCAGTCATTATCGTGTCTTCTTAATTCCTGTTCTTTTATTGTTCTCACCCCTTAATCATGTGTTTCATTTTCTCATATTCTTTTACGTTCAGTAACCCCCCCCTGCATCTTAGTGGCTTTATTGTCTTACTTGTGATAAAATGATTAAAAACAATGTAATTTCTTCCTAATAAATACTACTTTGTTGCACAGACTCCTAAGAAAATACTTTTCCAAACACTAAAAATTTAATCTCTTCAATTTTACAGTGCAATATTTCATGCATGTTGCTCCTGTTGACACAATACAGAAAAAGATATAGGTGGGCTAACTGAATGAGTCAGGCATAATTCCATCATGAACTATACACATTCATCTGTGGTGTAGATGTCATGTAGTCTGTCACAGTTTTCTTTATGATGCATCAATCTTGATGAGTCTCTGTACTATGTGGCCATCCAGAACCTGCTCTAATTGAACAATAAGAACATGCACTCGATAAAAGAGTTTAACTCTATAAAAAATTGTTACAGACACAGGAAGCAAACAAAAGAAAAAAAAATTATCAAAACAAACCTTATTTGTTGTCTTTAATAAAAGTGACATTTTTAATAAACTCTGTCTGGAACTTACTCATTGACAACACAAATATCATAGCATCATCCACATGCAAAGGAAAACTAAAAATAATGGAGGCCTTATTAATAAAAACAAAAACCCTAACACTCTATAACATCAACTATGAAGACAATAACAACAGGCTTACCATGTTTGGTACATAACACATACCAGTACTTCACATTATACATGACATCACTTACATTCTGATATATATACAATATAATTTGATCTCATTGAAACACACATGGAGATCTACCAAACCCTATCTGGAACTTACTTGTTGACAACACAAATATCCTAGAATCATCCACATGCAAAAGAAGACTAGAAATAATGGAGGCCTTAATAAAAACACAAAACCCAACACTCAATAACATCAACTATGAAGACACTAACAACAGGCTTACCATGTTCGGTACATGACACATACCACTACTTCACATTATACATAACACCACATACATTCTGTCACATGTAAAATAACATTCATCCACAAAAATGTTTAAATGTATAGTCAAAAGAGCTCAGATAAAACATTTGGACAATTTTTATATAATTTATGTCCTAAAAAAATCATAAGATTACATGAAAAATTACATAAAAAACTTAACCATCACACCTTGTCCAACATTTTTAATGAAAAGTGCATATATATATATATATATATATATATATATATATATATATATATATATATTTTAACAAATACTGTTTATACTACATTGAGCATTGTTTTATTAACACCTGAATAATAGTTTTATACTTGTATGTATTCCCATATGTATATTTATTCTTTCACATAACAATATATATATATATATATCATATTGCTTTGGATAACATCCACTCAACTCTCTATATGGATCTATCTCTTTAATACTTTATTAATAGGTCTGTTTGGATTATCCTCTCTGTCTATAGATTTGATGTCATTATCTATCTATCTATCTATCTATCTATCTATCTATCTATCTATCTATCTGTCTATAGAGAGAAAGAGAGTTTAAAGTAATCATCAAAGCATCTCTATAGTGTTTATTGACATGTTCTTTTTTTAAATAGTTTATTGAAATTTAACTAAATCATAAGCATCTTCAATACTGATTTCAGTTTAGCTGAAATAGTTAAAAAATAGCTAATAAAAGAAAAAGAAACACACAAAATTTAAAAAGAAGAATTACTAAATACAATATTTTATAATTGCATTTGAGAATTCTACTAATTTTGTTCATTGAAATGCACTCATGAAAAATTAAAGTAACCTTAATTCTGGTCATAAATCCTAAGAGGTGTACAAAAAATGGTGACTATATGATATCTTAACTGTGATATTGAGCTTTTCATAAATATAGCAAATTTTATACAATATATACGTATTTGTATTACTTCAAACATTATTTTTAGTGGATTCCTGTGTTTGAAATAGATGTCCCATTATTTTTGTTTTTTAATACTGTATATTACATCTATCAACTTGTGCACTTGAGAAACCTTGAAGAAAACATGTTCTCCAGCAGGCTTTGAAACTGTATCCTCCTTCATTGAAAAATTCACCATTTTATCTGACATAGTTTAAACTGCTTGATCACAGATAGAGTCAGAGACAAGCAAAGGTTAGGTGGTGCTGAAAAGGACTTGGCCTGACCAAGAAGTGACACAAAATTCTGATGTTTGATCATTTGGTTAGATCAGGCTGAGAACTTTTCTGTACCCACCTTAAATGTTTGTGCAGTTATGTTTTTGTGGATATCACAAATCTATACTGTCCTTTAAAAGTCAGGAAAATTGTGATCCATCAATATTTCAAGTAGGAAGATAAAACTGTAGATGTCTCCACTCATTTTTGATACCAAAGTTTGAAAGTGAATTTTAAAATGTAAAAAAGCTTTTACTTGAAAACTAAATGATTAAATTTATGATTTCTCAAGTTTTTGAGAGTTTTCAAAAGTTAGCAGTTTTTCATTCATTCTTAACAGATTGACAGGTTTGTAAACAAAAGTTGATTCTTGGTTTTAAAAATCTTGCAAAAATAAAATATACATCTGTGACATTATTTTTAGAAAATTAGCAAATTTAAAGTTAAATTAATCTGATTTGAAACAAGTATTATTTTCTTATAACATGAAATTTAGAATACAAGTATTTCTTAATCATGGAGGACATATTTTTCTAATGCCTTAAGTGATTGATGACAGCCAGATTGACAAGCTAAGTATGGTTGACCAGAATTGACATAAATGAAACCTAAGTGAACATTTCATAAGGGGAACAATCCTTGAAACACATGAGCTTGTGGTGATATGGAACAAAAGCGATGGACTAGATGTTAGCACTTCCACGACCAAAAAGCAAATGACCAAAAGTTGTCATGCGCCGCCGGCTCAGCGCAGATGTTCTGGTTGAAAACTTAAAATTAATCAAATATTAAATTTCCAGTTCGCGAGCCTACGCGAATTTTATTTATCAGCCAATGGGAAGCCCAGAATCAAATACAAGTGTGAAATCCCAAATGAGCTGCTGTGATCCAAAAAGAAGATATAAAAAGTGGATACAGAAAGCATCGCCAGACAGACTGACGGTGACAGGCAAGAGTAACTAGTATTTCCCTTGACCAAGTCAAGTGGCTACTATGCTCGTCCCTTCACCTCTCTTTCCTTCTTCCCTGTCTCAAAAGTACTTACTGACCCAAGGGGCAACTACATCAAAGACATTCCTTACTCACAACGCTCCCAAATTCCTAAGCCTTTAATCTCTTTCAGTTTATTATTTGTCATGAACATTTAACCTCCGTTGGACCTATATTCAAGTATTGTTTTAATTGTAAAACATTAATTGATATGTGTATATATAAATGTTATTTTCAACTCAATTTGCTTTTCTTGATTTTATAATCATTTTCTAACTTATAGTGGGCTATCTACCACAAGGCCAAATTCCGTTAACCTGCAACAGTATACAATTACCCTTCACTAGAACGGACTCCCACTACAACTAGAAAAAGGAATAGATAAGATACCCACTATAAACTTTTAATGATATATCACTTATGACATCCCATACAAAAATAGAATTTTAATTATTCTAAAAATCTTGGGGCATGAAAATTTGTATTAAGCGTTTCAGTTTTCGATTAGTAAATATAGTCTTCACTTAATAACTTAACCTAATACAGACATTGATTGGAAGACATTTCAAAAGATTTTTGAAACTTTATATATTATTATAATTAAAAAATAAAAATGAAAATAATTCTTGTAAAAATTCATTATTCACCAAATTTTTTTCTTTTTCAGACTAAAATATCCTTGATATATGTTATTTATAAAAGCAATTAAAAGCTTATCAAAATAAAAAATGACATAGTTTTATTGCATTTTTCATCTCACTATTCAGAGCAAATTATTAGAAACATGGCAACTATTAAAAAAAAAAAAAAGGTGATTTACCTTCCCCAAGAACTCCTAATAAAACAAAGTTTGCAGATAGCAGTCAATTCTAGAAATTTCAGGAAATTGGAGGATGTAAAAAAAAAAAAGATTTCATATAGAAATAACGATTAAAAATAATTTAATTCATTTTTGTGGTTACAGGTTAAGGTCATGAAAGTTTAATTCAAATCCAACCTTTATTTGATTTTTGCAAGAATTTCCAAATTAAAAAAAAGATTTTTAATCAAAATTTTGAACGTGTTAGAAAGGCTTGAAAATTTAAAAATATTTTGATTTTTCCCTTTTTAAACATTTTGAAGGAAAATAACTTTGTTTTTATTAAGTTGGGGCCTTTTAAATTTTTAGCCCGTGCATGCCATAAAAACCCTCCTTCCGTGCGTACGCGCACACTAACAATTCTATCCTCCCTAAATATTTTCAATATAAAAACAATTACACTCATAGGGCAAAGTTATTTAAGATAAAAAAAAAAAACTTAGCTAAAACAAAAAGTATGTACAAAAAATGATAGAAAATAGAAAAATGTGGCCGTAAAAAAAACCAAAAAACAACAACGAATAACCTATTTCCCCAGTGTCCATAGATTTTTTGTATCACACTCATCCGCCCACACGAAGAAGGAGCGATTTTTTTTACTTATCTAACCACCGACACAAATACATTCTCTCCCCATCCTGACATCATCTGTGCACCCACCAGCATCCTTTCTGTTCTTTCTGCATATTTCAGTCCCACTCCGATATACAGTTTTCTCTCTCTAACTCCCTCTCTGTCAAATCTGCTTTTCGATCACTTCCCTCTGCTGACCCCTCTCTTCATTAATCTCTGCTTCTCACGCTTGACTCTCGCACGCACCAACCGGTCACAATTTTCCTCCGCACGAAGGAGAGCGGCTCTCCGGATATCTAACCAGCTAAGGAAAATGGCTTACCATACCACGACGACTCCAAAGAAAAAGGAAGATTCCTTTTTGGATAAAATTGGCACTTTAGCTCGTAAAAAGAAAGCTAAAGAAGGTAGGAAAAATCTGCATCATTTATCTCTTTCAAGCCTTAGTTTCTGTTTAAAAGTTTGTCTTCTTGTTTCTTTGGAATGTTTGTTGGCGGGGGGTGCTACAACATTCCAAATATGGGCGTGCTTTAAAAAAATACTTCAGTTATTTTGTGGTCCTAATTTATTTAACACATTGCCTTTAAAAAGTTATATGTTAATGTCTCTCCATGAAGCTCTGCTATAGTTTCCTTTAAAAATAATAATTTATCAATTGTTGCGGAAAAGAACAAAACTTTTAAAAAGAAAACATTAACTTTTCAAAAACTTTTTTTGTTTGATTGTTGCACTTTCTTTAGCCAACGCACCCAGAATAAAAACAATTAAAGAAAATAAATATGGATTTTTTTAACTGAATGTGTTTTTTTTTACTCTTCTTATGAAGACACAAAAAATATATAAACAAAGCAGTGAAAGCCAAAAGCTAAAGAACTTTTTTTTTTCGACACGTACTGAATGATAAACGGTTAAACATATCTTCAAGTGTCTTGTTGACTCTTGGTTTACTCTTTTCTTTTATAAAGTTTTTGTAGGTAAAAAAATTTGGTTTATTCGTAACTGCTTTTATTTTTAAGATCTGGATAAATCATGTAATGAAGAGAAGTTCTTTATGTGGCTTCTTTGTGCAGTTCATAAACTTTTTTTTAAGTAATGTTCATTGTTCAAAGTTATTTTTTATTTACTTTTTGAACTGTTATTGTGTTTGTTTTAGTAAAAAATATTCGCTTTATTAATTTCATAAGTCATTCGTGTAAAAACAACAAAAAAAAACAGTTATTTAAAATTTGGTTTATTGTTTGGGGGAAAAAAATAACTATATAAACTTTAAAAAGTAACACAAAAAAAAATCTACATATTTTTAAATTTTAAGTTAACTTTCCTATTAATTCGTACTTCAAGAATATTCTATCGGAATTTTGTTTTGGCATCTCAATTTTTTTGTAAACATTTTGCTATTTGATTCGCAAAAATGCAGATATAATTAATTTTTTTTCTTTTTTTTTTTTACTTTTTATTTTCTTATGAAAAAAATGTCTAAGTAAAAAAAAAATTAAAAATAGATTCAACAAAAAAAGTTTCCATAAGTTTTTGACTTTAAAAACTCGTCTTTTTATTTATTTTTTCAGTTAAAAACATAAGTACACTACTAACTTCACTTCACTCAGTTATGAAAACTCAAACTGAGTAATCAAAATTTTTTTTAAACGTTTGAATGGGAAGTAAGTTTGATTGTTAAATTTCCATATTGTACATTTTTTATTAAAATTAAAAATGTATCTACTAAAAAAAATTATGATCAAAGTTTTTTGACAAAAACAAACGAACATTTTAGGAAAATATTTACATAATTTAAATTACAACAAGCACGTTACTTGTTTTTTTTTTTTTTACTTTCATTAGATAAAATAAGATCTTTTTAATCTAAAAGTAAACGTGCTTTTTATCAGCAGCATCAAAATATAGGAAGTTGTGGAGAGGCATGATTGGCTACGTTCTGGGAAGGACATAACACATATTGAGCTGCATATCTCAACAAACAACAACACATTAAGAAAATTGTGTTCTTTTTTTTTATTGGAGGGTAAAAAAAAAAATGATTATCACGCCGATGATTACATTTGGTTTGTGTTTAAATGATGAAACTATTCGAAATTAGTTTCGCCTGCTACTTTATGAAAAACACTATTTTTTGTGACTGCTCATTTTTGAAAATAATTGGTGCTACCACGGACTTGCTTAAAAGAGAGAGATAAAATGACATCAGTTTAAATTTGTTGGAAACAACGAAGTGATTCTCTTAAAAAATAAATAAAAAATAGTAATTTATTTACAAATTTTCAATACGGATAAAAAATGCCAATGGATACTGGTTTTCGACATGGACATCTGATGTCCAATTTAAAAATGTAAAACAAGAGTCAAGACTGATTTTGCGTCTACTTTTTACGCAAATATGTGGGTTTATTTAAATTTAAAAGTATTGGAAACCTAAAAATAAAGTTTATTTCACTTTCAGTCAGTAATCAGTTAGGGTTCTCATAATCAAGCCACAATTAAGTTGAAAGTTTTTGTTAAACTTTTAAAATTATGAACGCTTGTTAATGTTATGAATTAATAAATGTAAATAAAACTCATTCTTCATAAAAAACAAAAGCATTTTTTCTGTTGCTACGACACTTTTAATTTAAATTTATTAAAATTTAAAAAAGACAAAAAACAAAAACTTTAAAAATTTGCTTTTCCAATGAAAGCAAATAAAAATACAAAAAATATATTTTTTTATATGCAAATAAAAGTCTAGGATATTTAACCGAAGTTTTTCTCATTTATTTTTAACATTTGCAAACTTTTCTATTTCTTTTTATTTCCTGTTCAGAATCGAACTGTATCGTTGAAGTGAAGAATTTTCACATACCAAATACTGAATTACCTCCCTTAGATTGCTTTACTTTGACTTCATAAACAAAGCAACACATTGGAAAAACAAACAGAAACTATATTCGTGTGTGTTTTTCTTTTTACAGAGATTCAGTTGTCGGATGAAATAAAAATTACTGCCTTTTGCGGACAATATATACATATTTTTTCATTTTATTGTTGATACAAATTTCTGTTTAGATTCAAAGGAGAGAGGTCCGTATGTTTTTTTCTGTTTGTAAATATAAATAAATTCCTTTCATGTCTTATCGATCGCAAAAGTTAATTTTTTATTTATGAAAAAAACAAAAAACATAATTATGAGGCGATATAAGGGTAATAATTTAGTATTTGGTGTGTGAAAATAATTGTTTCGATAGCTAAATTCGACAATGCACTATTTTTTTTTTCCTTTTTTTTTTTTTTTTTTTACACAGGATGTCAACAAAACAAAGGTTAGTTTTTACAATGTGCGTGCTTAACTAACAGCAAGCACTGTTGCATCAATTTCTAGGTAAAGAGAGGGAAATATAAAAATTAAAAATTGCCTTTTGTACGTAAACTACACAAGCAACATTGAATCTTTAAATATGCTACGTCGGTACCTCCACTAAATTGCTGAAAAAACAGCATAGAAAAAAAAAGCCCCAAACTTTAAAACAAACTTTTTACTTTTTTCACGAGATTTTACAATAGAAAACGTAATACTACAATACATTACTGAGTTTTTTTGTTTTTTTTTCCCGGTGACAAACACATTAATTTGGAAAGTCTTGCAAAAATCAAATAATTGTAGGATTTTAATGAAACTTTCGTTACTGATTCGAAGATGAATTTTGAAATTATTATTATTTTTAAAAATCTTGGTTAAAAAAAAATTTTTTTTTTACATCTGTTACCCCACCCCCACGTTAAATTAATGAAATTTTAAGAAATTAAATGTTGTTGTGGTGATTGGTTTTTAGTCAACTCAGGACTCATTGGCGAATAAATCATCATTTTCATTTTTTTTTTTTTTAAATTTTGCTTTTATTTCCAAAAATCTGCCCCCTATAATAAAAAATGTATAACTATGACATTATTTGATTTAATAATCTTTTAATTGCTTGAATAAATAATATAAATTAAGGACATTATAGTCACTATATAGTCTGAAAAAATTAAATTTTAAAAGAATTGTTTTAATTTTTTTTTTGTGTATAGTAATTTCTATGTTAATTAAAAGGTCATGTGTTTCTTCCCCTTACAGGAAAAAAAATGTGTACAATTAATTCAATTATGCCACTTGTGATCGCCATACACTTATTTCACATTTGTCAAATCTGTTAACAACACATATGGTGGAAGTTGAACTCTGTGTTTAAGAAATAGTTTTATTCTAAATTTCATGTTATAAATAAGTAACACTTGTATAAATCAGATTAATTTAACATTAAATTTGCTAATTTTCAAAAAATGTCACAGATGTATATTTTATTTTTACAAGAATTTTAAAACCAAGAATTTTGTTTACAGATGTGTTGATCACTTAAAAATGGCTGAAAAATTGAAATATCAAAAAAAAAGTTGAAGAATTTTAGATTCCAATCAATATAATTTCTGTTTGCAACACACCAGAATATTTTGCTTACTGGAAATAGTAAATTTAATAATTTAGCTTTCACTTAAAACGAAAATAAAAGTTTCAAGAAAACTTTATTTTTAAAGATTCAATTTAAAATTTAGATATTGAAAATGAGTGGAGGTATCTATAGAGTTCAAATTTTGTGGTAAATGACAACTGGACAACTTTGTTTCAAAAGTTTCAAAGGTTGTCATAGCCAGGGGTGATAGTGGGGACAAGATTCCACTGTCTCTAAAATGCTTCATTGGCATGTCACAAATATCCTCTGACAACTAAGTTCAGCTTTAAGCTAAAGAACTGAAGGCAGAAAACTGGCGTCCCATAACCAGCTGCTCTGGGTAGATGGAGCTTGACAGCCCAGAAAAGCAGTCTATCTAAGGGAAGAAAATGCTAATTTTAAACCTCTGCTACATTGCGGTCATATCCAAAAACACAGAAAAGTCTATGGAAATAAATCCAGACAGAAAACCTGGAGTGGAGCCCTGAATGTGGCTGGCTGTTAACACTGATAAGTTTCCAGTAACTTCTGTAGCCAGGCCCTCCCCAAATGTAATGCTCTGTATTCCTTTGGGTCTTTTTAGTAAGGCCAAAAGGAGGCCATGTAGTCTTGATAGCAAACCGCCTCCATATACTAGAACCTGGAGAGTTCATTCCAGTTTCACCACCAAAGGACTGAATTTGACCAAACAGGGTGCTACCTTTTATGTATGGATGCCTACTATAAATATAAGTTATTTCTTGTTTATGGTTAGAAATATGCATGTATCGTTTGATTTTTGTGTTTCAATTTGCTTCAGAATTAATAGGAAATTGATGAAAATATATTCTTGCTGGTTTAAAATTTGATTAGTTTGCTCTTCTAATATTTGAATCATTAAAACATTTTAACATCACTTACTAAGTAATTCTATGTTTGAGTAATTCTGCAATAAATTAGAAAGAAATTAACAAGATTCCAAGTTTTGCAATGTGAAAATATCTTGAGTATTGTATGCATATTAAAAGCAAATATTTGTGTTTATAGTATTTTTTACTATTTATCACAAAGCATTTGTAAGTTAATTTTTCTTAAGATTGTATACTCTTATCTTTTTATTTTTTCATTTATAGTAAGTAACTTAAAAACAAAGAAATCTTTAAACTTTAATTTTAGTTTTAATTCCAAGCTAATAGATTAAATTTAATATTCCCAATAAGCAAAATACTTATATTTCAAACCAAACTTAGATTGATTGGAGTGGTTCGTTTTTGTTTTCTTGTCAAAAGAAATAAATTTGGCTATCACAAATCTGTCAATACAAACATTCTTTTTTTAAAAAAACATTAAAAAATAAAATATTTTTCTGAAACAATCTTTAAGGAAAATTTGCTGATATTCTAAAGATTAATTAATCTGAATTGAAACAAATATTTCTTTTCTTTCTACATGAAGTTTTTTTTTTTTTTTTGACATGTTAAATAATTTACTGACAGATTGATGTTTGTGAAATTTAAAGGAAACAGAACTAAAAACAATTACTTGGTAAATACAACACGAAAGCCATTTTTTTATATATATATATATATGAAATTCGTGTAAAATCCTCTGTACAATAAAGACGGAAGCTGATGATGGTTCACCAGAGATATGCCTATACTTCCGATTTACCACGAAATAACGTGTCTGCCTTAAATTTTCTTATGTTTGCTCTATATGTATTTATCTATATATATATTTAGAGCTCTCTTAGAGAGTCATCCTACCACTGTATGTACAGGATACTCCTTTAGATTCTTCTATATCTACACTGCATGCTTATATATATATATATATATATATATATATATTTTTTTTTAAGTACTCAGTAATCTTAGAAACTTAAGCAATCTTATTGAGTTTTTAGGTACTTTGGTTTTATAACTCAACTTACAAAGACAATTCTTGAGAAAATGTTAGAAAATTACCAATAAGTTTTGACTTGCTTATAGGTTTCTTATTTTCTGATTATGTTGTGTATGGATGTCTGTATTTACAAAAATTGACATGTTTGTGCGTGCACACACACACACACACACACACACACACAGATCAAAATTCTTTTTAAAATACTGAAGGCCAATGAATAGTAGACAATTCTCCTTGTAAACATTAAATTTAAAAAAGAGATGTGAACCACATTTTAATTTAAATAAGTTAGTAAATATGAATGGAAGAAAATTTTAATTAATTTCAAGATTCCCTGAAGGTTACTTAGGTCAACATACACCTGAAGAAGGCTGGAGATTACAACAGCTAATGAATGTTTACAATATATTGTCTTCTGCTATTCAGACCATTACATGTTTAAATTGGCTTTGTTGAATTTAATTTTCATCATCAGTGCATATTTATGTTGGGCTCAAGATTGGCACTTTCCTTGATTGTAAGAAAAAAAAAATTGGATAATCAAAATTGGAATGAAGATAGTAGGGCCTATTTTTCTTAACAAAATACACATGTGTTGCGTGTAATACTGACTGAATAACTAAACTAGGAATCAATCTAGCTCTTTTTCATAGAGAACAGCAGCTCATGCAAATTTTGTCTGACCAATGGTATGAGTCTCAAGGCTATACAAGCTTGTGTTTTTGGAGAGGCATGCATATTTTCTTTTCAGCAACCTGACAGCTGAGTTTGAAGATATGTATGTATGTATGTATGTGTATTTTTGGACTTGTCTTTCTTTTACATGTATCCTATCCATGAAGACAGTTTGCAACCTATTCCAAATTCATGGAACAATTAAATTTCATCTATGCTTCCTATATATATATTTTTTTGTTAACCAGCTAATGTAACCAATTTATTATAACAGGATTCTCTTTAATTCTGTTATGACAGTAATTATACTTATTAAGGCCAAACCAGTTTTGTTTCATAGCAATGTTGACTTATTTAAAATAGTAATCACAGTTTTGTTAAATTTTCTCTGTTGTCTATAACTGAGGTGTTAACATTCCAAGTTTAGACAATTTGAGGCTTTGTTCATGTTGCTGATAATATTTCAGTTGATTTATGCTTTAATCCTGTACACTTGATAAGAGTTGAATGAATTGATTGAAATATTAAATAATGTCAAAAATACAAAGAAGGGGTTCAGTTATTCAATTAAAATTTAGATTTAATGTTTAAAATTTTGGTAATATTTTATTGTTTTTTACTATGTAAATTTTTTATTTTTTTTATTGAATGCTATGACCCATATAGGCAGTCTTGTCTTGCCAAGCATTCTTTGTGTGAATAGCCATGTTTTTTGGGGAAAGATAGTGAAGTGTTTTTTTCTTGCCATCGTCTTGGTTTTGAATTCATAGTGGTCCTTCTCAGAGACTGGCTGTACCACTTAAGGCTAGAAAACCTTGGTTACCATCCCATTTAGCTCATCAGTGGGTGGGGGGAAGAAAAGATAGATTGATGCCTCTTTTTTTAAGGGCATTAGTGTAAAAGTGAATGCAACATGTTAGGCCATGAACTTAGCTTGCCAATCCTATTTTCTGTGCTAATAGCCATCACACTACCCAATCATACTTATTTTTACTTTTAAATTTTGGAGTTTTTTTTTTTTTCTGAAACTTGACAAACACCTTATAAACTTGGGTTGTTTGTATTCAGAATTAAACCTCTTCCAGTTTTTATTTTACACTTAAAAAACTATCATGTCTTGAGCTTTTAATATTTCCCTTCATATTTGAATAATCTTAAATATAGTTGGTTCTAATATTTTGTCATTTTTCTTTTGTTTTTCAGTCAATGAACTTGAACAAGAAGGCAAAGATGCAATTGAGTCCAAATTGAATATATCCAGCCTGGCCATTGATCCTGAGGGATACAAATTGGGTTGAGTGTTTTAAGCATTTATAAGTTTTGTACCTTTTTTTTTTTTACATGTGTGTCCAGGCACAGGTATACCTCACTTTACGTTGGTAACTCGCTCCAGGAGAAGTGACTTAAGTCAAAAAATAATTGGTTATATTTGTCTCCAAATCTATTTGTTAGGCCAGTGGTTCCCAACCTTTTGGCACTTGCGACCCCTTGCCTAAAAGTTTGAAACCCATGCGACCCCCTACTTAGGGCTTACTATCAGCAGTTTAATTTTATTTTTATTTTCTGTGAAGGACAGGGAACGAAACAGCTAAAAAAAAATATTTTAAAATTCTGTAATTATTTATTATCAAATTAAAGTATATTGGTCCAATCTGAATTCACAAAAAGAACATATATTTCTTAAAATAGTATTATCATAGGTTTAAAAATCTATCCAACCCACCTAGTGAGATGCCTGATGTTGCATTTCAGCAGCAAGCTTTGAAATTTGTGGCCGAGTGTTTGTTAGAGCCAGTCTCATGTCATCTCCAACATCCAATCTGTTCCTATTCTTTGTTTTTATTTTGAAGCGGGTAGTTAAGAGTAAAGAAAAGAAAGATGGTAGCCGGGGAGGGAAGAAAGTTGCAATTCTTAGAATGAGACCAGGTGTGGAATTGAGAAGTATAGTATACAGTGTAAATGTAAAAAAATGTAAGAGCTTGAAAAATGTAATTGATGAAATACAATTAATGTTATCCCAAGTTACTTCAAACAAGGCTACACGTTCCCCCTGCCAAGGCGTTGCTGCCCCCCTGCCAAGGCTTCACGACCCTCCAGGTGGTTGCGACCCACTGGTTGGGAACTTCTGTGTTAGGCTAAATCACAAATAGCCATTCCCAGTTCTGTATTTTATTTATAAATACATTTTTAATAATATATGGTCAATAAGAATCTATTTTAAGCTTACAGACAAATAAGTTTTAGTTTTACAGAAAAAATATTAATCTAAATTCATGAATACATGTACGTACATACTTGTAAATCTAGATGTTTACAGTAAATCGCTGACTCTTTATTTGTGAATGTTGTTAAATTTATGTTAAATTTACCTATATTTGCATTAAATTTATTTACATCATGGACGTAGATGGTTGTGGATCATCAGCATCAACAGTTGATTCTAGATGTCATTGTTTGATTGAATTTTTAATAAGAAATTAGTTGAGTTCTTTGAACTGTGATCTACCTTTTCTTAAGGAGCAAAAGCTTCATGACAAGCGTGTATAACTTTTGAAAAGCATTTGGGTCCATATTCTTGAAGTCTTTTTTTCTATGAAAGCAAATGCTTCCTGCTTTTTCTTTAGGGAAATGTGCTTTAAGAAAATAATGCACTTCTAATACTCTTCTAGTGATATTATGACTTCAATATTTGTGGTAAGCAGATGTAAAGTCGAATAAAATGACTTAAACTTGATTCTTATTTTTGTATATATTCTGTGACAAATAATGTATAATCGGGAATGACTTAACTCGAAACAGTATAACCTAAGGTATACCTGTATTTAATTAAAAATATGTAGAGAAATAATTCTATATCTAAACTTATTTATAAATGGAACTTTGTGTGTGTCAGTTACCTATAGACTCCAAAACGGCTGAACTGATTTTCTTGAAAATTTACACAGTTGTACTATAAGCGTCTGCGAGTGTTCTTAGCTAGGTTTTGTGTCGAGGTACCCCCGATAAATATATTGGGTTATAGAAGGAGTGGTCAGATTTTAATCAACTTTGATACACTCATAGGCAAAGACATAAGAAACGATATTCATAAGGTTCAAGGATGCAGTTCTTACAATAGTGCAGAAAATCGATTTTATATATATATATATATATATATATATATATATAAAAGGCAAGATGTTTGTGTGTGTGTCTGTTTATCTGCCTGTATGTCTGTATTTTTTTCAGCCCTTTTATTTTAGTTTTTGCTTTGGGTTTGGCTCTAAGTAGGTATAATTGTAGTTCTTAGTCTCAGCCGTGATGCCATTTACTCAGAGGGCTTATTTAGCCTTCAAAATTCAGTTTACGACGAAAAAAACTTATTTGATATCGATACCAGGATATCAAAATTTGAATTACATCCATTCATGTTTCTTTCAGTCTACGGTTTCGCTCTAACTGGAAACAACTATTGCTTTTTTTAGTCTTTCGTGCCAACGTCCAAAGAGTGTGAGCTCCAGGACCATGGATTAATTTTAAAGCTTACATTACACCCGAGCAATGCCGGGCTATACTGTTAGTCCATCATATATGAAAATTACAAAGAATGAATAAAAGTTTTTAGTATTAAACAATAATTTCACAAAAAACTTCAATTTTTTTTTTTTTTGTTTACCTTTTAGAAAATGCCAATAAACTGTTTTACTATTTACACATTTATTGATTATTGATCAGCCTTTTTTTAATAATTACCTAACAGCGGTATGATAAGTTTAAAAATCTATTTTAGTTTTAAAAAGTACCTTCACAACATCACACAACTAGATGGGATTGTAGATATGGATTTTTTTCAGTATAGAAATATTCAAGGGATGTGTAATGTAATACAGAAATTTTGATGGATCATGAGTCGGTCTGGGAATAAAAATATGAAAAGTTTGTGGAATGTCAGTGATATTGTGGTTTGGAGGAGAAAAAAGCACAACTGTGATGCTACTTCTTTTATTCAATTGGATTTAGGATGATAAAAAGGAAAGGTTAAAAAAAGGATGAAGTTTCTTTTCTTATTTTACTTTACCACTTTTAACTGTTTAGAAGAGAGTAAATCACCTAAGCAGAATTGCTTTTCAGTTTGATTTGGTCCAATCTATTGTATAGTCAACATTATGTAAACATAATGACTATTTTAAGTCATGCGGTTTGTTTACATACTTTGTACTTCATTCAACAACCTGTTCTTTGAACATGTCATCTATAATTGTCATTTCCAAGTCACAGAGCTGAATTTTGCTTTCATTCAAAGAGAAAAAGCCATAATTCCAATTGTACAAGTGAAATGTAAAATGTAAAAATAACAGTGCCTATGTCAAGTTTCATCCTTTTTGGTGACAGATCAAATCTGAAAATGGCGCTTGCAGCTTATATTTTAATAATATTAAGACTGCCCCCCCCCCCCAAATCTCTTATTGGTTTAGATTTTATCAAGTGTGTGTGTGTGTGTGTGTGTGTGTGTGTGTGTGTGTGTAAAAAGATGATTAAATGGTCGCTAAATTTCAGTTAACATTTTATAAATTATCTGATATAAAATACACAATGTTGCATCAGTAATTCTAGAATATACACACACACACACACACAGTGTTATGATAATGTTTGGTGCCCAGATTGTGTGTGTGTATGTGTGTTTTTTTCCCTTTTAGTTTTACTGATAAAAGCTATTTTGGTAAGCAGGTTTTTTTTTTAAATTTTTTATTGTAAGTTCTTGATATCAGATTAACAGTTTTAGTGCAAAGAATTTATCACTTTAAGTAAGCTCGTGCCGACTTTAAAATTTTGTGAGAATGCACTCATTTGTTGAGGCTAGTTTTCTTGCTGTTCCGTTTACTTTTCCTTATTTACAAAGAACTCGGTGTGATTTAATATTTTGTAGCGTTGGTCTTGGTTAGTTTTCTTTTTCTTTGTTCTGCAAATATTTGATTTCTTTTTAATGTATGTGTGAGTAGATATCTGCTTAATTGATTTATATTGAATAGGTATTTGCTAAATTGTTTTTTTTTTTTTGTTAGTTGATTGGTGTCATTTAGGTTGACTTCTTTTTTTTTTTTGTATTGATCTCTTTTATTGGCTTGATCTTTTTTCTTATACATATATATAATTCTAAATAGAGGAATGATTTAGCAATTTTGTTTCCATTACTTATGAATTTGGGCAGAAAAGTAATTCTGTGTTTTTATTTGCAAATTACTTTAAGTCAGTAATAGATTTCCTAAACAAATTGTAAAGGTTAGTTGTACATATTGTCTGGGTAATTGCAAATTCAGGTTAGATCTGCAAAATGTTTTTAGGTTAATGTCTAGGCTTATACAATTGTCAATAGTTGTAATAACTAATTGGGATGTTGACTACATCTATCTACCAAATTGCTTATAGATGATATGTTTTAAAATTCTGCCAGACAAGTTTCCATCTGAATGCCACAAACTGATTACTATGTTTTAAAACAGCATAAATAGGTTTTAATCTAGTTGTAAACATAATAGAACTAACCTAATAATGAAACTGTCATGTATCTATTCTCATATGCATCAGTATTTATAAAAAAACTATAAGAGATATATAAACTCTATGCTAATATATCTTGCCCCTCACCTATGGGTTAATTAGTAAGAATTGTATCACTAAACCATTATCTCTAAAAAAAAAAAATTTTTGAATCTAAAAATATGTTCTGGCTTTAAATAACGTACACAAGATTAAGCTGTAGAAAACGAGTCAATCAATCTACGTCAACATTGTCATATCTTTTCTGCCTCATTATGAAGAAAAAAATCTCATTTTCTGTTGTCTTCATCTTCAAGCCAATATAAGTAGTCAAATTTATCCATTTTTGCATAATTATATATATTTTAAATCCAAAAAGGATGAGTAAATAGGTAAAATCCCCAAAACCAAATCCTATTAATATTAATTTCATTAATATTAAAACTGATTCAGGTGGAGTGCTCGATGTAAATAGTATTATCTATTTACATAGCCAAATATAGTATGTTAAAAAATTCTGAAATTTACATTTCGTTGAAGGCTAAAGAAACAGAATTTAACTTTGAAAATATTATGTATGCCCAGGTGGATGGAGTTTCTATGGGTAGCCCCTTGGGTCTCTTTTTAGCTAACATTTTTGTTGGTTATCATGACAGCATCAGAAACCATACATCTATCTACTTTATGTTGATGATACTTTTTCTATGTTTAACAACATAGAAGAGGCAACTCTTTTTTTTTTTTTTTTTTTTTGAATCCTTAAATTCTTTACATCCATTTTTAGTTTTCACAATAGAGGAAGAGGTAAACAACTTTATTTCTTTTCTTGATGTTCTTGTGGAAAGGAAGAATGGTATTTTTATTACCAGTGTTTTTCATAAAGATACCTTTTCTGAGTTGAACAGGATCTGTTGTATTCTCGTCATTAATGGTTTTCCAACTCGTATTGTTGACTGTACAATAGAACAAAAAATAGATAACTTTAATATACCCACTAAATTTGGCCCTGGTCTGTGTCCAATTTATCTCAGATTACCTTGGCTTGGCAGAAAATGTAAACTTTTTAGCAACAGTTTTCAGTATTGTCTCTGCTACTTTTTTTCAGCCAAACTAAGTGTTATTTTTGGCACTCGCTTGATTCTCCATTCATTTTCTAAAGACCATCTACCCTATCATAATAAAAGTTTAGTTATTTATAAATTCAGATGTCAGTGTGAAGCTGAATACATAGGGCGGACAAGTCTTATGTCAGAGTCAAGAATAAGCCAACATGTTACTAGTTAGATTGCAATTTTGTGATCATACTCGTATGTCACAATCAGTGCATGAGTCTTCAATTGGACAACACCTATTAGATAATGAGTTCTGCTCGTCTTGTTTTTCAACTGACTCATTTTTCATTTCACATGCAGGCAGATCAAAACACCACTTATTAATTTTGGAAGTTTTATGCTTAAAATTATTTTAGCCTGTACCGTGCAAGCAGGAGAATTTTTTGAGAGCCTTGCATTTATTCAGAGATGCAAGCTTTATTTTTTTCCTTTTTATGATCCACTGGATCATTTTTTTTCTTTATTTATGCATTTTAATCGTAAATTTATTTATTTTGTTTTCTTAATTTTACGTATTTACAATATTCGTGATTTTAAGTGTGTTCCAGTTCTATCTCTCATAATTCTTTCCTAATCAATTCAACATAATTAAAGTTGCCAATGACTGGTCTCTGATGAAGTATTGGCTGAAAGGCAGCCTAGGTCCAGATGTTTAAAAGAAAAAAAAACACAAAAAAAAACAAAAAAAAACATGAACATGAAATTATATTTATTTAAATCTATATTCCTGTTCTGTGGTATCAAATCATTATCTCTCTCTCTCTCTGTATGTATATCTATCTATCTCTCTCTCTCTCTCTATATATATATATATATATGATGATTATAAATTAATGGATAGTGACTCTGATTAAGGAATCAGAGAGCTGAGTTTGAATCTTGATTCCCTTAGCTATGGGTAAATAGTAGGAAATACTGAGTCCTGTAACCTTAGGTGGTAAACAATTGTGACAAATGCAAAGGCCAGAGCAGTAATGGTCAGTGATTGCCTTTGTCTGGGTTTTGAATAGAAGTCTAAAACATTGCAGCTTCAACAGAGGGTCTCAAAAACTCTGAAGCGTTGATAGGTCTCCCACACCCAGGTTAGTGACCAGCTAAAACCACTTGCAGAGACGCGCTGAGCCAACTTGCGACATTGGTTCCAGTGATGTCATTCCTCATATTGCCTCTTAGCATCCAAGCTGCCACTCTTAAAACAAAAAAAGAAATGAAACTTTTCATTGATACCATTTTATGTAGTAATGTGGGGATCTAGTAATGTCACACCATCTAGAAGAGCAATTCTAAATTCAAAACTTGTGGAGGTTCGTTTGGAAACCTTGTGGTATACTGTGCACACCATTCTTCTGTATTTGACTTTCCCAAAAATTGTTTGGTTCTGCACAAGCCTTCACCACTATAATCAAATGATATGTGCAGGTAGTGTGGCTGTTGTTTCTAAGAACTAAACTGCTTGACCGTCATTTGTCGAAAGAGTCCAGTAGTATAAATGATTAAGACAAATATAAAATTTATTACTTAGTTGATTGATGTTATATTAACTAGTATAATGCATATAGAACCTTGATACTTATTTGTGATTTTGATATGATTTGTGAAATTTATTTTTACTTATAAAAAAAACAAAAACAAAAAACAACACATAATTGCAAAGTATATTATACTCTTTCATTAAGGATATGTGGTGGAGAGGTTGAGTTTTCTATCGTTCCTTGGAGAAGAGCTAGAACAGACTCGGTCAGTTAAGTGCCATACGTGATACACGCTTGGCCGATTATGTCTCGAAAAAGACATGACTAACTGGGCAGAAGATTATCCCGTAGTAGGTTGCCATTACTTTCTGCGGTGGACTGGTTGCCAGCCAAGGCTATAGAACCCAATCTGTACTGTTAACTCCTAACTGGAGGGAATAGACGGATTAATACCTTTCCCAAGGTTATTTGCACGTAAGTGAATGCAAGGGATTCAATTGGGATTTGAACTCTGCTCCCCAATTTCTTGTTCCAAGCAAATATCCACTGCACCGCAACACACATTCTGCAGACTGTGACTGACCTTAAAAGTGATTGTCAGTTTGCACCTTTTAGGTTGGTTAATCTATGTACTGTTAGCGTCAGAATTATGGAAAAGGTGAGAAACAGATTTATTAATCTTATTAAAATTTGAGAAAAAATATTAATGATAAAATGGTTCACCTCTGGTCTTACAGATTAGCTCTTTGCTTCCTCCACTCTTCTACTACTCTACAAGCTTTCTCTACATTATGATGTGTAACAAATAACTCTAATGGATGACATGAGCTATGTCAACGGATAGTCTGTCTCATACCAAAGGGCAGTCCCGTACTACTCTCTCAATAGACAATGTGAACCTGGTGAAGGGTAACCTCGCAGTACTCTATGATTGGATTGCTTATATAAGCCTGTGACCAGGATTCTCACACATCTAGTTTGTCACTTTATCTCAAAAGGTTTCATTCGTTAATTTTTGTTATTTTATTCTCTTTTGGTTATGGGCTGGCTGCTTTTGAAGGTCATATTTTACAAATTTTATGCTGGTTATAAAAACACATTTTAAGACTTAAGATAAAATCACTCACCATCCCCTTTTATGTTTATATCCCATTCATAGTATCATATTGTATTAACCCTTCATGAACTTTCAGCACTTTGTAGGCAAATTTGCTTCCTGAGCAAAATTTTTGTCCTGGCATTTTGATTGCCAAACAAGTGTGATGCCATATCCTCCTATGGCAACAGTGAAAACAACTTTGACTATAATCAAGAATAAGGTGTTGAAAAAGTGCAGGGGAAGAGGAAGCAAGATTTATGAATAACGCAGAATGATAATGGTCAAAAAAACAATTTGAGTTTGAGAAATCGAATTTTACAAAAAATAGTAATTGTAAATAAAAATTGATGTTAAGTTGTTTTTTTTTTTTTTTTTTTTTTGTATTAGTTGATAAATATAAAAATAAAATATAGAAAGAAATGAAATTTTTGCTAAGATTTTCGTTAAAATTCTTAATTCCTGTCTTGGTCCAAAACAAAAACATGAAGCTTTCTCTTGGTTTTTAAAAACTGAAAATTGTTATTAATTATAAGAAAGTCTTTCTTTTGTTTTCTTCTATCGTAATCCTTTTATCATTTTTATATTCTGTGAATTTAACTGAATAGGAATCATAAAATAAAGAATACTACAATTTAAACTTATATCCTATCATCTTGGAGTGTGAACAACCGTCTCTTATCATTGGGCTATGATGGGTTATAGACTATCAAAATTCAAATTTTATCATATAGCTATGTACTTCCTTATTCAATTTTCTCTCTGCAATATTGTTTTGTTTATATTTAAAAGAAATAATCATATTGTCAGTTTCTTTTTAGATGGTACAGTGTAATTTATGATTTTGTCTTTTTCATTTTTTTGTTTTTTGCTTACACTTCATTGAAATTTTCTGTTTATTATTTTTGATGATCAAGTAAAGAGTACAAATTGAAAAGGTAAACAAATTCTATTACTAGATGCAGAGAAAATGTAGCTAAATGGTAAGATTTTAATTTTAATTTAGTATGTTAATGTATTTTTGTGACTTAACAGCAAGAGACTGTAAATTCAAATTTATTTTTTAGCTTTATTTGCTGCTTAAAAAAAAATGACCTTAGCATTGCGATAAAAAGTAAACCGAAATGAAAATGAGTAAAGTTAAAAAAAAAAAAAAAATAAAATGATTATCTAATGAATTTGAAGAATTTAAAATTAAATGTGGTAGGAGTGATGGTAAGGTGTGTACAAGGGTCGTTACTCTTGGTAAGAAAATTCAAGAATAACTTCCCTTCCATTAGACATAATCGGAAAATGGCTAGTCTGAAAATGAAGACTAATTTAGTACGAAATTCGTTATAACATACTCACCAAAAGAAAGTGTGTGTGTGGGAGGGAGTGCTTCAAATAGACTACCTTGTTAGTGATTAGTTTTACAAACAACATAAACTGTCGTCTAAATTACTCCATAATGAAAATAGTACTGACATCTCATTTTAAGATATATTTAATTTATCAAAATTACACAAAAATATCTTGAAATACTAAAGAGTAAATTTATTCAGTAAAATCGCCATTATCTTTAACCACGGCTTCTAGACGACTTTGTAATTTTCTGCAACTCTTCTGAACGATCTGCTTGTTTAAGTTGGTGAATGTTGCCATCATCCTTGCCTTCAGTTCGTCTTTGGTGCACCCCACATATAATAATCAAGGGGATTGCAGTATAGGGAGTTAGGTGGATAGATGTAAGGAGTGATGTGGTAACTGAAAGTCTGACAGCCATGACTAGGTTCTCCTGCTTGTGTAGCATGGTGCAGAGTCCTGTTGCTAGACATGGGTCTTCTAGCAGTCACCCCTCTTGACCCACTACAGCACTACTTCCTTAAGGTACTTGATGTAGGACTCTGTGTTGAGTCTTGGGGCTCTCTGGTAAAATGAATGGAGGCATAATGTTGCTATCACTAATGACCACTCCAAACACCTTTGTACTCTTCCAACTCTTGCTGAATTCCCTGGACTGTCTTCAGATTGACATCCATATAGTCTGAAATGTTTATATTTGAGCTTCTGACATGAATTCTAAGCAGTACAGAAATTTCAAATTTCTGGCAACGTGAAATGGCGACAATTTACTCATCGCACCCTGCATATTTGTGAATAATAAGTTGCAGTAAACAACTTGTAGGAGTTTAATGTGCTTTCTTCTGTAATTCTCCTTCATATTTGACCATTGGAAAATTTGAAGATTTATTCCTCTAAAATTCTTATCTATACTAAATGAATATATATTTGATTCTTCCATTTTTATCAATGATACTATTTTGGCTTTCAGAGGAAAATGAAGAACGTTCTATGATTGAACCTTCATCTCGAGATGATTATAAAGTCAAGGAACTGATGAATGTAAGTCAACTTGTGAGCTAATACTTTTAGCCTGCAAAATGCTTTCTCTTTTCTCTTCCTATCCCCCCCCCCTTTTTTCTTTCTTGCTCCCCTTCTAGGACAATCACAGGAATTGTTTAGCCTTGTATTACTCCTGTTTTGCATTAAAGAAAAAAAAATCTATTTTGTTTTTAATATTGGGTTAGAGAATGTTCAGTATATTTGTAAATACCCCAAAAGTTTTACATGAAAATATCTGTAATTTTAGGTATATGATTTTTATTCATATAACAGATTCATTTTAAGAAGTGGTCAAAATGGATGAAAAATGTTAATTTTTGTTTCTTTTCTCTTTTAATATCTCTTTCTGTTCAACATTTTAGATTTTGCTTGGTTGGATTAATGATGAACTGGCTGATCAGAGAATTATTGTCAAAGATGTTGGAGAGGATCTCTTTGATGGACAAATCCTGCAAAAACTGATAGGTATTGGTTTTAATTTTTTTTTTTTCTACTGTCATTATGATCTTGTCTTGATGCATGTTTTTGAAAATGAAAATTTGTATCAATAAATTATTCTTATCTACAAAAAATTCTTAAAATATAAAATTATTTTCTGGCTTTCAATAACCAGCAAAGGTTGATCTGATGTAAAAAAAAAAAAAAAAAAAAAATACAATAAAAAACAGAAAATTCTGTCTAACAGTATCTTTTATGTGCCATGTCCCTTCAGGATATAGACGATCATGGCCCTCCACCTCCTCCTGTCTCTTGTTGCTCTTGATACATGTTATCCTGTTATTTTTTCCAAAACTCAGTTCCACTGTCTACTTGTTCAAACTCATCTAGTATGACATGCATTATATTTATGATGTGTAAATGTTCATTTGCTCAGTTATTTTATAAACTGATTTAATGTGTTTATTCAAATGGTTATTTTTTATTTTTATCACTTCATTCTCGAAATGTATATAGTGTGTGCTTGTGTATAAACTGACTTCAGATATAGAACAACAACCCCTTACACGAATTTTAATGCCTCCAGAAAATATTTACCTGTGTATAGTGCAACTGGTCATTGAAAATGGGTGGTTTTTAAATGTTTAAAAAGAAAATTACCTGTGTATAGTGCAAATCCCCTATTTTTGAATTACATTGTTTGACTGTTGTCCTCATCTTTATTGCTATGTTCATGATGCTTCAGCTGTTGTATGCAGTACAATTTACTGTACTGCTAGAATCTTCCAAAAGGTTTTTCTCAAATTTTTCTTTTCAAACCTTTAACAATTATTTATCACCTGTTAGAAAAGCAAAGTGAAAGTTTATGGTGATTTTATATATATATATATATATATATATATTTTTTTTTTTAATCATCAAGTTTACCATTTTATTGTTATTTTTAGTTTAGAAACCTAACAATAAATAAAAAATAAAAGTATAAAATTATAATCAAATATATGGGAATATTTTTTTATTATCATTGTTAAAAAATATTTCAAGGATAAATAATAATAATAATGGAAGGAATGGATTATTCTGAATTTTGTTTTTTTTTTCTTTTAATAATCATTTCACTCCAAGCAAAGCAAGACTACCACTGGTGCACAGGGGTTTAGAGTGAAAGAAAAAAAAACAAAACAAAGTACAGGAGATGTCAAAGAAAGGATAAGAGGCAGGTGGGAATTAACTAGATAGTTGGAAATCGTAGCTATCAGGGAAGCAAGTAAATGGAAAGGAATTTCACAGCAGGAAGTGCAAGAAAAGAAACTGTCAGAGTAGAAGTGGTGGTTACATTTAACTATTTTGGCGATAAAAGGGTGGGACCTACATGGCAATCTAGTAGCACAAGTAACTACATATGATCAGGGATTATAATGTTATGTTCACAAGAGAAACTCTTTCAGTTGAGTTGATTTTCAGAAACGCCCTCTGAATAAATGTAGATACCTTATTCGTCAGCACCTGTTGGCATCTTCTCTTATTCTCTTTCTCTCCTCTAGTGTCAGTGATGGAGATGGCTGTGAAGGCCTAGCCTACTCCTGAAGAATCATGAGCAGGAGTTATAGAGGAGTATGGGTGGTGTACATGGTTGGGCAGCTCAGGCCCTCCTGACAGCATTTTACAGATCCTCTTCATGTTTATGGTTGGACTCTAAAGTCCCAGTCTCATCTTGGATGGTCCTATGCCAGGAAGCTTGATTTGCAACAATAGTTTCCAAGGTATCAGGGTCAATGTTGGCCAATGTCAGATGTTTTCAACTGATCCTCGAAGTGTTGTTTTGGACTTTCATGTAGCCTCTTGCTGCTGGCAAGTTTTTCAAAGATGATACATGGGATGCATTCTAGATGTGACCCACCCAGTGAAAACAATGTTGAAGGCTGGTAGCCTCAGTGATGGGGAGAGATGTCTGAGAGACCTTATTGTTGGTGATATGGTCCTCGCAACTGATGTGAAAGTTTCTTCGAACGTTTGTTTGCTGGAACCATTCTAGATGTTTGAAATCCAAGCCTTGCAAGTGTATAGAAGGGTGAAGACCATAGCCTGGAAGACCATGATTTTGGTTTTTATAGTGAAAAAACTCTAAAAAAAAAAAAATAAAAAAATAACATCTTCATTTGTACTTTGAACTTGTAATCATTTATAGACAAAATAATTGTCCATTAAACTGCCTTTATTTTCATCTGAAAGAGAAAATCGAATCATCCATAGATTAGATACCTATGTTGTATTTTAGTCAACTGAATAAATCATGTTTTATATTAAGCGAATGCTGTAATTAGTGAAATTTAAGTTTTCTGACCATAATCTTGTATTTCCAATCATGCAATTTTGATATACCCCCGACAATATTTTTTTTCTTTTTTTCTTTTCTTTATGGTGAATGCAAATATAATGAGCATGTCACATATAATATCATATACAATATGTCATATACAATATCTTATGTCATGTTATTTTGAATAAATTTTTATTTTTTTTAGAAAAACTAGCTGGCATCAAAGTTCAGTTTCCAGAAGTGACTCAATCTGAAATTGGGCAAAAGCAAAAATTACGTGTTGTCCTTGATGAGATTAATAAAATTTTGGGTTTAGGTCCAGCATCCCCTAAGGAAATCAATTGGAGTGTTGACAGTAAGTATGAAATTTTGACTGTTTTTATCTGTTCTCTCATACTAATTTATAATGATTTATAATTATGTTTCTGTTGACATTAACTTCTGAAATTTTTCAGTTGTCAAGTGCATTTCATATTTGATTATAAATTGTCTGGGTATGTGCATTGCAGAGACTATACCATCACAATAGTCAAGAAAGTGCAGCAGCAACTGTATTTACTGAGGGTTCTCAGAAAATATTTACAAGGATAACTGTTGATGACCTCTTGCTGTTCTATTGAGTGTCCTGTTGTGCTGCATTACTGTTTGGCATGCCAGTAGCTTGGAAGCAAACAGGAGAGCCCACCAGAGTGTTATCAATATCACACAGAAAACAACTGTCTGCTTTCTACCCTCCTCCTTGGAGGACATTTCTAATTCTTGCTGTTGTAGCAGAGAGAAATGAATAATGAAAGACAGCACACATCCAAGATACCACTTGTTTGATCTGTTACCCTCAGGGCAATATTTTAGATCTATTCTATGGTAAAGTGCTTGTGTGACAGCTTTTATTCTTGGGCCCTGAGTAAAGTGAATGTTGCTGACATATTTTAAATGTGGTGCAGTGGATATCGACTCGGAACGACAAATCAGTAAACCAAGTTTGAATTCCAGTTGAATTCCTTGCATTCACTTGGGATAGGTATTAATTCATCTCTTCCCTCCATTTATTGGTTAAAAAATGGGACAGATTGGGTTCTATAGCCTGTATGGGGACTGTCAGTTTTACCTGAATTAATGATCTCTTAAGATGTTAAACTGCCAGTGACCATGCTGCATTGAATTCTATGTTCACATTTTGTCTGTCTTTATAGCGTGTGTGTGTTTTTCATTTATCACTTGTACTGCAATCATACAGAGCTACTTCCTCCAAAAATTTTATATATATTTAGGTACCTCCACTGGAGTCCAGTTATTTTTCTATACCTCAATTTAAATTGAAATTTTAAAAATAAATAAGTTATCTTCAAACTTTAAAATTAGCTTTAATTGAAAGCCAAGAGATTAAATTTAATAGTTCTAGTAAGCAAAACATACTGGTGTATTTTTAACCGAAATTATATTGATTGGAATCTAAAATTTTGAAATTTTACCAATTTTTTTAAATATACTGCCATTTTTGATTGATTGACACATTATGTAAACAGTAGCCAAATTTCTGTTTTTAAAAATCTTGCAAAAATAAAATATACATCACTGACACGTTATTTAAGTCAAATTTTAAAATTAAAACTTACCTTTATCTGTTTTCAATCAATCAATAATTGCTTACTGCCAGAAATTTACAATAAAAAAAAAAATTACGGTAGCCCTGTTTTTATGTCAGTCATTGAAACAATGACTGACATAAAAACAGATGTTGACAAGAATGCAATGTATGATGACCAATCGTGCTAAAATTTTTTGTTTTTAACTAAATACATCAAGATATGGCTTTATTTTTTAAATGTTTTTGCAAGTTTGCAGTTAATAGTTGATTTTATCATATTGCAAACTAACTTTATTTTCGATTCACATTTGAATATTGATTCTTTTTCCAGGTATCCACTCTAAGAATCTTGTGGCCATTCTTCACCTTTTAGTGGCATTAGCTCGTTTCTTCCATGCACCTATTCGTCTTCCTGACAATGTTGTTGTCACCATTTTGGTTGTCCAGGTAGGAATTTTTTGCTGTTTTGATTTTCACTTTTCACAGATAAATAAGAAAAATCTGAAAAAAAAAAAAGTTATCAAAGATAATTGAATAATGTAATTGGCTTTTACTGGTAAAAATGGTTTCTAAACCTTTTTTTGAAGTTTTAACAGTCAAGGGATTATTTCTAGTCATAATTAACAAAACTCTGTTCTAATATATGAAAATCCTTGACCTTTTTGATAATTGTCCCAAGTGGGCCTAACTTAAGTGTATTGAATTTTAAATAAAATACTTCAACATTTTGGCTTTACACTTAACTTTTAAAGAGATGGTATAGAGGTTCAACTTAATTTGAACTATTAAACAATTTGTAAGCAAAAGGTTTTATTTTAAAAGTATTTTATACTTTTGACATTGTGCACAATTTGAGTTTAAACAAAAAAATAAAATAAAATTAGTGGCCAACTAGAATTGAAACATTAGGCCACAAATTCAAATTGTTGTTAAATTTACATGCAAGTATAGTTTTGTTATTCATTTTCTCAATCTATTTTCCTCTCAACAATGTGATGTATCTTTTTACCAGGATTTACTTTGCAAATTACAATAAAAATCTATCATTAAGATTAGTATGGTGTTAGTTTTTGTCTTTTTGTAAGTGAGAGAAAATTTTGGGATGATGTACTTAAATGCAAAGAGAAATTAAAAAATTTATTTTTAATGGATTAATTTTTTTTGTGAACCTTTCAATAACAAAATGGTAAAGAATAGCTAAAAGAATTTAAAAATAAACCTTTTTTTTTCCTCCCCAGAAAAGTGGAAACCAGCTAGTAACAAGAAGAGCATTGGAAGAAATTACAAGTGAACATGAGTAAGTGGTTTCTTATTGATGAATCAAAACTAAGCTTTTTTTTTTTTATTAGCCTTTAAAATTTGAAACTTAAATGCTTTTAAAAGTTATAACAATCCTTTAAATTTTTTTTTTCCTCAAATTGTGACCAAATGGCCAAACATAAGATTTTTGTGTGTGAATGTGAAGGGTTTTTGGTTGGGCTGAGAATTTTTCACCATTTATGTGAATCAAGTCTTAACAGTTGATTCTATTTAGAGCATTTCACATTTATACATGATGCAGCAGAAATATCTCCCAACAATATCATCTTCATCTAACTAATGTCTTACCATTACGTTGGAGAAGTTACTGTTGCACTCTGTAACTGGGATTAGGAATAGTCCCTGAATTTGGTTTTGTAAAAAATACCAAGCAACCAGATTGATATCTGAGTAAAATACTGTTAGAGGTCAGTGCCAATTTAAAAAGACAAACAGATTTTGTATTTTTGTGCTTTCAGTTGTTATAATGACCAAATGGACAGGCATATGAAATATTTCTGGGATTTGTATGCTTGTTTGTTTCTCAGTTCCTCTTGGTAACGCTCAATATTTATCAATTTTCATTTGTGAAACAAGAATTTTATACCATTTCCAGATCTGGAAAATAATAAGATTGAAATTTTGACAAACTCAAGTAAGCCTATGGCAGTTGCTCTATATTAGTGCTGTCAATTAAGAATAAATTGAATAAAGTAGTTACTTTTTATATATGTGGACTATTGTCTTCATTTTTGTTGTTGTCACAATGTTTCAGCTTCTGTACTCTCTAGCCTTCATCAGGTGTATGTCGATCAATTTTAAGCTGAACCCTTTATTTAATCTACATTGGTAGATTGTTCTACTGCCTGTGTCTAGAAATATCATGTTCTTGATATAGGCTGGGGAGCAAAAAAGTGAAAATGTTGTGGTGATGATAAAGGTAAGGACAATACTCTACACAATTCCTTAACCTGGAAATTCAGACTGAAATTAGTTTCTTTTAATGTGTGCCATTAAAATGTTATAGAATTATTTAAAATTACTTTTCTCTGCAGTAGTAATTCTCAAACAGGAGTAGCCTGGCTTCAAAGAGAGAAATTTCAAATCTAAGGGAAGGAATTTATCATTTGTATAAATTAGAGTTGGCTTTATTATATGTTTTGGTCTGGAGTGTCTGTCCCTTTGTCCTGCTAGGGGTAGAAGTTATTAGTTGTTTTTTTTTCTTTTTTTTTCAATACTGAAATTTAAAATCATGAAAAACCTAAACTTATATTAAATTTAAAAACTGCTTCAATTTGACGCTTGGAAATTTGTGAAGTGAAAAATGTCTATTCAAGATGGTTGAGGAAACCTGAGATTATAAGATTCTGAACCACTGTTCCATTGTATTCTAGCGATTGGATTTGGATTGTTAGGCACTTTCAGCTACAAAAAAATCATTTAGTTTAAATTTTCATGAGGATTCAATTTTTAAACATCAATTTAAAATGTGCATTGTTTGTCTTTCATTTTATCAACTGCAGAGTATAGTAGGGTCAGTTGGGCCTTCTGAGAAAAAGAGCCCCATGACACAATTAATTTTGACAAAGTTTTAAAATGGCATGCTGTACTGTTTGGCATTTACACCAGAAGCTCCATGAACATTTCAGGGTGTTTGGGTGTCAATCTGAGGACAGTGTAGAGGATTCTGAAAGAGATGAGTTGAATGGTGATTATGAAGGTATAACTGCTAGGAAAACTCACTGAGATCATTGTGATAAAAGAACTCCCAAATTTGTTGGTGACAGCCTCGGACTTGACATAGAGGCCTACATCAAGTGCTTTGAGGAGGTAGTGCTGCCCTGGGTCAAAAGGGTGGCTGCTGAAAGACCCTATGTCTGGCAACAGGACTCTGAACCATGCCACACAAGCAGAAGAACTCCGTCATGCTTTTTTTTTTTTTTTTAAATCAATTCACCCCAAGCAAGGCAGAAATGCCACTGATGAGGGGGGGGGCTACATAACTGTAAAAAGATTAATTAGAAAAGAGTGAGGAGTACAAACTAGTTAGAAAGGAGCAATAGAAAGCTGAGAATGCAGGTGCGATGAAAGATACATAGGTGAAGAGAAAGGGAAGGATATACGGGGGTGGGGAGAGAGCTAGAGTCCAGTGGTTAATAGATGAGTATTGATATTGCATTTAAATTTCTGGAGGTTGTAGCCGTCAGGAAAGCAAGAATATTGGAGTGAGTTCCACAGGCGGGAAGTGCGAGAGAAGAAGCTGCAGGAGTAGAATTGTCGTCTGCATTTGGCTAACATGAGTGTGGATGGGTGGGACCCAGTTGCCAGTCTGGTTGCACTAGTAAACACCTGTTGAGGAGGCACCAGTGACTTAAGTTCGTCCTAGCAGAAGCCATGAAAGTATTTATAGAACAGACAAAGGGAGACCACATTTCGACGGTGGGGAAGTGGCTGCAGTCGAGCCACCAGATCAGTACCTATCACATTGCAGACTCTCCTTTGGAGCCTGTCGAGAACACTGAGGAGAATGGCAGGGGCGCCTGACCATAAATGGCAGCAGTACTCCATGCAGAGACAGATGGTTGACTTCCAATTTCTATGATCACTTCACCCTTTACATCTAGCCACCTAAAACCCCATACTGCAGCTCCCTGGATTATTTTGTGTGGAGTGCAGTTAAGCGATAGAATAAAACTTGTTGTAACACCAAAGATGAAAGAAAACAATGATTATAGCAGTATTCACCAATGTAAATAAGGAAACTTCCCAAAAGAGATGCAGAAGATTCCGAAGTCATTTGGGGGCTGTGGTTGAAGCCGTTGACAATTTTATTGAATAAATTTACTCTTTAGTATTTTAAAATATTTTTTTGTGTAATTTCGGTAAATATAACAGTTAAAATGAGATGTTAGTGTTATTTCCATTTCTATGTGATTTAAACGACAATGTACCCATCGCACTCTATATGCAATCAGTCAGTCAGTTAAGTGCCATGCGCGATACACGCTTGGGCGATCATGTCTCGAAAGAGACATGACTGACTGGGCAGAAGATTATCCTGCAGTAAGTTGCCATTGCTTTCTGCGGTAGACTGGTTGCTGACCAAGGCTATAGAACCCAATCTGTCCTGTTATTTAACCCATAACTGGAAGGAAGAGACGGTTTAATACCTTCCCCGAGGGTATTTGCGCGTAAGTGAATGCAATGAATTCAGCTGGAATTCGAACTCGGCTGCCCGATTTCTCGTTCCGAGCAGATATCCACTGCGCCACAACGCACATCCTGTATATGCAATAGCAATAGATGTATTTAATTATTTTAAGGCTCACCTACCCCGGGGGTATTATAATTTTCCACTTACGAAATGAGAAATTGGAGAGCCAAGTTTTGTTTCATTCACTGATGCACAAATACCTTGGGAAAGGTATTTATCCATCTCTTCTCCCTCCAGCTATGGGTTGAATAGCAGGAAAAATTGGGTTCCATAGCTTTGGTTGGCAACTAGTCTACTGCAGAAAGTAATGATAACTTACTACGGGAAAATCTTCTGCCTAGTCAGTCATGGATCAAAAGAGACACGATCGCCCAAGCATGTATCACGTATGGCAATTAACTGACTTGAAAAAGAAACATTTAAAGAAAATTAGATTACAATTTTTTTTTTACCAATTGAGTTACCTCCCTTGATTGTGAGAATTTTTTTTTCCCCTCTTGCACATTTAACAATGTTTGCAATCTTTTTCAATATAGGCTCTTTTTTATTTATTTTTTATAATTTTTCCAATTTTTGGATATTTAACTATAAAACGATGTACATTTATTTGATATTATGAATATGTGAAGTTATTTGAGTATTATAAAATAATAATTTTTTTTATTAATAAAATATCTTTTTTTTGTATTTATATTAGATTCTTATTTCAAATGGAGTATGGCGATAGAATTTAGTCAAACCATAAAGATTCTCTTTGGGGATGGGAATTATTTCTTTTCAAAATTATTTTGAAAAGCTTATAATTATTATATTTTCATATTTACTATATTTTAAGTGAGATAAAACTAGCGATAATGTTACTGTAACCATGTAAATAAAATTGACCTGAATATCTAAGGATTTGCTAGACTTGACAAGAATCAAAAACCTTTTATCAGAGATGATTGTCAATTTATTTGATTGCAATGATTTATAACCTGGAACTCAATTTTACTGCTTACCAAAGATATCAACTGGTACACTTTAGTCTATGGTTTGTTGGGATTGTTATAGACTAATAAGAATTATAATGAAGGAGAAATTAAAGATAATTAAATTTATTATATTTGGTCATATTTTATTTTTAAACCTGTCATTCAATAATATTTTGATTTTGGAAGTAAAAACAAAAGAAATTAGTTTCTTTTAGGATTTAGTAATTTTGTTGGAATTTAATTTTGAAAAAAGAACACGTAAACTTAATATTGATCTCTTTCCTTTTTGATATGTTTCTTTTCTCTATGATTTGTCTGTTGAAAATCTCTTAAGATTTTGTAGATCTTTTTGACTGATTGTAAAATTGGAACTTGGTCTCTTGTGTTGTCTTTGTGTCATTAATAGAAATGTAATTTTTATTCAATTGCATGAGTACATTTCTTCTACCATACATACAAGGAAGTTATAAAAATAAATTTTGTATATTTTTGACATGTAAGAAGTTTGTACAAGGTCAACATGATTGATTTTTTTTTTTTTTTTCTTTCCTCCCCACCATGATGTTGACATATGGCTGGTTGGACTAAGTAATGTAGGCTTGGCATTTTTGTTTAATATATATGCTTTTTTTTCTGTTTGAATAGAAATTAATTAGGCTGAATTGATTGCTATAAGCATAGAGTACAAAATTTATTAAAATTTGAGTAGTCATATCTTAAATTAAACCATAATAGGCCTAATTTTTCTTTCTTGGCTTATAAAGTATAAAATAGATGATAATTCAAACGCTATTAGCATTAAGTATTAGTTTATTTCACAAACAATTTTGTGAAATTCACACATTTCACTAAATAGTTTTACTAATTTGGTTCATAAGAATTAACACTTTTTACTTTGAAAATTTTATAATTACTCACCCTAAAAAAAAAAAACTTTTGTTAACACTTTTAGTATCAGGTACAATATATTTAGTTACAAGGATAAGTAAGTCATGTTTATTTCCCCTCTTAATTTTCTCAAAAAGATAATTAATGGAGGGTCATTTTTATTTTTTTAAATGGCTTCAAAATTTAACTTTTATTTTTAAATAACACTATAACTGTCACATTGTTATATCATTGTTGCCTGCCTGGTTGTATTGGCCTACTTAGCAGCAGTGATAAGAAATTGCCATTTACTGAAAATAATTGATGAAAATTTATGATGGGTGTCCCCATTTTGGTTTCAATAAAATACTTTGCAGTACCGACTAAGCTGAAAGATAAACCCAACCCACAATATAATATCACAAAACAGGTTGTACTGTATGATACTATATGTCTGTATTAAGTACTAATTTATAACACAAATGCTTAATGACACACATTTCACGGTGTCTTGAAAACACATATATGCATCAAGTACTAGCATTGCAATTTTCATAAATATATCCACTGTGGTGGAAGTATAAATAGGTAGGCATTTTTCTACTTAAGTTGCAATTTAAACAACCTAAAATATTTTAATATTTGAATTACGGCTACTTCATGTTGAAACACCGGTTCTCGTACGATCACCAAAGTTAAGTAATGTTGAGCCTGATTAGTACTTAGATGGGTGAATGCTTGGGAATACCAGGTGCTGTAAGCTTCATGTCAGGTTAGACTAGGTCTGCTACTGGTACCACGTAACCCAGTACTACCTGCCATGGGTCAGATTGTTGGTGATTAAACTGGCACCCCTGCTGGGTGCAAGCTTGGTGAGGAGGGTGGTGTAGGCACCTTGTAGGACCATACAAAAAAAAAAAAGAAAAAAAAGGGACCTGTCAAAGGGCAGAAGAGCTCCTATGAGCCAATGACTACCTACACAAGCAACCAGTATGGTTTAAATAATCTTCAACATGCTTTGCCAAGCATGGCAAGTACAGCACATCCCTGAAATGACAGATATGAAAACAGTGGAGGGGGTTCCTTAATGAGAGCAATAAAACCCTGATCCAGATCCAGAAAATATTTATTTTATTTCAGATGTCTTAAAAAGTGCTTATTTATGTCAGTTTAAACTTCTGGAAGTGTGACTTTTAATATATTTTGCTTGGTTACTTATATGTCTATATATTCCTTCAGTGTTACTTAAAAGAAAAAGAAAATTGATTTAAAAAGAAATATATTTTTCTTTCTAGTATAAAGGAATTGAATTTAAGTTACCCTTGTATTGGTTTTTCTGAAATCACTTCACCTACATTAACATTTCCTCATAATTAAGTTTAGAAAATTCCATAAATCCGGGTTTAAATTTGCAGTTGTAAATATTTTAATATAAAATTAAGAATTAAAAAAAGAAGTGTTATCATTGTTTAATTATTAAATTGTAAGTTTGATTTTTTTTTTTTCAAGGATATAAGTGAGGTTTTGTTTGACTAATAGAAATAACATTTCAAATGTGTTTATTATCATAATTATTATTAACAAATCACAGATGTTTATTTGTAAACACATTACTATTTTACATTTAATGTCTTTGTGATTAAATTTATTTGGATATTGAATTTGCTTTAGTAGACTCTTATAATTTCAGTTATTGTTTACTTGTATTTGCATTTAAACTAACCAGATTTAGAAATCTCAAGCACTATCACTCTATAACTTTATAATGCAGGAGTTTACAAAAAGAACCTTGACCATATATTTTTTTACTTTAGATTTGGGGTATAATTTTTGCATATAGTCAATTTGTTTGAAATTTGTATTTCTTAAAAATACAAGGTAATGTCATTTCAGTCGAGTAATATTTTTTCTTTCTTTAGGGACATGGGAGCTCGAATTGGATCTGGTGAGTATTGAACTTTTGTATTTTAAAGTCTTTTTATGAAATAAAAGCTGGTTAGCAAGAGAAAGGTTAAATGTTAGCGAATTAATTAACTTAAACATATTTCCCCCAATTGCAACATAAAGTCTGTCTCCTGAAGTATGGATTTTTTCTCATTTAAACTGTCATAGAAAAAAAAGACAATTTTACTTCTTGCTGAATTAGCTTTATGAGGTCTTTAGCATAAAGTTTTGGTTATTAACAGACATTTCTCAAGTGAGATTCAATCCTGTTGACAATGCCTACAATAGTGTATCTCCTTCAAAAAGACATTATAGGTGGATGCTTGCAGGCACTAATAGTCCTAACCCATGTTTAGCTATATATAAACTCATTTTGACATTAAATAACTTAACAAAGGTTGATATAAATTAAAACTTTTCAACCCAAGTTCACTCAAGTAAGATTGAATAAAAAATTAATTCATTTGATATATGCATTTGATATGAAATCTGTGTGTAGGGAGATGAAAGTCTATTAACATTGAATGAAAACAATTTGAACTAAGTTTGAACTCAATACTATTAGTTTTATAGAAAAATTTACAAATTATAGCTTTTACTCTTGAAAACATTGGTTAGAAATACAATTGGTGGAATGATGAATAGCAAACATTTGATAACTGTAGAGTGTGCCCATCAAAATGAACATCTGTATGAAAAATAATTAAAGAAACAAAATTCTGAACTTTTAGAAAAGTATTTACTTGATGCTTTTTTTTATTTTTTTTATTTTGAATTCAAAGAATAGTGTTCATTAGAATATGACTGAAATCAATCGAAGTGATAGAGGGAGATAACTCTGTAGGTGCAAGCAAGTGTAAGAAGACAATTTCCTGTGTGTGTGTGTTTTTTTTTTACTTTTCTAATAACATAACTGTCTGAAAATAATTTTATAAAACATTAGGATATAAAGGATTTTGTAAGTCATTAAATAGTGCAAGGGTTGTTCAATGACAGATAAATCGCAGTAAATAAATTTAAAAATGATCTCCCTGATACCATAAGATCCCAAGTAGGTATGTACGCCGATGACACCACAGTTTATTCTCACCTCGTCCAAAAATCTGGCATGGGCGACAAAGCTAACCTTGCAGCCGAGCTTGGAAAGGACCTCCAATACGTAGTGGACTGGGGTAAGAAATGGCTCGTAAATTTTAATGCTTCTAAAACGAAGCTACTATCAATTAATCATCATAGACAATCACACCTACCTCCTATTAGCATGGACCAGGCTTGCCTCCCAGAGAGTAAAAAACTACGCCTCCTTGGTCTCACGCTTTCAACGGACCTCAAGTGGAATGGCTATATCGAATCCATTACTAAATCCGCTGCTATGAAAGTCGGTTCTCTGTGCCTGGAGGTTTTTTTCCATCTGAATCTATCCTGCACATTTTTAAATCTACCATCTGCCTGTGCATTGAATACTGTTGCCATATCTGGTCGGGTGCCCCTGCTATTCTCCTTGGGCTTCTAGACAAGGTACAGCAGAGGGTCTGTAATGTGATTGATACCAACTTAGCAGACCTCCTGCAGACTCTCTCTCACCGGCGCAACGTGGCTTCCCTGTGTCTCTTCTATAAATACTTTCACGGCTTCTGCTCCGATGAACTTAGATCACTGGTGCCCCCTAGGTTCGAATTTGCACGAGATACTAGATTAGCAACTAGATCCCACCCTTTTACAGTGAAACCGATAAAATGCAACCGCAACTTCTACTCCAACAGTTTCTTTTCTCGCACTTCCCAACTGTGGAATTCTCTTCCACATGACTGCTTCCCCAACGGCTACAATCTCCAGGAGTTTAAATGTAGGGTCAATAGACACCTCCTAACAGACTAACTTCCATTCTTTCAAACACTCTTCCCACCCACCCACTATCTATCACCCCCTTTCTGACATTTCCTATATCTAACCACTCTTCCTATTTACCTCCCCCTATGTAGCCCCAAGTGCAATAGTGGCAGTGGAATGCCTTGCTTGGGGTGAAATGATTTAAAAAAAAAAAAAAAATGTCAAATACTTAGTCATACATTGACACACATTGAACTGAACTGCCCCTACTAAATTTCGACATTTTTTTTTATTTCATCATAAGTTAAAAACTTATGACAATATTCCATGTAAGAAATCTAAAATTACTTTGTGATTTTTTTTTTTTTCTTTTTTTTTTTTCAAAATATTTTCTCTTTTATCAGATCGAGATGCTTTTGACACATTGCTTGATCATGCTCCTGAGAAGTTAAATCTAGTCAAAAAAGTGAGTATATATATTTGTATCTTCATAACAATTTTTTTAATTTGCTTTCATGAGCTGAAGATTAATCTTTTAGTGCAGTTAAGTTTGTATTCAGGATAATGTTAAAAAAATTACGTAAATTTGCCAATAAATCATGGAGTTATTTCCCTTCCTACATAAAATTTTATGTAAGCTTAATTCTCAATGAAGACCATCACCAAGATCAAGCTTGTTATTTTTATTTGCAGAGTTTCTAACAATGGTTATGCTTTATCCTAAATTAGAGAAACATTTTTCTCCCCCCATTTCTTTTTTCTTTCTTTCTTTTTTGTCTGAATTGTTTGAATGTGGAATTATTTACAATTGGACTATAAATGACTCTATCACAATGTTTTGGCCATTGTGCTCTATGGTCTTCTTCAGGGAATATCAAACTGAACTCTTTATTTAAGCTTTGTGGGTGGAGTCTTTTCATTCCACTGTTCACGTCTAGGATAACATCGTCTTTATTTCTCTTTTATTGCTTATCTTTTTTTTGTATCTTTAATCAGCTATTGGTACAAAAAAGTATCAATGATTATTTGTATAAAATAGAAAATACCTAGAATGAAAACAAATTTGATAATGTTTGTTTCCATTATTCACGTTTTTTATAACTATGAAGTCATAATTCCAAGATTTATGAAATCTTTCATTATGTTGCTTTTCTTATTAGCATTTTTTAGCTAATTTTCCTCTATCATTTTTTTGTGACCAGGTGGTTACTTCTGTTAAATGTAATTGATAAAAGGTTATATTTCTTTCACTACAGTTGCATTATATCTTAGAAATACAAGAAAAATTGCCCATGATCTGAAAAACATAAATTTTGTGTACATTAGGTTGTTGGGGATAGAATTGCCTGTGTGGGGAATGTTGTTTGAAATTGGTAAAGTTGGTCAGTATAATCACCCCAGATCCACTGCATGTCATTTTCATCTGCCTTTTGACTTTTCTTACAGATGGTCCATTTGAAGAATTAGAATGGAGCAGATGAAATATAACCATAATGACTGAATTCAGTAGTTTTTAACAACTTCTGGAGACTTCTGTGTGATTTTATTTTGTAAATGAAATTCTAATATTCATCGAGTCAGAATTTTTTATATATCTTCAGGCGATTTATAATAACTGATTTTTCAACATTTTTCAAAAATACAACAGGGATTTTTACACTCACAAGTGGAATTTTTAAACAACCAAAAATTTACAAAATTAAGGAGGAGTAAATTAAGGATCATAAAAGACTTTCATCCAGGCTTGTATGATTCTAATATGTATCTGTGTGTGAGATTACATTTGGACATAACCTCTGATCTTTTATTTAGTCTTTTGTTCTAAAAATAATATTATGGCTAAGTCTTCTTCTAAGCACAATCTGCAGACATCACCACTATTGTAAAGTCTGGCGTTTTTTCTTTTTTTCACTATGCACCATGTTATATCAGGGTCTTTTCCATTTTTTTTTGTTTTAATTTCCACATGTGGCTAGCCAATTTGGTACAATTTTTAAGGTTTTCAAGCTTAAATGTAGATTTGTCATTCTATCTGTTTTTAAAAATTCCTTTTGTAGACCCCAGATATGTTTTTTGTCTGTCTGTATCATGTACCTCTGCTTTGTTCTTTTTGGTTGGTGGCTTATTATTTTCCTTTTTTATGATGTAGATTCCCTTACAAACCCTGTAGATGATTTGACTACTTTTATTCAGTCGTTCATGATATTTCTTTTGTAGTGTTTTGCTTATGATCTAACATACACCATGCTTTTGTGTCAGATGCTGGTGGAAATTTGATTTTCGGCAATTTGAGTTGTCCCAACCTTTGATTCAACAGCTTGAATATCCTCAGCACTGTGATATGCATCCTGGCATTAATTTTCCGATGTCTTATATGCGTTGACAGTGTTGCTCCTTAACTGTTTTCAGAGAAGCACAACCCATTTTTGTATGGTGAATCTTTGCTCTCTTTTAGGACATGAATTTTCAACCACCAACACATGGGAAGTCTGTACAATTTTCTCTACTCATGATTAATTTTTTATTCCCGGTTCCTTGTCTATTATTTCGTTTAGATTCCTCATCCTCCCTCTCTTTTGGTGAATCCTGAGAGCTTTTCCTTTTATTTCACTTTGTAGCAATTATTTAATGAGCTTTGGGTTGCTGGCCCGGTGAGATCATCTGGTCTTTTCCAGCATCCCTTGTCTTTCCAGGTGTCTGCTTGTCTGTTCCTAGCCGCCATTCAGTCTATTCCTGAAAGCCAACGGATGAGCCTTAAGTTTGAAGAAGGAAATTACTTGAAAAAGAATTGAAACTCACCTGAAAGTTAGCTGACTGTATGATGTTCTTCATGCCAGTGATACTTCCACCAAGCTTCTTTATGGCATATGATTTCATGAGCTTACATTTATTTTGAATGTCTTCCTCTTGAAATGTGCATCTTTTCAGGGTTTTCCTCTCAACGGTTTCACTTGCACACTGCCCCACCTCACTTATGTGAGACCCCATTATAATGATATACTAGTATTTCAATGTATCATACATTTACTAGTTCAAATATCCAACGGCAAAATATATAGTTTACCTGGGCAGTTCCCTCTCAAATGATGGCTCTCTAGATGTTAGCAAGCTAGAAGAGAGGGTTTGGACTGATGGTGACCTCACTCTAAGAACCAGATTTTCTGTATATGAGACCGATGTGTTGTCCACTTTGTATGCCTCAAAGACTTAGACTGTATTGGTGGCAAATCAAGCTGCTTGAGTGATTTCACTAACATTGTCTCTGGAACATTCTTGGGATCAAATAAGAGTTGCATCCCTGACACTGTTGCCTTTTCCAAGGCGAACACAGTAAATATATCATCAATGATGATAATAAGTCAGGTGCGTTGGTCTGGCCACTTGGTACGAATGGACAACTCCAGTCTTGTTAAACAGCTGTTCTATGGTGAAATGTCATCTGGAGAAAGACTTCAGTGTTGGCCATAAAAAAGGTTCAAGGACAATGTTAAGGAGAACTTGAAGCATATGGGAATTACTGAAGACAACTGGGAGGCATTAAATGCTGATCGTCAGCAATGGAGGGGGTTTGATCTTTGGAGGTGCCAAGTTGTATGAAGAGAGCAAAATTTCTTGTGCTACACTTATGAGAATATGCAGGAGACATGAACTTTTGCCAGCTGATTGTGGCCCTGTTTGGATTTGTGAGGTATGTGGTCGGTCCCTGTTGTCCAAAGTGGGACTGGCGAATCATATGAAGTCTCATCAAACCACTGGACCTGGAATCATTCCTGTTGGTCTTCTTGCTGATTCTACTTTTGAATCTCAAATTTACTCATGTCAATCCTGCCCTAAAATTTGAGTCCACCATCTGGTAGACTCAAACAACACCTCAGGATTCATAGGGATGATATTCCTGCTGCTGTTACCCCAAGGGATCATTTGGAATGCCACATCTGCCACAAATTATGCAGGTCGATTTCAGGTCTTAAGAGCCATTTAAGATCATATGACAGATGAGCAGATGAAGGAAGAGAATGAGAGGATGGGACTCGTCTGATAAGACGAAGCAATCATCATATATATATATATGTTTTCTTTTTTTTTTTTTTTGTCATAATTAAATTAGACCAGTACTCAGTTGTATTAAAATATTTTTAGTACATTTATATTGTAGAGCTTTTGAATATTTTTAATTTGGAAATGAGTTATTTCCGTAACTTAGAGATCACCCTTTTGGTATCTTCAGGCACTTTATAATAACTGATTTTCCAACGTTTTTCACATACAACAGGAATTTTTACAAAAATGCGATTGGAATTTTTAAAAGACTGAAAATTTTCAAAATTAGGAAGGAGTTACTTATGCCACTTAAAACAATTTCATCCAGGTTTGTATGAACCTAATATGTATCTATAGGTGTGATTACATCTGGACATTACTTTTGATCTTTTATTTTGTTATTTTTTTTTTGGTTCTGGAAACAACATAATAGCTAACTTGTCTGTATCTCTATATCTTTCTCTTACTATATATCTATCTCTCTCTTTCTGTCTATCTCTCTATACACACACACCAATAATGTATGGATGGAAGGCAGTAAATAACTGTCTTCGTAGACATTAAACAACAAAAAAGTGCTCAATACTATTGGGAGAAAGCAGAACAGAAATAAACTTATAAATTTTAGAATGCGTACTAATCTACCTGCGTTTCAACCATTGGGTTTCTTTGGGCACATGTCCGGAAATCCAGTAGAAGTCACTTCCAAATATACTAATACCGAGAGAGTGGGAGTAAATGAAGAGAAGAAAATAATTTGGAGGAAAAAAAAATATTAAAGAGGGAAACAGAACTTGTTTAAGAGAGGTAGTAGATTGAAGGAAAATAGAGATTCATCTGGGTTCATATGTACCCATGATTTCATTCTTAAGATGCCTATCTTTTGACATTGCACTTTTCACGTTCAACAACTCACATTTATTTCTGAAAGTTATTATGGTCAATTTTTCCTCCTGGCCCATTTTGCAGCAAATATCTCCCTGGTTCTTTCCTGCTTTCACCTTCCTTACAATGCTCCACTTCATGCAGGGGCTTCTTCCATAGTTTTCTTTGAACTGCCATACACAGTCTGCCAGCTTTGTATCACTTTTGTGATTTTCTAGCCTGAATGAAGCGGTATGGTTGTAGTAGTGTTTTTTGAATGTCTCTTTGGTACAGCTGATGTACACCTTTTTGAAATTAGTAATTTCATCACTGACTTAAACCATGTATACTACTCCTTCAATGCAGCACTTTCCATTCAGTGGACAATTTTCCAAAAAATAGGGGAAGGGCTTTAAACAACATTTCAGCAATACCTCACCTTATCAAACAAATAAAAATGCTGATGGTGCTGGTTTGATTTAAAAAAAACAAGAACTACAATGCTTGTAAAATACTGTCACCTTATCAAACAAATAAAAATGCTGATGGTGCTGGTTTGATTTAAAAACCCCACCCCCCCCAAAAAAAACCAACAAGAACTACAATGCTTGTAAAATACTTACTGTCGAGATGAGTTGACATTGTGATAGAACAAAGCTGAGAGAAGGTAAATGTCTACTGTCCTGAATTACTGAAAAAAAAATGTATATTTTTTCATTTTCTTTTCTAATATTGAACAGATGACTTTCACCATTAAAGAAACAATATTAAAATCTCTTATACAAGATATCAAAAAGTAGAATTTGTTTTAAATATGGAAAGTTTTGAGAAATTATCCTCCAGATAAGTACATTGAAAGCCTGTTTTAAGCTCTGATTGTGGGTAGACATCAGTTATTATTAACACTTTCACTTTATATTAAAAATCTACTCTTCTCTTCAGAAGACTAAATGCTACAAAATTTATGTGACACTTTAACATGATAATCATTTTTGATACTCAATTAACTGTTCCTTAAAAATGATTTTTACATCCATCAATCTCTGCTTTTTTATTTGGATAAGATTATTGCCCTTCGAAGTCGATTGTATTGTTAAAGTATTTTAATTTTATCTCCCTTCCAGACCCTGATAACTTTTGTGAACAAACACTTGACCAAAGTGAATTTGGAAGTATCAGATCTTGATAAACAGGTAAGGCCAAGATTATCTTTTACTTACATTTTTGTATCAATTGTCTTTCATCTTAAGTGGGAGACAATTTCGTTGTACTTTTTTTTATTTCCGTTTTTTTTTTTGTATCTTGATTATTTGAATAAATTAAATTTTAAAATATTACTAAGTTGGATGTACGGAAAGTTTAACGACTTTAGAAAAAAAAATATATAAAAAAGAAAGGGACGTAATTGTGTTGTGCATGTTTTGGTGTAAGGGATATAACTCATAAGTGCATTAGTTGCTATAGAATATATCGTTTTCTTTCATGTCTTACGTTATTATATGAAATGCTGTTCTTGATACATAAAGCGACTGATTTTTTTTTTTTTTTTTTTTTTTTAATTTTGATAATTTGCCTGTTTTTTCTTTTAATTAGGCTTATTTAAGATCTTGTATTATAAAATAAATACTTTTATTTACATACATTTTTATAGCCTTTTTACTGTCATGTTTTCTTAATTTTGTTGATGAGCTTTTGTGAGCTCCATCTTATTTTGGTCATAAATATTAAATCCGTTTTGCTTAGTCTGGCAAATGGCTCTTGTTGTAGAGTACTCAATTTTATTTTCTGCACTAATCTGCAAGACAAGTTCAGTAAGCATTATTCCGGTAGGCATTCTTAAACTATTACAAAAATAATGTTTGGCATAAGAGCACAATATTGAGTCAATCTCACATTGGATTCGGTGGCTATTTTTTTTTTTATACAATTGATAGGCTAGAAACAAACAGGTTAAGAGCTGTCATGAATTCTTTAAACACTCAAAATCAATTCTAAGCTCATTTTTGCTTGATTAAAAGTACTTCAATTTCTTTGCCTGGATTTGAAAAATAATTTTTCATTAGACAGATATGGAATAAAGTATATAGAAATTATTTCACAGCCGTTTTAATGTGTACATATAAGAACTCTCTTTTAGTAACATTTGCATTAATTCTTGACCATTGCCAATACCTTTTTTTTTTTTTTTTTGTTTCATTGCAAAGAGAAAGGTGTAAATTTGCTCAAATTTTAAGTAGAAAACTACAATATTCAGTGCTTGTGTGCCATTTTTTTTCTCTGTTAATTGTCTGAAATGTTTGTGCTAAAAGTGTGTAAAGTTAAACAGTGGAATGACAGTAAAACGAGTGATTTGAAATCTCATCAACAGATAGAAGATTCAAGTGTAGTCATCACAAGAATACACCTGGGTTTTATTCTTCTCCTTTCACTGCTACCACAATTTATCACACAGTGTGTATACACAGGGACCATAAATTTTGGTACTTATAAGTGACTTCTTTCCAAAAAATTTGCATAAGAATGATATTCACATTTGGACTATTATTTTCAGTCATATGTTTTGGTTGATATGCCCTCTGGCCTTCATGTGCTAACCTTAGTGAATTTTGTACTGAAACCTTTTATTTAATCTTTGTGACACTGTGGTCCCAATATAAAGCTACCAGGTTGCTATAAAAGGTGTAGCTATACTTGATTAGGAGTTAATGTAAAATAAAATAAAATTTTTAACACTGACTGTAGTGTGTGTGCATCTAAAGCATGTTAGACTTATGGTGCAGCCCAAGGTGAATAGAATTCTATTCATACATGTGGCATCCAGAACCTAAAAATAACAACAGTTATGAGAACTGGAAGCATAACATTAGCATTTGGGGGAATTTACTGTATTACAAACAAAGAGCTTTTTTTTTTTTTTTTTTTAGTGGAAGAGCTGAAGTTTTTGTTCCCAATTTAAAGAAATGCATATATATCCTTCTACAAAAAAAAAAGTCTGTTGCTTCTTGATGAAATCCACAGACTGTGTACTGCTTTTTAACAACCTTTACAATTTAAGTCAGTCTAAAAAATGGATAAAACTCCTTAGTTTAATTAGAGAGGAGTTTTCTGCTTTGATGTTCACATTTGGTGATATTTTGACTGTTTACTTCAAACGACTTCTACTCCACCAATTGAGTCTTCTTTGATTGAAGATATGAAGGCTCATTTCATAACTGATGCTGTTGAATAGAATATAATTTACTTTTAAGTAAGAAATCTATAAAATGACGAAAAATGATTTTGACTTTTGAGAATACTATAACTGAAAGAATGATTATTTGGGACATTATTCCTTACAACACAATTTATGGTGTGGTAAGAACTCCAGTGATTTAATAATATTGTCCTCTGAACCTAGTGATATTCAGGAAATGATAGATTACATGGAGCGTTTGGTCATCCTAATCCAGAAAAACTTATTAAATTTATTCATAATGCAGGAATTAATCATTGTGAACTTAAATATGAAATTGATTCTGTATTGGAGCAGAGTGAAATGCTGGTTAAATGAAATACCACCCCCACTCCCTGAGGCTACCTGTTATGCTGTGGGTAGCTACCTGTGATGTTTGGGGATGGGATCCTGGTGGTTGAGGGCTTCGAAGTTAGTACTTCCAGTTCCCAACACACCACTTTGGCTCTTATCTGGACTAGACGAGCAGTTGGAGAGACCCGATCCGATTAAACGGCTGGTCAGGTCAAGCCCTAATGCCTGTAAAGATGGCAAATTGAATACTCTAAAGAAACTACCTAAATGAACTGGTCGATGACTAACAACCCAATGAATAGGCTTTAGAAGGCACTATCTAAGGGTCAATCGGCTCTTGAGACATTTAGACTTGGACATGGCTGTTAACGATTCAGCTTGTTCACTAAAAGTTTGGGTAGTGTAACAAATGTGGTGATGGGTGCTTTGAGTCTTTTATGAGTGTGAGTATACTGGTCTGTGTAGCCCTGACTTCTCAAGGCGATTGGGTTTCCCCCTTGACAAGTCCGAAGTGGGTGGGGATCACAGGCAGTGAAAGTTAAATCCTAAAAAATTATGAATCAAAACAAAAATTCCAAGCGATACCTCTTGGACTCAGATTCTGAAAAAGAAATAAGCCCAGACTTTCCAAGATTTATTGTTCTAGAGTCTTTGGGAGAAACTCTGTTGTCAAGATTGTCCCCTTTCTTGATTGAAAATGTAATATTTAGTCAGATTAAGCCAAAATCAGTCAGAAAGATGAGAGATAGCAATTTAATGGAGGTTGAAACAAGAAAACAGGGGGAGTCTTTAATGAAAATGAAGACCTTCCACAATGTTAGTATTAAAACTTACCCTCATGCAAAACTGAACACATCAAAGAGAGTTATCAGAAGTAAAGAGCTCTCTCTGGTCACACCAGAAGAAATCTCATCTGCCTTGGGTAGCCATGGAGTCATGGACTACTGAGGAATCATGATTAGAAGAAATTGGGAAAAACTATTTACTAGCACATACATCTTCATGTTCAATTCACCAAAAATTCCTTCTAAAATAAAAATAGGCTATAATGTTGAATCAGTTGAGTTACATATCCCAGCTATTTTGAGGTGTTTTAGATGTCAGAAATTTGGACATCACAGGGATAGCTGTATGTGCAAACGACTCTGATCATGATTAGGATGAGTGCTATGATGAGATGTGCAAATTGCCAAGAGAATCATCCAGCATACTTTCATACTTGTGAGTTCAGAAAAAGAGGTGGACCTGAAAGAGACTAACACCACCTTTTTAAATTTTTTTTTTTTTTTTTTTTTTTAGCGCAGTCTTATTGGCTATTACATAGTTTCCAATTATCAAAAAATTTCAATATTTAAACAATTTGGGGGGGGTTCAGTTTCTCATACAATGTTATAGTAAATAGATCCTCCATTTTGGAACCACTCACATTGGAGTTGCTTTGTTTTGTTTTTTTTTTGTGACGAGTTGTTGTTCTTGTTTTTGTCTTTTTCAAGTTTTCTTCAGTTCTTACGATGGCATCTTCCTTAGAAAATCCAAGAATGGCTTTATTCAAAAATTTTGCAAAGGATTCAGTTGTTGAATATGCGCAAGTAAAAAAGTTAATTGCACATGATCGGTTTAAGGTTGTATGAAAAACAGAAGTAGCATGGATCACTTAGTGCAGCTGGAGACCTTTGTTAGGGAAGCATTTCTTTGGAAGGAACGTCTCATGGCAGTTTTTTTACTTAGAAAAAAAAAGTGTATGACATCACATGGAAGTTCGGCATATTAAAAGATTTGCATGACTTGGGCCTAAGAGGTAGACTGACTGAATTCATAGGGAACTTCCTAAAATATCTAAATTTTCAAGTTCAAGTAGGAAGTACTCTGTTGGAAGTGCAAGAACAAGGAGTTTCACAAGGAAACATTCTAGCAGTGACACCTTTTTGTGTTAAAATCAACTCTATTGTGAAATCTCTAAGCCCAGGAGTTAGATGCTCCCTTTATATGGCCAATTTTTTAATCATGTACAAATCTTGGCATATGAACAGGATAGAAAGGCAACTCCAACAATACCTAAATAAAATACAGAAATGGGCCACACAAAATGGATTTACATTTTCTAAAACAAAATATGCATTTCTGCAAATTAAGAAAACTTTGTAATGATATATGCTTGAAATTAGATGAAGCACAAATTCCAGTAGTGGAATAGCACAAGTTCCTAGGTGTGATTTTTGACAGGAAACTTTCATCCCTCAATTGAAGTATTTGAAAGTGAAATGTAGCAAAGTCCTTCAACTTCTGCGTGTAGTGGCTCATACTGAATGAGGAGCAGACTGGTATACACTGAACAAACTATATAGATCACTACTCCATTCCAAGCTTGATTATCTTAGTTTTATATATGGGGCAATTAGAAAGTCATACATAAAACTCCTCAATGCTATTACTATCAAAAGCTCGAACAAGTACTCGAGGCTTTTAGGACATCCTCGATAGAGAGTTTATACACAGAAACTGGTGAAACACCTCCACGTCTAGGCCGTATTAAACTGGCATTGCAGTGTTATATAAAACTTAATTGGGCCCAACTAATCCAGCTCATAAATCTACATTTGAACCAGATTATTGTGATCAGTCATGCCAAAAATGTCATACAACCATATGGTCTTAGAATGAAACCCATCACTGAAGAATTAGGTACTTCACTATCAAATTTCCAAGAAACAACAGTATCCAGAATCCCACCCTGAATAATTAAACATCCTCAAGTTATCCTAGAAATTTGGGCACATTCCAGAAAATATTGGAAAACTCCTGTGACTACATAAAAATATATATGGATGGCTCAAAAAGTGGAGACAAAATAGTATGTGCAGCAGTCAGTCAAAAACTTAGCAAAAAGTCAATTTTCACTGCCGAGGCTTATGCCACTGAATTGGCTTTAGACATCATCAATGAGAGCAAAGTAAAGAACTTTCTAAATTTTTTTTCAGACTCACTTTCCATCCTAATAGCCTCGAAGGGGAACAAATCCAACAACCAAATGATCATTAAATTATGACAGAAAATCAGCACATTGACCAAAAAGAGAAAAGTGGTATTATGTTGGATCCCTAGCTACACTGAAATAAAAGGCAACTCTAAAGCAGACCTGGCAGCCAAATCAGCTTTGGACATGAATGGGGATAAAGGGATAAAGAAACCATATACAGACTTTGAGGAAATCAACAAAGATATTTTAAAAAAATAGCAGGAGTACTGGGATGATTATCCACAAAATATCCTTATACAATCAGCCCAAGTTTGGAGTAAGCTGTACATCCTTCAGGAAGTCTTGAAAAGAGGAGATTGTAATGGCCCACTTGCTCAGCGGCCATATGAGAATGACACATTCTTTCTTACTTACTAATAAAATAAACGCCACTCCTGCTAGATGCAGGACTCTATATAATCTGGAGATTTGAATAACTTGTACAATATCCTCACACTACTGCCACTAGAATCTACATTGTTCACCGAGACCTCCTGACCAAGATCTTCTGCCAGTCCTGAAGACCAGAAGTTAGAAATTTAAGTTACTACTAACACAAGCTGCAGACTTCAAAGTGGATCCCAGTGTCATTTAATTGGGTAGGGTTAAAATTGCTGTGTACAACAAATCACATATAAACCAATTTGTTGTTAAAAAAATTCTTTGGAATAAAGAATTAACTCTAGTTAAAAAAAAGCAAAAAAAAAAGCAGAGTTAATTCTTTATTCCAAAGAATTCTTTCTTGTATAATTCCCAGCTGTTGATCAGTTTTAATTTCAGTTTTCTTCATCAGTGATCTTCCCTCCCTCTGAGATAAAAAAAAAACACCATATAGCAGAGTAGTGAATGGTTGTAAACAGACAAATGCCAGCTGAGTAGGGCCATGCCCATCATAATACCAGTGACAAACAAGCCACGTGTTAATGAGTGAGATTTCGGTTAGATGGTAACCACGGTGGTCTGAAGGAGCTTGTGTACCGACGTGGTACATAGGGCTACATTATTGTTGCCACTAACCAGGATTAAATTGAAGTTGCAATGATGGTTAATAATGATTCACACACACACACATATATATATATATATATATATATATATATGTATATAAGAGAGAGAAAGAACACGTAGATTTAAGACCCACTGTTCAAACATTTACTTTTATAAAGAGTACTCAATAGAGAGTAGAGTTTAATATTGTAATTTTGTTATTACAGTGCTTTATAAAAGCATTATATCACTACACAAAAAATTTCATGTTTTAGAACAAAACTGTTTTTCTTCAGGCGATATTTTAAAATAAATGGTGAAAATGATTTATTTAGAAAATATAAGATGAATTCATGGTTATTTAGAAACTGAACGGGTAGTAGTTGGAGAATATGCTTGTAGGTGTGTCAGTATTGTTCAATCAAAAATGAGAATTAGGTAACTATGGAGTTGAAGATTTGGGTAGCGAAAAGCAACATAGTATCCTGATGTCATGGGATGACACTTTTTAATTTTGTTTGGGTAAGATACATAGTGGGATCATACATTATTTAAATTGGTGGAAAATAATTTTTAACAGCAGGTTAGATTTTAGACTTTTTTTAAAATTAGATTTTGTACTACCTCATGGGTAAAGGGGCTGGAATGTTTAGGTTAGGATTAAATAATTATGGTATACTAAGGTATCTAAATAAGGTATCTTTACATCTAAAATATCATGAATTCATCTTATATTTTCCAAATAAATCATTTTTACAATTTATTTTAAAATATCTCCTGAAGAACTATTGTTCTGAAACATGAAATTTTTTGTGTAGTGATATAATGCTTTTATAAACCATTGTAATAGCAAAATTATATGTGTTTTTCATAGACAACACCTTAATCAATTTGGTCATGAAAACCAATGGCTAGACAGAAATAATGATCTAGTGTAGAAATAGCAATAAAATTATAGATTTGGGTTTTGTTAAGCTACAGACTTCCATGATTTAATTGGTTAATACATGCAGGGTGGGTAACCTGGTGAAGAGAGTTCATTTCTCATTAGAAACTGCTTCATATTAATGTATGTACATTAATAAATTTCAATTAAAAGAGATTTATTCCACACAGCAAATATTTTTTAACATCATCTCATCCCTTATTACTATACTTAATTTGTAAGTGAATATTAATCATGGATTTTAATATTTTACAATGAAAATTTCAGATCAAATTTCAGCTATGTCAGAGTGTGGACTTATTGATTCACTCTTGTAAACAGACGGTATGAATTTTGAACCATGAAAATCATAAAAAAGAACAAAGCTAAAACATTAGTCAAAATTGATTAATTTCTTTCTTTCCTGTAAGTACAGTTTTTCTATTTATGCTTAAAGATTATAACTTATCTTTTGACAGTTTCACGATGGATTCTACCTTATACTTCTAATGGGACTTCTTGAAGGATATTTTGTATCACTGGGTTGTATTCATCAGACTGCAACCACTTTTGAAGAAAAGGTAAGTTTTTTTTTTCTCTCTCATAAAAGAATAGATAACTGTTCATATTTGTTAAAAGAAAATGTGGTATCGGAACAAAAATTGCCAGATATGACAAGTAGCAAATTCTGTTACATTTGAAAAGTGTATATTAATAAATTTTGAATTAACTTTTCTCTCATTAGTATTCAAAATTATCCCTGCTTATTTAAAAAAGTAACTAAAATATTGCTGTTAATGAAATTCAAAATTTAGTGACTACAGACTTTCAAGAGTAATCCTATCTAGTAACCCAATTTGGGAATAGCGCAGTTAAATACTACATCACCCGCAAAGGTATCACTTAACTTTGTTGTTTTTTTGGGGTTTTTTTAAAATCTATATCACCTTATGCAAGGCAGTAATGTCTCTACTAAGACATGAGGGGCTGACAGGTTGTGGTAGGATTAGAAACAGAAACATTAATAATGAGCGGGAAGAGTACAGTAGATAGCAATTGACATTGCATTTAAATTTTGCAGATTAAAGTTGGCTGTGAAGCATGGAGTCTGAAATGAGTTCCATAAGCAAGAAGTGAAAGAAAAACTGTTAGCATAGAATTTACAGCTACATCTAGCTAGCTCAACTGATGAGATCTTGATGCCAGTCGAGTATTGCACTTAAATTTTAAAAAAAATCTACATACCATAGTAAAGAGCTTACCCAAACAACTACCATGAAAGTTTTTATAGAAAAAAGAAAGACTATTTTGTTAGCAGTGTATAAAATATTAAGTTAAATTATAATCCAGTGTCTAAATTTTATGTAAAACTAACAACAAAATTACTTTGAATGTAACTTAAGTTCAGGCCTTCATTATTGTGTTTAAATCGAGCATCATTGGCTCCTTCACATATAGCATCACATGTCTAGACCTGGCAATCTTAAATGTTTTTCTACTTATTGACATTCATTCACCTTCTCCCTTGTAAAATTTCTGGGACTTGTAAACAAAGAAAATGAGTTATCATGCATGAAAAATTAACCTGTGGATAAACATAACCCTTTCACTGGTTCTCGTGGAAATTCAAGTTAGTCTTCTATGATTAGGAGCCTGTGTGACAAGTTGAATTGCTGGCTGTGATTTCTTTTAATTTTTTTTTTTTTTTGGCCTCTTATTCATTGACTTGGTGTTTTGAAATTTGAAAATGGTAACTTTTACACTCAAACCCTGTCATTCTTTAAAACTTGATTGTCTAAATATTACCATAGCAAATAAGAGAAATGAAAAGATTAAATTGAATGTCACTAGTAAGAATAGTCTTTATAAGAATGATAATTTTACATTTTCTATATAGTTATCTTGCTGTAGAAAGTGATGGTGTTATATATATGATTTATACTAAAATTATAAAAATATTTGTATAAAACATGAGTGTATACATTTCAGAAATCAGCAAATACAGTTGATATGCATATTATGTGAGGGTATAGCTGTTCATATATGTAAATGTACCAGTGTTTGTGTATGCATGCACCCACACACAGTGGGTTTGTGGCGTTATTAATCACTAAAAAAAAATAAGGTATAGAATATATTGATTATTCTACATTAACCTTTAGCACTCTGCATTATTAATATTACTTATTTTTACACTGCATGCTTTTTCAAGGTCACTCAATTGCAGTATCCTTATTGCTAATTTCAAGCAAAGTCTTCTTGTTTTTTTTTTTGTTTTTTTTTTTTTGTTGCCATAGCAGGATATAACAACACAACTATGAAATTAAAATGCTGTTGTTTAGGGATCAGTCACCTTCAGTAGCAGGATAAATGCTTTGTATAGTAAATGAAGTCACATACAAAGTGATTAAGGTTAAGTTATCAATATACTGAAATTAAACTAAATACAGGAATATGTTTGGAGATTGTTGCTGAATTCATTGTCTATATTTCGGTTTTTCTTCATAAGTTAATTAATGATATGAACATTTTTTTTATTTTTGTATTATTATTATTATTGGTTGATATAATTCAAGAAATGATCAATACTATTAAAATATATCACCAAACATAAATTCAGACCAATTTGGAAATAAAACCAGAATTATCAATGCTAATGATAAAATGTTTGACATGATACAAGATCTTTAAAATATCTTCCTCCCTTAGTGCTTTGCTAGGAATATGAATTTCTTATAAAACCAAATGATAACTCCATGCTAAGACCTCTGTAAAGTCTAAGATGTTGATACCTGATATATGTATGTATTTCAAGGATAGCCACATCTTTGATTCATTAGGTGTAAAATTAAAACCAATATCTATATTATCAGCTGAGAGCTGGCAGCAGCCAAAAAAAAAAAAAAAAAAGAGGTAGATAATGGCTGGGGTAGAAGTGGGATGGACTGCTTTTCTGAGTGAACGAAACTGTTTTTTTTTTTTAGATGAACAAAGCTAAGTATCTGGCCAGAGACAGATGTAGCTTGACTTTTGAATCTGATCACACCTCTTCAACTTCAAACGATTGTTGCAGTCTGTATAGTGCATTGCATACCTCAGCCCATGTGCAACCACAGGTATCGTTTTCTCTTTTGGATAAGGCTACCTATACAAGAAGTCGGCCTCTGATAACTAACTGAATCTTCTTTCTTGAGAGCTGCATTTTAAATAAGATTGCTTTTACCACATGACATCTCTTTCTTCTTGTCAGTTCATAGACAAATGTTTAAGACCTGATTAAAACTGTTCTAATTGTGGCATCATAACAAAATCCAATATATTTCTGTTTAACTTTTTGTGGTGCAGTAAAATGGTGATTTTTTTTTTCTTTTTTTTTTTTGTAATCATATCGCCCAAGCAATGCATTTACTGCCACTGTTTTGCAAGGAGTTACATAGGGGGTATGTTATGAGAAAGAGTGACAGGTTATAGGGGGTGTCAGGAAGTGGATAAGAGAGGGATGAAAATACTGATGAGAGTGGAGTTGATGGAGAAAGGAGCATGAGAGAGAGGATGCAGGTTAGTGAGATAGGAGATGACTATTGACTTTACATTTAAATTCTTGGAGATTGTAGCTGTCAGGGAAGCAAGTAAATGAAAGGGAATTCCACAGGTGGGAACTGTGAGAAAAGAAGCTGCTGGAGTAGAATTTGCATTTACAATTTATTGGTTTCACCGGAAAAGGGTAGGACCTAGTTGTTAATCTTGTGGCTCGAGTAAATTCATATATAGAGGGAATCAGTGAGCTAAGTTCATTGGAGCAGAAGCTGTGAAAGTATTTGTAGAAGAGACACAAGGAAGCCACATGATTTTAAATTGTTTTGAGAATCCTTATAATAAGTATTTGTCAAATCAAAGTAATATTTTGAAATGTGTCAGACTGAAATTTCTAAAAGGTCAAAAAAGATTCAATAATTCAAGGAGTAAAAAAAAAAATATTATTAGCCATAATATCAAAATGGCTATTGTGCTTTTATTATAGTTTTATTAATGTACTTTTTCCGTTGCTACTGTATCAAGTGGACTAGTTTCATAGTTAAGATATTTAGGGACAGATTAAAATAATTGGTTTATTTTTCTGGAAATGTCAAGCAATAAAGTCCTAATGACATAAAATCTTAGATCAACATTATTTATAAGAAATTAAAAAAAAATGTATATGGCATTAATTATTTTTGATTTGATGTCAAATCTTGTCAATTTATTCATGCATTTGGAAAATAACTTTTGTAAAGATAAAATAAAGAGACAGTAAATGAGACTCTGAAGTTTGAAGGTATATTGGAAAGGCAAAAAATGCCTTCCAAACGCTAAGCAAAGTAATAAGAAACAGGAAAATTTCATTAGAAAGAAGAGTGCTGAACTTTTAATATACTATTGGTCCTCCTATATGGCAGTGAATGCTGGGCAATCCTCTCACAGATGAAAAGGATACTTGAAGCAACAGAAATGTGATTCTGCAGAATGGTGCGGAGAATTCTATGGACTCAAACATGTAACAACAATTTTAAGTGAAATGAAAACAAAAAGGACGCTTATACTTAGAATCTGAAAGAGTTGAAGGAAAAGAGCTTGGGCAATTTGACACTCACAGAATGACAACAGAATCAGCAAATAATGTACCTAACAAGCTTGTGTGAATGGTTAGTTGTTTTTTTTTTTTAATTATATCACCACAAGCAAGGCGGTAACACCACCGATGTGCAGGGGGCTATGTAAGAGTGAAAAGATTGGAAAAGAGAAAGACGGAAACCATATCCTAAATAGGGAACAAGGGATGAGCCTCTTCACCTGTTCAGTAGACGAGGGTGGAGTGTGAACTGGGTGATAGTTCAGCCTATCTACTCCAATTGAAAAAAAACAAAAAAAAACAGAAAAGAGTAAAAAAGATTGGAAAAGAGAAAGCCGGAAACCACATCCTTTACCTGTTCAATAGACGTGGGTGGAGTGTGAACCGGGCAATAGTAGAACAAGCTTTAGGTAATGATAGCAAAATGAAAAATCCACAAATTTGGACTTTCGTGACTGCAAAAAAAAAAGTATGTCAAAAAGGCGTTTTTCCTGTTGACACTGCTATTATTTTTACTATCTTCTCTCTTTGTTTATTTTAAAAAGTGATGATTAGAATTTTAATAAGTTGTAAACATATGATGAAAGTGAATTTATACATATTTGGTTTGTTATTGAGAATTTACAAAAAAATATTAAACACTATTTATTTACAAGACTAATTTTATATTTACAACATTGTAAAAACAATTATCATTTATCAATTTATAAAGAAATATGAATTTTTATTCATATAAACATTTACTAAATTATTGAAATATGTGAACTAGCTATAAGGAAATTATTTACCATTTTATAATGTTTGAATCAGTTAGCAGCTAGCCAATATTTTACCAGCCATTCCAATAAACAATAGAATATTATTTTTGTTGTCAATTCTCAGGAACAAAATAATTGTATAAATTCCCTTTCTTCATATGTTTAGGTTTTATTACAATTCTAATCATTGCTTTTTAAAACAATAATATTGTGTGTTTGTTTTTTTTGGGGGGATGTGAAGGTTACTAACAGCTACAAAGGACTGGAAGTTGTGAAGGGACATATCACTTGGAGGGCTACAGTGCATACAAGGAGGGTAAAATAGCTTCAATAAGTATTGACATTTGCTTTATGCTTTGTATATGTAATTATAATTAAGTCTGGAATTGCAGGTGTGGTGATCTGAGGTCAAAAGCGTATGATCGAGTCTGCTTTTTTCTTTCTATATTAATAGGGATACGAATTGTGTTGTGGTAATCTTCCAAGAGGGTAGAATCTAAATACCTACAAAATCATCATTTTAAGTTCTTTTATCTGGACTTGAACACAGACCATTCTCACTCATTGAGAACGTCCTCTTTCTTTTAATTCTGTATCCAAATGGCAGTTGTTGGTTGTACACTTTTGTACCAAGTTCAAATACTGTCTGGAATAGTCAGGAAATAATTATATAAGTTCAATAAATTTGAACAAAATTGTGCCAAGGAGGAAATTATTTGAAAAATAAATGTGCCATGTGAAATAAACACAATGCAGGTGTGGAATGGGATAAAGAAAGTTATTTAATTTTGTCGGCACTTATATTTGATGCATAAGAATACTATTCTTAATTTCAAAATTAACTTCAGATGTTCTAAATTTAAAAAGAGAAATAAAGTTAATTTTCATTTAAATGTTTTAATGAGTCTAAATGTAAGTTTTCAAGAAAAGACACTCTAAAAAGATATAAAACATTTTGAGTGTTATATGTGCATTAAAAATGATGTTTATTACAAGTAAAAGACCCCCACCTAACAACGGTAAGATGCAATTGCAATATAAATAGCTGTAGTAACAACAGTCGAAAAACTTATAAATCATACTTGTCTGCTATTTATTTATTGTTTTAAGAAACCATTTTGTGATCCACTTCCTCTCTGGCTTTTGGGAAAGATTCAGAAATAGATTTTGTGCTTTTTTTTTTTTTCTTTTCTTTCTTATTTGGGTTGCATCATCAACACGAATGAAAGATGGCAAGCCCACATCAAGATGTAACTGTATCTCACAGACGCTAACTTCACTTTAAGTTCCCTGCCTCTGATGTGGAATTAATGGGGCGTGTGGAAACATGGTAACTTGTTGCTAGCTGCTAAGGGGGCACAATTTGTCTCTCTCTAGTTATCTCTGTTCACTATCTTACCTCCACCCCCCCACTCCACTGGCACTGTGACTATTTGCCCACCCACTCTCTCACATTGTCCTATCATCAGTTGCCTCTCGCTGAGGATTAATGCTTTTCTTATTCTCTCAAGATGTTTATTTATCTATTTATTTATTTTATCTTATCGACCACTCTCTACCTTGTGTCTATCTTAGAGATACCATCTTTGTAGGTGGATAGTTTTAAGTTTTTTTTATAGTTATCTCCCTTGCTTCTAAGTACGTAGTTTTTTTTCTCTTTAACATCTTTGTTTACGACTTCTAGAAAGATTCTGTTTTCATATTTATCATCGAAAAGAAAAAAAAAACTTTTTTATGCTTCTTTTCCTCCAGTCTGTTTAATTTTTCTGTATTTCTAAATAATCATCTTTATTTCTTTTCTCACAATTCTGTTTTGTTTATCTTAAATATTTGATTTTCTAATTTTTTCTTTAAAGATTTCTTCTATTTTTTTTTTTTTTTTTTAGTCTTCAACTTCTTTCTATCTTCGTTTCTCTTTTTCTTCATCAATTACTAATTTCCGACTTCTTCATCACCAGATGTTTCTTATTCTTTCAGTCCTTGACCTCTACCCTGCAGGTGCTAAAAATGACCATCTCATATTACCTTAATTTTTTTGCCTGTTTCCAATGACGACCAAGATTATTTTTGCTTGATGTACGAATTCTGAATTAAGTTATATCAAGTTTCAAATCTTAAATTATGATATTAAAAGTTGAAAACTTATATAAGCTTTGTACACCTACTCATAAAAATATATTCTTTATTGTAGGATTTTTCACTTGTTGCTATTATTCTCTACCAGTCTTTTTTTTTTCTAAGAACAGTCTGGCGTCTTTTAAATTTGGTTTGTTCTCTCAAAATTTCTTTTAGTTTTGTGTGCATCTGTAAAATTTAGAGATTTTGGTATTAATAAAAAGTTTTTAAAAGCTAAATAAACTTTAAATAGCATTTATTTTAATACTTAGATTCTTGTAAAGTAATTGCTAAAATCCAACAAAGATACCAACAATATTTTTGGTGTGTCATGATTTGAACCCAGAAATTCCTATCTGTCATACATGATTTTTTTTTGTTTATGAACAAACAATTGTAAAATCTTATAAATATCACATGCAATACAAAAACTGTATATTTTTATTTGACACTGAAAAAGATTTCCCAATTTTTTATTCCAAAAATATGGAATTTTATTATAAGATACCGAGGAAGCAATTTTTCAGATATGTCAAATGATAGATTAATTTATAGCAACAATAGTATTTTCTTTTATGAAGACATGCATTAACAAGGAGATGCTGAAAAGTTCTCAACCTGATCCACATTTCAAATTCTGACCAAAATATCAGAATATTTGTTCTTTTTAATCCTTTCTTGGTTAGAGTGTGAACTTTTCAGTGTGTGTATGTATATATATATATATATATATATATATATATATATTTTTTTTTTTTTAATCATTTCACCCCAAGCAAGGCATTCCACTCCCACTATTGCGCAGGGGGTTACCTAGGGGAAAGTGTTGAGAAAGAGTGGTTAGTTATAGGAAATGTCAGAAGGAGGGTGACAGATGGGTACCGAGGATGAGGGTTGGGTAGATGGGAAGAGTGTTTGAGAGAATGGACGCGAGTCAGTGTGTTAGGTGTCTATCGACCTGACATTTAAACTCCTGGAGATTGTAGCTGTCGGGGAAGCAAGTATGTGGAAGGGAATTCCACAGGCGGGAAGTGCGAGAAAAGAAGCTGTTGGAGTAGAAATTGCAGTTACATCTTATCTGTTTCATTGTAAAAGGGTGGGACCTAGTTGCTAATCTAGTATCTCATGCAAATTCGTACCTAGGGGGCACCAGTGATCTAAGTTCATTGGAGCAGAAGTCGTGAAAGTATTTATAGAAGAGGTACAGGGAAGCCATGTCATGCCGGTGAGAGAGTGACTGCAGCTGGTCTGCCAAGTCGGTACCAATCACATTACAGATTTTCTGTTGTATTTTGTCAAGAACTCTGAGGAGAATAGCAGGGGCACCCGACCAGATGTGGCAGCAGTATTCAATGCATGGGTGGATGGTAGATTTATATATGTGCAGGATAGATTCAGACTGGAAAAACTTTCGGGCCCTGCACAGAGAACCAATTTTCATAGCAGTGGATTCGATATAGTCAATCCACTTGAGATTTGAAAATACAATTTATAATAGAAAAAAGATTAGATTGAAGTTATTGTATCAACCAAGTTTTTGGCATTATTTTGTTTTTACTTTTCTATTTGGTTTTTAGTTATATATTGTAATTTTGTTATTACAATGATTATTATTAGCATTATTTTTTTTTTTTTTAATCATATCACCCCAAGCAAGGCGATAACACCACTGATGCGCAGGGGGCTACGTAAGGGTAAAAAGAATGGAAAAGAGAAAGCCGGAAACCGATAGTTTAGTCTATCTACTCCAATTGGAAAAAATAAAAATAAAAAGAGTGGAAAGACTTGAAAAGGGAAAACCGGAAACCGCATCCTAAACAGGAAACAAGGTATGAGCCTCTTCACCTGTTCAATAGATGTGGGTGGAGTGTGAACCGGGCGATAGTTTAGTCTATCTACTCCAATTGGAAAAAAAAAATAAATAAATAGATAAGAGTGAAAAGGTTGGAAAAGAGAAACCCGGAAAAATGTAGACAAATGAGAAATTCCTCTGTAGTTTTCCTCTTTCTGGTATTTATGGGTAACAGAAAAGAAAGTTTGCTATAAAAAGGGCCTAATTAATTGATTAATCAGAGAATGTATTACAACTGATAGTATAATGTAAATTGAAACAAGGGGGGGGCTATGAAACTCACTAGAGAAGATAATATGTTCCAGTCTTATTGTGCACATGCATGAGAGATAAGTAAGATATTTCTATAGTTCTTAATTGTCTCAACTATCTTTTTTCTTTCTTTTATCTAAGTCAGTAGAACAAGAGATTTGTATTAATACATTCCGAAAAAGTGTTGAACTTTTGATATGCTTATCATAAAATCAGATTTTAATTTTCTTTTTTTTTTTTTTTAACTATTGACTACAAAATTTTTGTAGTCATCAAATTATGCTTATAAAAAGAAACAATTTGTACCTGACAATTTCATTCTTAGTGTGTTATCTACTAATGGCAATATCCACAAGTATTGATGACAAATTTCTGCAAGATTAATTGAAACAAATTGAATAATGTATTCCTAGGATTTTTCACACTTTCCCTGATCTGTCGTCTCTTGACATTGTTTTTCTCTTCCAACAACATTTTTGACTGATGGATTCAGTTTGTTTCTTTACCTTGATGACATGAGTGACAGTTGAAAGATAGACACCAGCAATATCCATGATTTCTCTGTAAGGCTTGTCAGTATGTTCATGCAGCATTACAATTTTTGTACGCTTCCTTGGAGTAATGTCCATCACAGGTAATGGCTGTAGGACAACTAATTGACAGCTCAGACAATAGTGTCTGGGTGCGTTAAAAATTTGATGCTATCACAGATGACGTAATATTTTTTAAGGCCAAACAATATTCATATTGCTGCACACCACTGCAAATGACATAATCTGAGAAAAAATATAAATTGATTACACTCTGCCACTCTCGTGAGTCTAAAACTGAGTGTACGGTGAAAGAAAGACTAAAGCAGTTGTTTCAATTAATTTGCACAAGGGTGTGTGTGTGTGTGTATATATATATATATATATATATATATATAAGGAATAACTAGAATTTTTTATTGGATACCATAAGCTCATTTCAGTTCAGAGGGATTACAGCTCCCCCCACGCATATAGAAAAAAAGATTGCATTTTACACGTATGCTAAATGAATTATAACAATGCAAATTGAACAAAAACATTTCAGTTTTCAATAAATTGAAATTTTAATTTAATTTTTTTAATTTTAGATTTTGATGAGAAGATTAAAACTAATATTTATATTTTGAAAATATTCATTATCATTATTGTGAAAGTTTTGTCTTTTTTAAAAATTATTTTGATCCTTTTGCAAAGTAGTTTCATGTGCATTGTCGTGCAGTGAATATTGGCTTAGACTGAGTCCATTTGAATTCATTGCATTCACTTATGAGTAAATACCCTTGGGAAAGGTATTAATCCATCTCTTCTTCCTCCAGGTATGGGTTAAACGGCAGGACAGATTGGGTTCTATAGCCATAGTTGGCAACCAATCTACCGCAAAAAGTAATGGCAACCTACTGCAGGAAAATCTTCTGCCCAGTCATGTCATGTTTCTTTCGAGATGCCACTTAACTGACTGAGTTTAATTTCCAAAATAACTTTTCTAGTTGAATCAATTGGGAATTAGTGAAATTGTAGTTACTTTGTGCATGGCTAAATCCTTACAGCTCATTATTCTGATATTTTATTGCAATTTGAAAGTAGAACTGGTGATAATGTCAAAAATTACAATAAATGAACGTTTTCTTTTCAGTTTTCTTGTGGTATTTCAAATCAAAATGTGTTTACTCAATTTAATGTCTCCCTTGTCGGAGAGCTTAAGATTTCTTGCACCATTCATAACAATTTTGGAGGCTGAAATAATTATCATTGGTGTTCATCTGATTGTGAATTTCACATGACAAAAAAATAATAGCATAAGGAAAGTTATAAACTAATCATAATACTTATAGCAATAATGAAAATAATAATAGTTTGTATGAATTATAAGCAATTTGTTGTTAAATATGTAATCGTATCAGCATAACTGGAAAATGATGATTATAATTATGAAAAAAAAAGAATCCTTATCTTCATAATCAGAAATGTCACTGATATTGTGTTGCTCAAGTTCCCCCAAAAAGTTGAAAAGTTCATCTGTTTCGTCAATAAGAAAGTCTCACATTTCAAACTGTATCTTCGATTTGAAGTAGATTGTTTGTTTTTTTTACTGCAATTTCTCAATATTTTTCAGTTTCTTTTAATGTGGTTATTACTTCCTGCTACATTTTCCTGACTTTAATGTGGCTAGTGGCTGCCATATTTGTTTTGTTTATTTTAGTGTGTACTAAAATCGATTATTATTCAAGTGTAACCAAGTAACCAACCTCAGTTGTTCTGGATCAAATCTCTTGGATTCGGCTGATGACCGCAGCTATTGCCGATTCTTCTTAATGTTTAATGTAACTCTTAAATTTTGCCAATGCTTGGTCAATGCTTTTGCCAATGATTTGTCAAAATGATTTTAAATGGCTATTGCTAGCTCTTAGTGTGAACCACAATATGAAGATGTAAGTATATTCGGCTCATTATAGTGTTTAATTGTGATAATGTTTAGTGCCAAGGTTGTTGTTTTTCAATGGTTTTTACTGATAAAATATATTTTAGCAAACAGTTTCTTTATGATAAAGTGCTCAATATCAAGGTGTTGATAGATTGTTAAGTACAAAGAGTTTATTTCTTGAACATTTATGCCAACTATAAATGCTTCGTTTTTGCACTGATTCTGATTTTTGAATTATTAATTTCTTTTCTGTTATAACCTTACCTGGATACTTGTGTAATAACCTAACCTAGTTACCTCTGTAATATAGTGTTTATTGTTTCAGAAAATAGGATTGAATTGCCAAGTTAAAATTCTGTCCAAGGTTGTGTTCAAATACCCTTGCGAAATGTATGTATCCATCTCTTCTCTTCCCTTATCTATGGCTTAAATAGCAAACTGAACTCTCTAGTTGTGGTTGTCAATCTGCCTAGAAAGAGGGCAAATCTGCTAACAAGATGGCAACATTTAAAAGATGGCTAAAAGAGCAAAATGATGTGACCAGTGGAGTAGAAACTAGCATGTGGCAATCTGGTTGGTCAAGGTGATCACCTTACTTGATAGTTGAGTAGGTGATCTTTTTATCTTTTCTGATTGAATTGAATTGGATGTGGCAGATGTGCGTGGGTGGTGCAGTGGATATTGGCTTGGAATGAGAAATCGGACAGTTGAGTTTGAATTCAAAGGGAAGGAAAGGTATTAATCCATCTCTTCCCTCCAACAATGGGTTAAATAGCTGGACAGATTAGGTTCTATAGCCTTGGTTGGCAACTAGTCTACTGCAGAAAGTGATGGTAACCTATTGCAGGAAAGTTTCTGTCCAGTTAGTCATGTCTCTTTTGAGACATGATCACCCAAGCGTGTGTCACGTATGGCACTGAACTAGCTGAATTAAATTGGGAAAATACACACACACACTCTAAAAGTGTAAGGTTACCTTTTCCTTTGTGTGTGTAAATTTTTATGCTAATACTGAAAAAGTAAATTAAACAACATATTTTTACAATTAACATATGACTAACAGTTCATTGTACAGTTTAGGAATTAGGTAGATTTTTATTTTCTATCTTTTTTCATATGTAGGTCTGGGATTTTAAAGTTGTATATATTCAAGTAGTCGTTTGTAGAAATACTAATACTTGTCACTGGGGATGAATTAAATATATCACAGATTTTGGAATTCTTACCCCCCTCCCCTCCTTTTCTTCTTCTAGCAAAAGTGAAAGACAGTATAGAGGTCTCTGGTAAAGTAATTTGTAAACATGAAAATCTACAAGGATACAGTTTGGATAGTGGCATATGGAGGCCAATGAATCTTTCTTTACAAGTTTTGTTCTGAGGGTAATCCTCAAACAGATGCGTCATTTGGCTATATTCAATAGTCATGGTGGTAGGATAATTCCATTTAAAAAAAAAATATATATATATATATACACACACACACACACATACACGCATCGGTCCTTCAGTAATGAATTAGAACACTCTTGACTATTGGTGTATGTTTACATGGTATATCACATGCTAAAAGTCGGCTTTCTTCTGCCGAGCACCCATAGCTCATAGGTAGAATTTCCAACTGATGACAATTCGGTCGGGTTTCAATCCTGGCTAAAAGCAATTGGATACTGATGAGCTGTGATACAGCAAAACAGATTTGTCTGTGGATGACATATATATATATAATAATAATAAAATAAAGATAAAAAGAACAAACAGGAAATGTATCTCAATCTAACATGCTTCACTTTTATTAAAGCTTCTTCAGAGACAAAAATGAAGACAACTTGTATATACACCTAGACAGACAAGTGTTTCCACACAAATATACTCTATTATACACTTATATTCCACACTTATATACGTGTAAAATATTCCACACATACATGTAAAAAATATCTATTGCTTTAATACTTTAATCTGACCAATAAGAATTAACCCAAAATCATAACATACCAATATTCTGTCTTTTCTGTAATTTTTGTTGGAAGTTTGTTTTTAAATGTTGAGGATGAACTGATGTGGGTAGTGGAGAAGTTTAAATGTTTTCTCAATGTCTTCTACATTATATATTCAGGGCTTACATATTCTAAAGGCTCTAAGGTAAAATCCAATGATTGGTCCAGATGTCAAGAAAAGGTAGAAAGTTGTTTCAAATTTGTATGTGAATTTGTTGGGCATAAAATAAGAGGACATCATCTATGTCTTTTAGTTAAGTAGAGCTGTTAGGTATGATGCATTTGAATGGGTTCTAAGAATTCCAGAAAGAGGCAAGTAACAATACCACCAATACATACGCGCATTCAAAATATTCCTCATACATATATTTAAAAATTTATCTATTGCTTTAATACACGTGGCATGTGTATTAAAACACATACACATATTAAGTAATGTTACTGCCCAACATACACCTATTATACCCTTTACCATCCAATGTATTCCACACGCATGCATTTAATACATTTATCTATTGCTTTAATACATGTGACATATATCTGACCAATAATAACCCCAAATCATAACATACCAGTATACTGTTGCTTTTTTTTTTTTCCATTTTTCTCTTGGTCTCTGAAGAAGCTTTAATAAAAGTGAAATGTGTTAGATTGAAATATGATCCCTAATAGTTCTTTTTCTTCCACATATTCAACTTGTGTGTTTGTGTGTGTGTGTGTGTATATATATATATATATATATATATATATATATATATATATAGGTGGAATTTATTTGGCAACGTGAATGTATTTTTTTTTTTTTTTGAACCAGTGTTTGTATTGGGATTTTTGTTTAAATATTTATTTTTTGGGGAACAGAGTATGTAAGACAGTTCTTACTCTGTCACCCACCAAAAAAAAACAACAAAAAAACTGTCTAAATGCAAGAAAATTAATAATTGCAATGCCTTATAAGTTGTCTTCAATGAAACATGTCTAAAAGAGTGATTGCTATCTAAATACTCAATATTATATATAACCTACCCTTCAGGTGTAACATCCAAAGTAACATTGGTAAACTATTTTTCCTTAACTTAATTCATAAACATTTCTATCATTCACCTACATTAACAAAATCTTCAACAAAAACAATGTCAAAGTTAGTTATAGTTGCGTTAAAACATGAATATATTTTACAACATAATGCTATAATATCAAATAAATATTTAGCCCACATAAACAACATCTGTCACCCAACTAATAGCAAAAATGACCCTTTTAAAAATAATTGCAACTTCCGAAAAAATAAAACCGATCTATTGAATGGCCAATGTATGCCTGAAAGCATTGTTTAAAGAGTTCGAATTCATTCTGATGATAATGATGTTAAATATTACTTTGGAAGTACTTCTAACAGGTAGAAGATAAGATTTAGCAACCATGTAGTGTCTTTAAACAACAGTAAATACAGCAAAAATACTGCTTTATTCATACATTCTTGGAAATTAAAAAACAACAGCAAGAACCCAATTATTACCTGGAATATTGTAGCTAAATCCAAACATTACAATGGAAAAGGAGATAAATGTAATCTGTTTTTTTTAGAAAAACTTACCTTAAACCATATCAGTAATCCAAATTTGCTTAATAAAAAAAAGTGATTTACTGCTGTTATAGAAAAAATACTTAAATTCTTAGACCCAGATTGATATAGATTCCGCTTTACGTTTGCCTATTTCTTTCTTTCCCCTGCAATATTTTTTAACAATTATGAATTAAACCCCTTTTGTTTTTACTTACATTGTTTAATTTTTAATTCTTAATTCTAAATTTTACTTTTCATTTTTCTTTTATCTGATTTTATTTAAAGTTTTAATTTTCCCTACATTTTTTATGTACATGTAATTGAATATTTAAATTTTTAAGACTCACAATTTACGCCCTTTTGATTTCTTCTCCCTGCATTTTATTATTTTTGTTTTTATTTTAATTTTAAATTTAAATTTTTATCCACATATTACCTTAGAATATTTAAATTTTAATCTTGTTATTAAAAAAGCAGTAACTTTATAAGATTTAATTCCCATGGACATTGATTGAACTTAAATTCAAATCTACTCAACTCTCAGTTTGAAATATGCACCTGATGATTGCATAATGCATGAAACTCTGTGTCGTGCCATAGATGTAGGATATATATATATATATAGGAAAAACTACTAAAACGTAAGTTTAAAAATGTATTTTTTTGACAGTATTTATTTATTTCTATTATTATATTTGATATTTCAGACCAAATATAATAATATAATTTAATAATAATTATAATTTCAGATGATGATAATAATAATAATTATACAAAGAGATTTTACAGGGAAATAGGTAAAAAAAGAATTGAAGTGACAGTCCCCCCCCCCCCCCCCCCGAATGGAAGAAGTTACACAGTTCTGGGAAAAGATATGGGCTTGCCCTAAAGAACATAGCAAGGAAGTAGATTGGATTGCACAAGAGATAGAACGAATGAAAAATAAACCAGAACAGACATGGGCTGGAATTACAGAAGAGGATGTTAAATTTGCACTAAAAAAAGCACACAATTTGAAATTCCCAGGTATAGATAAAATTCCTAACTTTTTGCTATATTATTTAAATACAGCACATAAAAAACTAGCCAAAGAACTTCAAGAAATGGTTGACGATCCCACTAAAATTCCTGCATGGATGACCAAAGGAATTACATTTCTTCTACCCAAGAATGGTGACACAAACAACCCGAAAAACTACAGACCAATTACATGTCTTCCGACAACATATAAACTATTAACATCTATTTTAACAAAACAGACATATTTATTCTTAGAAAGAAATGACATGATACCGCTTGAACAAAAAGGGTGCAAACGTGGCTGTTATGGATGTAAAGACCAATTGCTTATTAACAAAATGATCCTGGAAAACTGCTACAGTACAAAGAAAAATCTTAGTACTGCCTGGATAGATTATCGTAAGGCATTCGATAGTGTGCCACATTCCTGGATTTTAAAGACTTTAAATATATACAAGATATCACCCGTCATCATTAATTTCATCAAACAGTGCATGTCTATATGGAAAACAACCCTTTACCTCAATCATATAAATGGAACCTATAAGTCTGATGAAATAAACATCAAAAGAGGTATATTTCAAGGTGATTCTTTGTCTCCCTTACTATTCTGCATATCATTAATAGCACTAACCAGTCAACTTAATAAGACAGAATGTGGTTATAAAATAGGCCAAAAGAAAATAAGCCATCTATTTTACATGGATGACTTAAAATTATATGCTAAGAATGATAATGAGCTGGAAGGTCTTCTGCAAACTGTAAAATGCTTCAGCGAAGACATTGGAATGAAATTCAATTTGAATAAATGTGCTAAAGCTACAGTTTTACGTGGATCAATACAAGAAACATCCTCAATTAGCTTAGACCCTGCTGTAACAATAAAAGAATTGAAACCAGAAGAAGCTTATAAATACCTAGGTGTAAATGAGTGAAAACATTCACCATAAAAAAAATGAAAGAAATAGTGCGTAAAGAGTACTATAGAAGGCTACGAATGATATTAAAAACTGAATTGAATTCTCAGAACAGAGTTATGGCCATTAATAGCCTTGCAATCCCAGTTGTCCAATATAGCTTCAACATCTTAAACTGGACTCTAAACGACATCAGGCGAATGGATGCTAAAACAAGAAAGCTTCTTTCTAAGCATAAGATGCATCATCCAAAGGCTGATGTAGACCGTCTATACATACCCCGTAAAGAAGGTGGAAGAGGTCTTATTCAGCTGGAATTGTCATACAAGACAACAACTATTGGCTTACTAACATACATAGAAACAACAAAGGATTGGATGATACAATTAGTAAAGCAACATGAAGAAAGAAAGAAAAAATATTCAATAATAAAAGAAGGCAGTAAATACAAACAAGATTTACAGTTAGTAGATTCTGTAGAAAAGCAAAACAGAAGCCAAGAACTAACTATTGCAGCAAAAAAAATATGAAAATGAAAGCCAAAGATAAAGCTCTTGAACAGATGAAACAGCGCTGGCAAGACAAACCTCTGCATGGCCAATATCCAGAACGTGCCAATAAATCCAATGTTGACTCATCGATGGTTACGTGCATCTGGATTAAAGTCTGAAACTGAAGGCTTTATTCTTGCAGCACAAGACCAAAGTCTTTTCACTAGAAACTTTCAGGCAAATATTATGTATAATAATATGGATCCAAAATGCAGGTTTTGTGATAAACACCAAGAAACAATAGACCACCTAATCTCAGGCTGTTCTGTGCTTGCCCCAAATGAATATAAAAATCGCCACGATAGAGTCGGGCAATATTTACATTGGACAATGTGCAAACATTATGGAAAATCTGTAAACAAACACTGGTATGAACATCACCCAGCACCGGTTACAGAAATAGAAGATGTAACCATTCTATGGGATTACACCATCTACACAGACAGAAAAATTGAAGCAAACAGGCCAGACATTATTGTTAAAAACCAGAAAGAGAAAACTTTTCTATTAATTGATATGGCTTGTCCAGCGAATTGTAACATAGCAACCAAGGAATTTGAAAAACTGTCAAAATATAAAGACCTGGAAATTGAAATAGAAAAAATGTGGAAATTGAAAACAAGAGTTGTGCCAGTGATAGTAGGTGCACTTGGAATGATAAAAAATGGAACAAAGCAACACATTGAAAGAATCCCTGGAAACCCCAGCTTAAGAGATATACAAAAAATTGTCTTATTAAGTACAGCCCACACACTAAGGAAAACTTGTCTATGTAATGCTAGGGATGATAGGGAAGATAGAAAAACATGAAATGGAGCCATAACAGCATGCCACGACCTGCCTTAGGTCTCCCCGCAGACTTGGTTGGTAGTGAGACCAAAGCAGAAATCGAAATATGATGAAAAATAACATAATAATTATATAATAATATAATTTCAGATCAAATATAATAATATAAATAAATAAATACTGTCAAAAAAATACATTTTTAAACTTACAACTTTTTAGTAGTTTTTCCTATACATATTAAGACAGTATACGTGGATCATCACTGTTATATATATATATATATATATATATATGCAAACAAATTTTTTTTTTCTTTCTTTTAATGAAAGCAATTACAACTTTCTATAGATTTCTTTATCTGATTTGTTCTCTCTTCTTGTGATAGATAATGGAATTGGTTTCCCAGTTTTGAATTCAGAGTAGACTTTCTATTAGCTGAAACCCAAGTCTAGATACCCTAATTTACTCTGCTATTTAACCCATAGCTGGTATAGAGAGGAAATGACTTCATATCTCTTCATTAGGGTGAAAGTGAATGTGACTGACACAAACCAGAATTTGAACTTGGCTTGTTGATTTCACTTTCTGTGTCAATAACCATTGACACTACCTTTTATACTGTTCTTAATATTGTTCTCAATATTCAAAAGTGTACTTTTGTCAAGCATAAATGTTGACACGGAGGAATATTGTGTTGAGTCGGTGTTCCGAGTGAGGAGAGACTCTTTGAAAATCAGCATGGCATGATACTAATATTGAAATATAAATTTGAAGTGTCTGGCCAAAAGATTTTCAGTTTAAGGAACTAAATAGAGAAAATATTTATGTTTTTAATAAAAATCATTGTCACATGTTATAGCTGAAATAGATTATATACTTTTGTATTCATATGACACATTGGTGTTTAAGGCAGGTAAAAACCAGAGTTTTTAATTTTTTTTTTCTCTCTCTCATTTTATAGGTAGACCACCATGTCTATTGGGTGCTAAATAATAGTCTAAGGGTTAATAATCTGTTTTTACAGACCCCTGTGATGTTATGAGTTTGATTCTCACAGACATCTTCATGTTGTGGTTGTAGTTCTAGGTACCTCCAAAAATAATGGTACCTTAGGTTTAAAATGCATTTTAAAATTATTTTTTTTAGTGGGGGAGGGCTAACAGAAATAAAAAAAACAAAAAAAAACAAAGATTTTCTCAAAAGAAATTTCTAAATTTAATTAATTTGTGAATAAGTCATGAAAGTCTCATTAAAATCCAAAAATGATCTGATTATTGCAAGAATTTCCAAAACAATGTTTTTCAGTGTAAAAAGACACTCAAATCACCCATACTAATTTATGCTCTCCACCCCATTGATGGAAGAAAAACAAAATTTTTAAAGACTAAAAAATACAATTTAATAATCAAAAAATCCTTTGGTCATTTCTCTTAATAATTGCAGAAAAATTATGACAAAATACTTTTTAACTAAATTTTGGGATTTTTTTCATCATGGATGCTCATTGTTTAATCTTCAACAAGAACAATGTCAAATGCTTATTTTTTAGCTATCAATTTTCTTTTTTTAACATCTAATAAAATAATTTAGGCACACATAATATTATCATTAAGAGAATACTGCTAAAAATTGAAACAGAATGTTGTCCTGACATCTCTGGAATTGTCTATGCAATTATGAATTTGTAATTCTCTCAGGTAGATTTATGACTGTCATTATGAATGTCCAGTTTCTGAAGCCCATGAGATCAATGCATGCTTCTCTGAGCTCTACAATCTTGGCCTCTTCAAGTCAAAGATCAATTGTTAGATCCGTATTTAGTCTTATACTCATGATCTTCACTTTTTTCTACCTTTTACATTCATATCAAACACCTCATTCAATAACCCTCTACCTTTATTGGCTCTTGAGTTAATTTTAGAAAACAAAAAAAAAATTGTTTTTAGTGGGCAGATAGTTAAAATTGGTGTGTGGGAATTCTGTAAAATCTGTGGGAAAGAGATTCTTTCCAAAGTATTGTTTGTTCTTTTAGTCTTTAACCTAATTTTTCTTGGAAATTTAGAATGGAAACTTTTTAAAAAGTAAAAATGATAATTTTTCATCCTCTATTTATTGATTGATTGATTTGTTTTCTACTGCTTATCAGTCTTTGGGAAAGGTATTAATCCATATCTTCCCTCCAGTTATGGGTTAAATAACAGAACAGATTGGGTTCTGTAGCCTTGGCTGGCAACCATTCTACCGCAAAAAGCAATGACAACCTACTGTGAGATAATCTTCTACCCAGTCAGTCATGTCTCTTTTGAGACATGATCACCCAAAGTGTGTATCACGTATGACACTTAACTGACTGACTGATCAATCTTTAGCAAGTTATTTAAAGCCAGAAAATATTTTTTAGATTGTAAGAATTTTTTTTTAAAGATAATAATGATACAAATCTAACAAATTAACCCATAGTTAGGGTTATAAAAAGTGGATTCATACGTTTTCAAGAGTATTTGTATATAAGTGAATGTAACAAATCTGACCCATTATACTTTATACAACCTGCATATCTAAGATTACAGCACCTGATATTCCCAAGTGGTCACTCATTTAAGTACTAACAAGGCTCGACATTGTTTCATTTTGCTGATTGTACGGAAATCAGAGTTTCAATGTGATATGGTCATAAGCTCACTCTCTATTAAGTCAGTACTGGAATTTCATGGATATCCAATAATTAGCCTATTTTTGATATTGTTAAAAATCAATTTATTTATTTTTTTTTTAAAAAACAAACGGTTGGCCATTATAGTTCTGGAGGATAAAAGCTTTTAAGGCAAGCAACCTTTGTAATAACTTTAATAATAACTTGCAAACAAGTGAAACAGTAAACTTGGCTTCTTAACTCAAAATTTCGCAGAAATGGTATTGGTTCATAGTGGTTAGTAAAATTGAATTTATTTTCGGATAAATTTCCTATCTATACTATCTAACCTCTGATAATGATTTCTGTGGATCTTTGAGTTTGGATCATTTCATTTTATGTGAGGAAAGAGCAAATAGAGCATTTATCAAATCAAAGGTTAGTGTAGATTTAAATTAATGTATTTATGTTGGGGCGGGTGTGTGTTGTGGTGAAGTGGATATTGGCTCGGAACAAGAAATCAGGGAGCTGAGTTCGAATTCTGGTTGAATTCCTTGCATTTACTTATGCACAAATATCCTTACGAAAGGTATTAATCTGTCTCTTCTCCCTCCAGTTAAGGGTTAAATTACAGGACAGATTGGGTTCTATAGCCTTGGCTGGCAACCAGTCTACCGCAGAAAGCAATGGCAATCTACTGTGGGATAACTTCCTGCCCAGTCAGTCATGTTTCTTTCAAGACATGATTGCCTAAGCATGTATGGCACTTAACTGATTGATTTATGTTGGAAACCAATAAAGACATTGAGATACAGGACTCCATAAAGTTCTCATTGAATCTTCCAGGTTTCTGTATTTTCTTATTCAAAAAAAATATATATATATATATATATATATATATATATATATATATATTTACACTCATGCACACAAAAGGTTTGTCACTGCTGATTGAGGTTACCTTCAACTTTCTGACTCCAGTTTCGTAGATAACCTGTTTGTCCATTCATCAGGGGTTATCCGCAATTGACTGCTTATACTTCTTGATTTTTCTTTTTTATATGCACTTATCATTGATGCAATTTTTTTCTCATAGTGCATGTGTGCACTCATCTCCATGCATAATATTGTAATTATCTGTCTTCCCCCCGCCACACACACACTTGGCACTTACTCCTTAACTTTTCCCTCTTTTTTTTCAATTGTTAGCATTTGATTTCTGGTTTTCTAGTCATGTGGTCATCTTTAATTTTTGAGTGTTCTAGTCTTTTATTGAGTTAGGAAAAATTTTAGTTTTTTTTTTTCTTTATAATTTTAATGCTTTATATATATATATATATATATATATATATATATAAACAAAATTACAACGGTCAATACACGTAACTTGTTCTATCACTAACCTCCACCAACATCCCAAACACAACTGACCAAATGTAAGAAAAGAGGCTTTCCATTCTTATACATTCCTTCTGATGAGACATTGAAGTTTCAATGTCAAAACAAATGTACCATTTGTAGTGGATATATATATATATAAAAAATTATGTACATGTTCTAAAATATAATTTATAATAAATATATATATATATATATATATATATGGCATTTGGGCAAGAATCTCTTTTTTTATACAGGTTTCATTAAAAATGAGACAAGGTATTATCATTAGGTTTTATATAATTTTTTTTTCATGTGTTTGTATAATGTTTTTCTTTTCAGAACTCAAATTATATAAGAATTGTCCAAAGCTTTTGTACTTTCAAGCACTTTTGGCTATACTTTTAGCTATTATCAAGAATTAATTTTGTTTTGCTTTTAAATAAACGTGAAAATTTTATGCATGTAGAGTCTTGTGTATGTTATGTTCTGAACATGGTAAGCACATTATTACCATGTTCATAATTGATGTTATTAAGTATAGGATTTCTCTTTTTTTATTAGTAATGCATCTTCTTTTGCATATGGATGATGCTATTATGTATGTATTATCAATGAGGATATCACAGATAGGTCCTGGAAGATCTCTGTTTATTTAAATGAGATCAGATGGAACTGTTGTGGGAAAGGTGTAAGGTCAATCTTCTCGTCAATTTTGTGGTGCTATAGCCAATGTAATTGTTTTATGGATTTGGATAGTTGAGGAACACAGTTGTTCAAAGGACATAAATTCATCAACGACACTGGTTCTCTGCAGTTTAGATGCTGCAGGTGAATTATTATTAATAATGAGGTTGGCAGTTTTGAATTTTTTATAATAAATAATTAATTTAATTTTCTTGTTTGAATTGGTCAGTGTTATTAAATCTCGGATAATATTGTGAAGTGAAGATTTGTTCTGTCTAGTTATTGTGCATTTGATTTTTTGTAAAAAAATGTTAATGTTGCTTTTGTCCACATGTTTGTAGTTGCCATTGGTTATGTTATGAAGAAAAAGTTTGATATGGTAATCTAGTAAATAATTTGGAAATCCATTGTTGACAAGCGTTTGTTTTAAATTGTGTATTTCCTTGAAGAAGAGCAGTTGGGAAGATGAATTCTTGTACACTCTTGTGAGGAAATTTTTAATAATGGTAATTTTGTATCAAAGAGGACATTGACTAATAAAATTAAGGTGGCAAGAATTTTTGCTCTCATGGGTTTTTTATCTACTGAAGTTCTGAAAGTCTTAGAGTAACATCCAAAAATGGGAGTTTTTTTTTTTTTTGCTAAGCTTATATGTGAAGTTGAGAACAGAACTTTTTCAAAAGTAGTTTTAAGATTATTGGTTTCGTTTTTGTTGTCAGCTAAAGGGAAAATATCATCAACATATTGAATATCTATTTTTGGCTTAGTATCTTTAAAAGATACAAAAATAAAAAAAAACTTGTTTTCAACATGAGACATATAAAAGTTTGAGAAGCACAGACCAAGAGGGTTTCCCATACTTAGATCATTAGTTTGGATGTAAATATTGCCATGATGGTCATAAAAAGGTACTTTAGTGGTGCAGGCAAGTTTTTTAAGAATTGTGGGATTGAAATGTTTATATATAAAGACTCTATATGCATAAAATTTCCACATGTTTATTTACAAGCAAAACAAAATTCTTGATAATTTTTATCAATTAATTTAATTCAAAAGCACTTGAAAGTACAAAAACCTTTGGATAACTCTTATATAATTTGAGCTCTGAAAAGAAAAAAAACTATATGAACACTTGAAAAGTTATATAAAAAACTTAATGTTAGTATCTTGTCTGCCATTTTTAATGGAGCCTGTATGTGTAATATCTCTCTCTGTCTCTCTCTCTCTCTCTCTCTCTCTATATATATATATATATATATATATATATGATAAGTTAGAAATTATCTTAACTTTTGCTATAACATTTTGCCTGTTCCTTGTGTGTGTGTGTATTCATAATATATCAATATTATGAGTACAATACTTGTGTAAAAACAGGGGGGGAGCAAAATTTAGGCAAAACTTTAAATTCTTTTTAATAATCATAAGACTTGATGCTGTCAATAATAAAATAATATCCACTTTATTCCTGATTGCCATTAATTTAATTTTCATCTCATTCTTTTGTTTGTTCCATTGGATTATTATAATTTTTTTAATTTAATTTTTTTGTTTTACATTACTAATTATAATTTTTTACATTTTGATTAACGACTCTTTTATGCTTTGCCTGTATTATTTCTTTAATCCCAACCTCCACTGGTGCTGTCACCACATCATTATTCTTCCTGTTAATTAGCCGCACCCTTCCTTTTAGCCTTTGTTATCTTCACAACCTTATCTGACAAAAATTATTGCTTGGGAAGTTCAGTGAGAGAACATAAAAGAAGATAACCTACAAACTTGTAGGCCAATTCAAGAAATGTTCTCAATTTCATTCAACTAATTTCTGGTCTCAATCCTCTTCTATTTTATTTTTACTTAACTTTCTCATAAAAAATGACCAGATCCCAACTTGACTTATTAGTGTGTCATCTGCCTCCTTCTAGGAGTGCCCATAGCTCAGAGGTAGAATGCCACCTGACAACAATTTGGTCATTGTCAGGGTTTCAATCCTGGGTTAAAAGCAATTGGATGTCTAACTGTACTGATGAATTGTGATACAACAAAACAGATCTGTGGATGACTATATATATATATTTTTTTTTTTTTTTTTCATTTCTAAACAAGCTATTACGCAACCTAGATTTCTACCATGTTGTGTTTTCAGGTGATTTGCAATAATATTTAAAAGTTTGACAATATAATTGTATTGAACACTTTTTAATACAACTGTGTACTAGTCTAATTTATTATGACCAGAAACTAAATAATTAAATAATATATATTTCAATAGCAAGAATTCTATAAGCATGTTTGGTTGAATACAGTATTATCAACAAGTTCTGTCTATCCAACTTTTTGTTAACTTTTTCAATTTCCTGAATCAGTTGTTTTATGTAATCAGTAAATTTACCAAACTACATATTTTTTTCTTTCTCCGAGTACTTTCAAATGTTGTTACATTCATCTTCAAGGAGTGTTTATTGTTTGTTTTTGCAACTGTTATTGGTTGAATCCATCATTTTCACATTTGTTGGACTCCACTTCAAGTCACTCAAGGTAAAATAAAATAAATATGAACTTTGATAAATTTACTGATTACATTAAACAACTAATTCAAAAATTTGGAAAATTTAATAAAAAAATTGCATAGACAGAGCTTATTATCTGACCAAACATATCTTGCAGTAGGTTGCCATTGCTTTCTGTGGTAGACTGGTTGCTAACCAAGGCTATAGAACCCAATCTGTCCTGTTATTTAACCCATAACTGGAAGGAAGGGACAGATTAATACCTTTCCCAATGGTATTTGCGCATAAGTGAATGCATGGAAGTCTAACCTTTATTTTCAGTCACACTAGAATTTCTTTATTTTACATTCTGCTGGGGTTGAATAAAGCAGATTCTAAGAACCTGTAGAAATGGCTATTCCCGTAAATGTAAAATATTGACTTTACACATGGAATAAATAACACACACATAACTCCCTATCAGCACCTCTCAGAGAGTGCAGAAATAGTGTATAAAGAGGTGTTTCATGTTATGATTTGGAGTCGTTAAGATTTGATTATCAAGGTTGCTGATAACTTTGTGTTTGACACACTCATTAACAATTTGCAAGTACAGTTTATAAAAAAATACTTTTTTCATTTGACCTAGTTTGTTTTCAATTAAGAACAGCATTAATAAACCATCTTGAATTAATGTGTTGAAGTTTTTAAGGTAGTCTGATGAGTAAAATCAACCCAGACAACCCTAGAAGCACTCTGTTCCTGAAGTCTCAACTAACCTTGAATCAAATGGCCCTCTATTTGCAATAGTTTGCGCAAATAGCAATAGAGGAAAAAAGTTAAAAGTCCTGGTAACAAATAACTAATACTTTACTTTCAAAAAGTTAATAAAGCAACTGAAAAACTAATAACTTATTTTATTAAGGTATAGTGAATAAATATACCTTAAATATATAAATATATTTTCCTTCTATATGCTGAAGTTTTGAATTTTTTCTTGAACAAATTGTGCCATATTTTTCAGTCATACTATTCAAACTGTAATTTATAAATCAGCTCTTGTCTGTAAAGGTTTTTTTTCTAAATTTAGTCATATCCAAAAGTTGTTAAAAAAAGTCAAAGTACAAATGAGATTGATATTTTTTATTTTTAATGTGGGCAGAGAAAATCTTTCAATTTTCTCTCATTTTTCTACAAATGATCAGGATGTTAATGGTATTTGTTGAAGGAGAAAAAATTTTTGATGATTAGAGCGCAGTCTGTTACAGATTTTATAGATTTCAAATATCATTGAATCTATTATTTACGATAATTACTAAACATGCACAATAGTTTATGTTCATGATTCTGTTGTTTTAGGGAGGCTGTGGTTAACAACTGAGTGGATGTTCAAAAAACCTAGGGTCATTATTTAGTAAAATATTCCATAAATTGGATGAGTTCATTAAAAAGAAGATTGCTGCCATCAGTAAATATAGATATGAGTTTTCATTTTTTTGTTCTTTTTTGTTTGTGTACAGAAGATCAGATATTTAGATTGACTGAATGTCGATATTGGTCGAAAGGTTTCAACCACATTCCTGGTCATTTTCAGTGTTGAGTGTGAGACCAATATGTGGATATTGTAAAAGCTTTGACAATGTCTATACTCCGGGCTTTCTTAAATGCAAACTAGAAAAGCTGACTAAAAGCTGAAATACAAAACAAATAGTTTTTTTCTTTTACTTTATGAAGCATGTATAAATGAAGAGTTGTCTCTCTTTTTCCTTTTTCATATTCTTTTCCTTCTCTCAAAGTAATCTGATCAAATATCTATTAGTGGTTAATTTTTGAGTCTAGTAGTGGTTTATTTAAAAAAAAAAAAAAAGGTAAAAACAATTTTTTTTTTTTTTTTTTACTTAAGAAAAAAAAACAAAAACAACAAAGAATTTTATATCCTCCACCATGAAATCACACCTTTTGATTAAATTAATTTTAGAATGAACTGCACTTAAATAATTTCAATTAGGAGGTTTTGTCCCTCACTACTGCCATCAAAGATGACTACTTTTTCCCTCCCTATCTCCCAAATCCGTATAAATTGCCTTCCATTTTTTTCCCTCCTGTCTCACATCTTGAGTTGTAAAGAACTAGAATTGGATACTTAAAGGAGAACAATGCCAGTCAGCCTCCTAACCCATTTTTTGAAACAGCTGAGCACCCAGAACTGATACCCACCCCTTTTCAGCATTTCCAACATACAGGCCTACTCCACTACAATCTTTCTAGCTTGGCTGGCTGTTTTTCTTTTTTTTTTGCTTTTCTTCTTTCTTATATATTTTCTTTCTTATCAAGTCACCATCAACACTGACATTTATTTAAGACAAAAGGGAGAATTCAAGCAGCCAAACAATGGATATCAATTTGTCCCTTATTTGCACTGTGTGTATGTACTCTTCATTGTCCCTCTAACTCCCTATTTCACACACAAGCTACTGACAAGACCTCTCTCCACTACAGTACCATGAGCCTGTTAGGAAGAGGAGTGCTTCACAAAAATTTAAAGAGAAAAAAAAAAGACAAAAAACATATTAGCCACTGAGTCAGTCAGTCAGTTAAGTGCCATATGTGACACACACTTTGGGCGATCATGTCTTGAAAGAGACATGACTGAGTGGGCAGAAGGTTATCCCGCAGTAGGTTGCCATTACTTTCTGCAGTAGAATGGTTGCCAGCCAAGGCTACAGAACCCAATCTGTCTTGTTATTTAACCCATAACTGGAGGGAAGAGACGGATTAGTACCTTTTACAATTTTTGTGTAAGTGAATGCAAGGAATTCAACTGGAATTCAAACTTGGCTGCCTGATTTCTCGTTCCGAGTTGATATCCACTGCACTACAACGCACAGCCTAATGCAAACCACCCCAAATAAATACCCCCCCAATATAAATGCTCGTTTTATATTTATTTCGATCCAGCTATTCACAGCTAACCATTTTTTAAGTTTTCATCTTTTCTTTTTTTAATCTGTTCAAGCAAAAAGTACAGAATTTAATTTTTATACTGTGAGATTTGCAAGAAGACTGAAAAAATTAGTTATATGAAACACTAGCTGATAAGCTAGATCAACATTGCACCATTGCACCATTGCACCATTGCACTAGGGCACACCAATGTGCACCCCAAGTTAACAGAAAAGTAATGAATTAATTTTATATTTAAAAATATCTATATTTTTTAAAAAGCTGCAGTCACCAAAGCACATGGCTTTTAAGTTAAGTTTTTGTCATTTGATATTTTAAACTGGATACTAAATTCCTTAATCTTAAGAGTGGTTAATTCTTTCTTTTTTGCCTTCCCCAGGATGTGCGTTGTGGTGCAGTGGATATTGACTGGGAATGAGAAATCAAGGGGCCGAGTTCAAATTCCGGTTGAATTCCTTGCATTCACTTACACGCAAATACTCTTGGGAAAGGTATTAATCCTTCTCTTCCCTCCAGTTATGGGTTAAATAACAGGACAGATTGGGTTCTATAGACTTGTTTGGCAACCAATCTACCGCAGAAAGTAATGGCAACCTACTGCAGGATAATCTTCTGCCCAGTCAGTCATGTCTCTTTTGAGACATGATTGCCCAAGTGTGTATCCCGTATGGCACTTAACTGACTGACAAGAGAATTAAATCAGTCAAGGTTGGCCTCTCTAAAAGAATAAGTTCTTCATAAACTGTTTAAATATACAATGTAATATCTTCTTAATATTATTGCTTATTTCCACATATGACTTCATTTTCTTATTTTCAAATTTCATGACTAATTTTTTATTTTACTAATATTAAAGTGCATCCCAGAGTAATGGTTATTCCAGAAGTGCACCTTGAAGTAAAGTTGTGGGGGGGGGGGGAATGAAAAAGTTTAATATAGTGGACAGTGTACCCAAGAGAATGGGTTCAGTTTCTGTAAATGGGGAGGGGTTGACCTAAAATTTCTATCCCCACCCTCCTCTTTTGTACAGTGAAGTAATTTACCAGCTTGCCTTTACAAAAGTGCAGTGTTCTCCATCCAAAGATGATTTATGATACTAATTTGACCATTGAGGTTAAGCCTCTGGACATCTGCCTTTTGTTAGTGGTTTTGACATTCACTTCTAACCTTTGACAAAGAGAAAGCTCATGTATAAAAGCCATCTTAACCTTTGTGAAAAATTGTGGCAAAGGGGGTTAGTATAGCTAAAAATAGTGAATTTAGTTTATTCAACATTTGGTGTTCTTGATAGGAATTCAACTATCTAATCTTCTCATTTTATAATTTAGGTACCTCTTTTTTTTTTTTTTTTTTTTTTGCAATAATTTGTGATACTTAAGTTTTAAAATGAATTTTCATAAATGAAAAATCTTTCTTGAAACTTTCATTTTAGTTTTAATTAAAAACTAAAAGATTAGATTTAATATTTCCATTAAGCAAAATACTCTGTAGTGTATTTTTAAAACAGAAATTATATTGATTGGAATAAATTTTTATTTATTTTTTTTTGTCTTGTCTTGTCTAAAATAATTGATTAGCACACTTTATAATTTTCTTTATTAAAAAAATCTTCCAAAAATAAAATACTTTTCTGAAACTTTATTTAAGGAATATTATTAACTGATTTAAAGTATAATTAATTTGAATTAAAACAAGTATTATTCATTTCAAGTGAAAAAAAAAAAACCAGAAAAAGGTTTTTAAAATGAACTGTTGTGATTTACATATCTTTCAACACCTGTCAAGTACTTGTCAAACTATTTACATGTTTATTGCCGTCCTAGGAGACTTTATTTGTTCAAACATAATTTAAGAAAATGAGGGGTGAACACATTTTTAAGTACTCTGTAAATCTTACAAATATTGGAAATATTCCCATCTAATTTTAAGAAGGTTGACTTTAAATTTACTATAGTCACCTATCTTATTTTCTGATAATTTCATGTATAGTCATCCATACTTTCAAGATAGGCACATTTGATACACATGAAAAAAGTTTTTGTTTTAAATATCTTAGTGCATGATTTCATATAATTAGTCTTCTCAAGCTTTGCTTGGTAAATAGTCTTCATGTAATAATTTACTGCAAAGTTTGGAAGAATTTTTAAAACTATAAATTATTATAATTTAAAAAAGAAAAAAATAGAAACAATTCTTGTAAAAATTCATTGCAAAATTTTTCCTTTTTCTTACAATAATCTCTTTAATATTATTTCTTATAAAAACAGTTAAAAGCCTATCTAATTAAATAATGTCTTAACTTAGTGTTTGGAATTTTACTATTCCAAGAAGATTTTTGGGAAAGTAGCAACTGTTTGAACAAAAAAGAAATGGATGATTTACATTCTCTAAGGAGGTCTGCATTTAACTAATAAAAGAAAGTTTGCAGACAGAATTTAATTGCCAGAGATTTTATAAAATTAAGTTTGCATGTGTAGGGGTCAGTCAGTTAAGTGCCATACGTGATACACGCTTGGGCGATCATGTCTCGAAAGAGACATATGACTGACTGGGCAGAAGATTATCCCGCAGTAGGTTGCCATTGCTTTCTGCAGTAGACTTGCCGACCAAGGCTATAGAACCCAATCTGTCCTGCTATTTAACCCATGACTGGAAGGAAGAGACGGATTAATACCTTTCCCAAGGGTATTTGCGCGTAAGTGAATACAATGGATTCAACTGGAATTCGAACTTGGCTCCCCGGTTTCTTGTTCCGAGCTGATATCCACTGTACCACAACGCACATCCTGTGTAGGGGTAACAGATGTAAAAAAAAAAAATAAAATTTCTTTTTTTTTTTAATCTAGATTTTATAAAAATAATTTCATAAATAAATTCATTCATTTGTGAATTAAGTCCACAAAGTTTTGTTAAAATCTGACAACTATCTGATTTTTGCAAGAATTTCTAAATTGTGTTTTTTCACTGGAAGCAAAGACACTAAAATTCCTATAGCAAACTCTGGTCCCACACCGACGCAAAAAAAAAAAAAAAAAATGATTTTTAACAAAAATGTTTTCATCATGCACTACTATTTTTTTGTTTTTTTTTTCTTAGCAAAAAAAATGGAGGTACCTATTTTAGTTTTACATTGTTTTTTAAAGAAATTCTGGTTATAGACTGAGACAGTTTATTTACTTTGCACTATAAAAAGGCATGAATTGAGTTCTCCAAGGCATGTGTTAAATAACTAGACGGAGTGGATTCTTTAGTATCAGTCTAGGAGAATGGCATTTTTAATTCAAGCAAGTAACTGCTCCACACTCTTTTCCAAGACTAGTTGTGAAAATGTACAGTAGATAAATATGGAAGAAAAGGAAATCATGAATATTTCAGGTGACATGGCATTAAATGTTCTTATAAAATCCCAAGAGCCACTCAGGGTAGAGGCTTACTGAAGGAGATTGTAAGAGGTAAGTGCAGTTTATCAGGAAATGTGGGAAAGATAATAGTTAATTTGGTTGAGAGGTCAAGATTGCGGTAGTTAGGAAAGCATCCGGCCAGGAGTTGGTTCCACAAAGTATCAGTTTGTGGGAAGAAGATGTCTAAGTAGATTTTCTTTTTTATTAATAGAATATGAAGAGAATGAGGATGCCAAAAGTAATTTAAGATGGATTTTTTTTTTTACTAAAGTTACTATAATAACATTTTAAATCATTTTATCCCAATTTGTTTCTTTCTATGATAATTTTCAAAGGAGTGTTTTTTTTTTTTTAATTGCATGTTTAGGTACTTACCATTTTTGATTACATTTAAGATCATCACCCCTTTTTTACGAGGAATTCCTCAGAAAAATTCCTCTAAGATCAGTGCCTATTTATTCTGTCCAGACCTACAAAATTTTTGGCCCAACACTTAAATCTAACCAAACATTAATTTTATTTTAGGGTTTCTTAGTCTAGTTGACAACTTTAAAAATGCTATTTTATCCTAACCAATTGAATTTAGTTCACTTTTGTTAATATCTAGGAATTGCTTGAATTCACAAGCAGACCTGCAGATCAGTCAGCAAAAAAGGCTTCAAGTTTTGACAAAACAGGGAACAAGAAACAGCAACAAGAAGTCACTGAATTTTATATCCCAGTTTTGATTTATTTTACTGTTTACAATGTTAAAAAATTAAAACTTAATTATTGAATGTGTACTGAATTAAAAGCTGATTGTTTTTTTTTTTAATTGAATTTGCCTATTTGATTTAATAATTATGATTTAAAACTTCTTCATATTCAAATTTAATGTTACTTTTTCAAGGAGTGCAATCATTGATCAAACATTTTCTTTTAAGGTTGTAAATTTCTTTTTTAAAGAAAGGAACAATTAAAAAAGAAAGATATGCAATAAATTGTTCTATTGAAAACCTTTACTTTTATATTAGCTTGCAAGATGTGTCATCTTTGGGTTTTTTTTAAAGAATAAAATACTTAAATGAGTATAGTTCACAAATCTTAGCTAATGTACCCCGCCCCTCAAGTTATGTTCCACTTAAAATGTAAAAGGGATCTTCTCTTTAGAAGCTCCTTGATTACTGGATGTGCCATGCACTCAATAAAGGCTAGAGAGAACACTAGTTAAAATGCTTGATACAAAGATGAATGCACAATTCCTGGAATGATGACTGATTTAAGAATGTCATCTGGAAAAAAAAAAACACACTTCTCCACATGTTGATCATAAACCTTGTCAGATTTGACAAAGAAAATGTTAAAATTTCAAGAACTGAAACTTTTTGGGGACATCATGTCTGATACTGCAAAATAACATTCAATGTTACAATTATTACATGGCTTGGAGTTAATGAATTGAATCTTTTGTGGAAGTTCTTGATCCAGACTTATATGGGAGCATTTCTAGTGATTTTTCATTAAGCTTTTTGGAAAGTAATAGTGCCTCTAAAATATGCAAAATTAAACCAACTAAATCCTGAATAATCTGGTTTAAATTGTAAAGAATAAAACCCAAGCTTAGTTTAACATCTGCAAATTCATCAAGATCAGCCTTGTTCTTATTTTTGGGCATTACAGTGCACAGAATTGGTTCTCTAGGAGAGCACCTCTCTTGGGCATTACAGTGCACAGAATTGTTACTCTAGGAGAGCACCTCCTTATTGCACTAAAAGGGGAAGGCTGTGACCTGCTTTAGCATCCTTGATTGTGGGGATTGGGTAGTTTTTGCTTTATAACATTGTCTTATTTGCCTCTTATGTGGAGTCAAATATATGCCAGTATTTGTTCTGTCAGGCTTTCATTTACGTTTAACCAGGATATACAAGTGGCATAAGATATCAGTGCAGTAAATACTTTGTTTGTGTTCCCTTCAAAATAAAAAATCTTATCTACTTTTAAGTTTTAACTATGAATCTAGTGGGACCTTGGATTTAAGATTACTGGATTCTGGAGAAATCAACATTGCAGGCCTTTGTCAACAATTGTTTTTAGTGTTGCACTAAACAAATACAAAATTTATGTGAAATGAAAGGTTGTCATCTTCCATTATATCAATGCTAAAATCCTTGCAGAACAAAACAAAGTTAAAATAGTCATTAAATAAAGAAATTTGACCATTAGGATGAAGCTCACCTTTCAATTAACATTTGACCTTGGAATCTGCTGAACAGGTCATCTGATTATTCAGCAGTTTTTTTTATATGTATGCATTTCTTTAATGTCTCCATATATTACATGACCCATAAAATATTTTCTCCCAATGACCTTTTTGTGCATATAAGTGTGTCTGTGTGACCTGTTGATAGATATAAAAAAATTATATCATTTAACAGTTTCATGTGACACATCTATTTTGTTGTAAAAGCAAAGAAATAGCACATGGTATGGGGGCTAATAAAAATAGAAATGTGTCAACTGTGAAATTTTTGTTTTCTTTTTTAGAGTGTGTTAGACTTTCATTTCACTATCAAATTATGAAAGTCTGTATATTTGGTTTATAAATCTTTCTCTTAGACTCAGCTGGAAATTTAAGAACTCTTGTGTCTGGAGGGGAAAAAAAAAGCAGATGAAAAATAATATTTCATTGTTTCTAGTCAATACTTAACTGACCTTTTACTCTTTCCTGGTCCCTTGTTTGAGAACATTGTCCCTCTTTGACTTTTTAACACAAGTGCCCCTTCAATGACCTAGGTTAGAACTTTTTTTTTTTTTTTCTAACCCTGATCTAAACATTGATTTCTATTTTTGGTAACTTTTGCTACAGCTACAAACTGGGGAGCCAATTCAAATTCAAGTTGAATTCCTTGCATTCCCTTACTAACAAATACCCTAAACTGTCTCTTCCCTCCAGTTATGTGCTAAATAATAGGACAGATTGGGTTCTATAGCCTTGACTGGCAACCAGTCTACCACAGAAAGCAATGGCAACCTACTGTGGGATAATCTTCAGCCCAGTCAGTCATGTCCTGAAAGAGACCTGATCGCCCAAAGCGTGTATCATGTATAGAACTGACTGACAAACTAATGTTCATTTTGCACCTTAGCTTCAAGAATTTATTTTATCCCCCCCTTACTTCCCTGTTTAATATACTAAAATGTTAGTTACCAATGTTTTTGTTTTTTCCCTGCCATTTTTAATTTTTTGTTGAATCTGTAATGAATATCTCTACTAAGTAACTTATTATTATATAAAATTATTCCCTTCCTTCACATGTTACATTTGAAAACTGTCTGCTGCTACTAACCTAGATCTTTTACTTACCAATGTAAAACTAGGCCTCCCCCAACAAAAAACACCTAAACCCCCTTAATATTTCTTTCTTTAATATTCGTGGTATTCATACCAACTGGAATCATTACTCTTTGAAAAGTCTCTGGACATCCTCTTTGTGAAACTAATCTTAACTCTATAATCCCATCCTTTGATTTCTCGTTATCTTCCTCCCTTTAGGATGGCAATTTTCTTTTCTTGCACTTCCTGCCTGTGGAACTCCCTTCCATTTACTTGCTTCTCTGATAACTACAATTTTGAAAAATTTAAATGCAATGTCAATTGCCATTTTCTATTTTGAATCCCATTTATTTTCTATTCTTTCCTCAAAACCCCTTATACCCAATTTTTTTCTTTTGCTTTCACTCTTTGTAACCCCCTGTATACTAGTGGCATTCCCACTTGGGGTAAAATGATTTAACAAATATATATATATATATATAATCCTAATGAGGAACTAATCAACAGAAGATGGAATTGAATTTTGTATTGTGATATTTCTCTTATTTTATATGTGCAAATAGCTTGGCCATTATCAATGTGGAAAGGAGAATTGCCTAGTAAATTCTTCCCTAGTTTGTTGTGCTCATTTTAAACTTATGCACTTGGGAAAGGCATGAATCAATCTCTTCTTCCTACCAGCTATGGGTTAAATAGTAGAGTAGATTGAGCTCTCTAGCTTTGAGTGGCAACCATTCTAACAAAAGGAAAACTAAATGCCAAAAATAGAAAAGGCTGTGGGAAATAGTACAGTAAACTGAGATCATAAGTCTTGAGTGACAGCTGGTTTTAAAGGACTACTCTGAATTCAAACCTGTAGAGAAGGCAATAAAATTCATATCACTATTCTTCCCAAGAAGTTATGGCAATTCATGGATAATTAAAAAAAAAAAATCTGAAGGACCATAATAGTCTATATTCTAAAAATGAATGGGATCTAAAAAACTAAAATGAACTCTTAAAGATGATCATTCAACAACACAATCAAATGATATGCTTACTTCATAAAATTTAGTTTATTGCATAAGTAGTATATTTACTGATAAGTCTTTAGAAATTTCTTGGGTGAATAACAAATAATCTTTTAATGGGTATTTGGGGTTGTTTTCTTTTTTTCACTTTTTACCTCCTTGTTTTTGTTTCTCCCTTCTCTTGTTCTCCTTTTTTGTTCTCCCCTCTCTTGTTCTCCTCACACTGTTTTTCCTCCCTCTCTTGTTCATTAAATAAGTTTGTCAAAAGTAAAGCTAACTTTTAAAAATGTAGATGAATATTTGAAATTTCATTAGTTAACAAGATTCTTGGATTAAATTCTAATTACTGACAAGGTTTCTTTTTCTGCTTTCATCTTTTCCCCCTTAAATTCTCTTGTGCAGGCATTGAGTCAAAGAAATGATTGATGAGGGTATATATTACTAATCCACTGTATCTGACTAATCCTTTATCTAAAAAGAAAATGTATGAGTGCATGCCTCATTAGTATACTCATAGTTATATTTAGTTATCAGCAACCTTCTAATGGTTTTACTAATCTGCTGCAGGATTTAGAAAGAAAAAAAAAAGCATTGTTCGTTTACCATGCTGGATCCTTCATGTCATTTTTGAAGACAATATTCAATAAAACATTGATCAGTTTGGAATATGATTTTTCACCATCTGAAATAAACACTCCGGCTTATCACTTTAGATTAGTTCTACTTGAAAAACTTCATTCTGTCATGTATTTGAAGTTATAGGGAGCTGACTAATGTTTCTTGCTTCGGCCTTGTGTCATACATAATCGAACTTCCTACAGATTACAAGTTTTATCCAGAATTATCATCAGAAGGTTGTTTGCAAGTTGCAATGTGTGAATTAGTGTAGAATAGTGTAAAAATAAAAATATACATTTTGTATGTTAGAATAGAAATTTATTAATGAAAGGGATAACAAGAATAGGTATCAGTAAATGTTTTATGAGAAAAAGGGTATTGTCACTTGTGTAGTAATTTGTTGAAAGAGTATATGCTGGTGGGGGGGGGGTTCTATTGTAATCTTTTTGGTCTTGCAAGTGCTTCCATTGGTCAGAAAATCAGTTTAACACCTTTTTCTTTAAGCATATGGTTAATCCTTTTTCTATTTGGGGAAAAAACCAGGATTTCACACATTGTGAATTTTTGCAAATGTGAAGAAGAGTTGATTTTAATTCTTAATTTCTTATCCCACTACATATTTACATTGAGAAATTCTTTTTAGGTAATAAAAATGTTCTCATGTCAAAGGCAATTATGTTTCTATCTTCAAACCCAGCCTTAAAGAATTTATTAGACAACATTAAGGCAAGACAAGTTTGGTAGAAAAATATTCAGCTTTTGTTGAAAATGGATTCTATTCTATAATTAATTCAGCATAGTTCAAATCACCAAACCATAAGCACCTGTAAGAATTTGCTTCATCACTCATAAAGATAATTTTAAGAGACATAATCAGAAGGATGGAGAATATTATGCTTTCCTCTCCCTATTTTAATAGGATGAGTAACAGAACCCACTTACGCGCAAATACCCTTGGGAAAGGTATTAATCCGTCTCTTCCTTCCAGTTATGGGTTAAATAGCAGGACAGATTGGGTTCTATAGCCTTGGTCGGCAACCAGTCTACCGCAGAAAGCAATGGCAACCTATTGTGGGATAATCTTCTGCCCAGTCAGTCATATGTCTCTTTCGAGACATGATCGCCCAAGCGTGTATCACGTATGGCACTTAACTGACTGAATAGAACCCAAGTTTATTTCTTAGGTCCTTATTCAACAAAGATCTTGACAGTACGTGTGATAGCAATCTCTATAGCCATTTATTAAGAAACAACCAAGTCCACACCGACTTTACATGAGAAAGCAGCAAAAGACATATACAGTCTTGTCAGCCATGATGCTAGTCATTCTGCAGTGAATAACTGTAAAGTGTCATTACAACATGGAAGAATGCATAATGAATAATAAACAAAATGGTATAATGGTTTATTTGTTTTTTAACAAAAGTGTAAAGATAATACAATGAGATTTTCAACTGAGCAATTAACTTCCAACCCTATTTGCAGTAAGTTATATATTTAGATACATTTAATGTACTTTTTTAAAGCTGACATTTTATGGCAAATGGAAAAAATGAGTTTCTCAAGATTAAATAAACCAGGAAAAAAAATTGAGAAAGGAAAGAATATATTTATTGCATTGTCTCCAAATATAATGTCTCTGTCAGTCCACCAACACCATGTTTTTATTTACACTCAGGCTAGTGTCCTTATCTTTGTTATTATTACTACAATGTTTTGACTATTGTATCCTTTAGCCTCAGTTTTACTTTTGCTAATGATGGAACAGTACAAAATTTTTAATTAAAATTCTATTATACTTTTTGCTAAAAGCAACTAGTTTCTTAAAATAAAAGTTCTCATTTCTCACCAACAGTGGTGAGCCTATCATAAATAGAACACACACACACTGTTCATTTAAAATAGCAAATAATGCCTCCCCTAAAAAAAGAAAAACAAAACCCAAACATTAAATGATTTAAATTTATATATTTGTATTTTTATCTGGAATGTGAAAAACATTAGCAAGAACTAATTTTACTTTAATAAACAAAGCAAGAATTTTTTTTGTCAATTTTCAATTTAAAAAAAACTTGAATTATTAACATCTAAGCTGATTTTTTTTATTTATACACTAAAAATAAGATGAATTTAGAAAATGCTAAACAAACATGAAAAATTTATTCACAACATGTAAAAACTTTAAAACTGCTTTGATTGTGACTAGTTGTAATGTGTTAATATTCTTTACATGGGAAGTGAATGCAAAGAACATGATTCTTAAAATGATTTGAGCATTATTAAGAATATTTCCATGTAAAATTATTCAAGGTGTTAAATGATAAAGTTAAAAAATTTTATTTTGGTATGGTTTATTTTTTTCCAGGACAATTAAAGATTTCTTAAATATTTCTAAGCTGATAATGAAAACATTTCATTTGAAGTTCTTGTCTCATAACTCACACGTCATCGAAAACAGGACTAGCAATAACTAAGCAACACTTAAAAAAATTATTTCTAAACATCAATAGCAGAACAAAAACAATCTACTTCTCTCCCAAGATTAAATAAAGGGTTCATCTTAAAATTCTTGAAGGTTACCTTAATTGACGGATACTGGAAGAAGATCATAGGACACAATTGCTGAAATGATGTGGTAACAACAAAGATAAGAATATTAGTTGAATTGTAAATAATAGTAACTTCTCATTTCATAAGTTTAGACTGAAAACCTCTTATTTTTTTAAAGTGTTTCTTAGTTTCTTTTTAATGAAAAGCTTTTGCCTGGTTTTCTGTTTCATACTTTCTCAGCTAAATTTTGTGTCAATTCTCTTTCCTGCAAACATTTATTTTTACAATGTTTATCTTGTTGTAGTCAGATGTCAAGATATCATTTGTGTTTCAGCCTTGATTATATCAGGAGATAGACTTTAAGATTGACAGAAACTGCATCTGCTTCCACCTGGACAAAAAATCAAAGCATGGTGGTATCATGAAATGCTGTTGAGATGTCCAGATTTAATGGTAATGATGCTGTAGCTCCAAAACCATACCTGAACCAAGTGTCATCATCTGTGGAGGAATTTGTTGAAAGGCATCATTGTATAAATTTAAAAAGGGAATATTAAATCCTGTATTTATACAGAAATATTATATTGAATATATTTGGTTATTATTTTCTAATTTAAAAAGAAAAAGATCATGTGGGAAGAAAATAAGAATCAACATATTTAACTTGAAGATGGGGCAATGCATACATATTATTTAAAGATGAGTTGAAATTAGAGAATGTCTTTTAGGCATGCAGACATTCACATCTCCTTTTTTTTTTTTAAGGGGATATTAGTCTCTTATGAGTATAAACTACTAGATTCTTTTGCATTGGCACACAGTCATAAAGTTAAGTTGCTTCTCTCTTTGTATAAGAAAACAAGTTAGCCTATTGTAGTTTTGAAAATGTCAATAAACTTCTCTCTCATTTTTTTTTTTTTTTTTAATGTCACCAATGATAAACCCCTTTTACAGTCCAAGCATGGTAAACTTGAAAGGATTAATTTCATTACTAAGTGGTTAATCAGTTAAGTGCTCTACATGATACACACTTATGAGATCATGTCTCTTTCTATTCATGACTGACTAGGCAAAAGATTTCCCACAGTAGGCTACCACATCTTTCTGCCATAGACTGGTTGCCAACCAAAACTATAGAACCCAGTCTGTCATGGTATTCAATTCTTAGCTGTGGAGAGAGAAGTAGTAAGTGATTCATACCTTTCCCAAAATATGTAAGTATTGTATGTAAGTGAATGTAATAAACCCAACTGGAATTTGAACTCTGTTCTCATTTCTTATTAGTAGTATATATTTTTAAAAAAGTGGGGGGAGGGGGAGAAGGATTTAAGCATATTGATTTGTATTTTGGTTACAGTTAGTTAAAAGTTCAAAATCATGTCTTCCACCCACCCAAAATTATTTATGTAAAAAAAAAAAAAAAAGTTAGATTATGTACTTTGGTTAAAATGAATCAAAACACTTCATCTATCTAAACCCAAAAGTAGTTAGCTAAGTCTGGCCCAAGACTACAACAGTGGGATGCCATATGAGCAATGGTTTGTTGATCATTGCTCTTAAAATTCCCATGTGAGGTGTACATCTTGGTGACTTTTACCAAGCAGAGAGAATCTCATCAATTGGATATTTGAATATTTATATAAATTATAGTAGTTTTGATGTTAATGCACAATAGTCCTGCATTGGTTTTACTCTTCTTGCATTCTCCTTTTTTCATTTAATCTATCCTTTTCCCTTGAAAGGCCATAACTGTTTAATTCCATTGCCTTATCTATCTAAAGAAGTTTTGCCTGTGTATTACAACACACTTTAGTGCATTCAATGTTGGTGGGTATCAGATAACTTTACAAACTCTCTCTTTCTCTCTTTCAAGACACACTTTAGTCCTTCCTTTCTCCCCTTTCTTAGGTGAAGGATTTGGGTGATGGTAAATGGGTGGTGGTGGATTCTGAATAGGTCATGAGTTCTTTTTTTACTGTAACTATTACCTTCTCTTACTTTTTCTTCTTTTTTTTATCCTCTTCTTACAGTTGTTGCCATGGGCAACATCTTAGTAATGACTCACACATGTGCACTTGTTATTAGTTGTGCCTGTAGGTGTGTGTGTGTGTGTGTGTATATGTATATATATATAATGTACGTGCATATGTACATACATGTGCATGCACACCTAAAGAGGAAAACGGTAAGGGAAAGGAAGCTGAAATCACCCAGCCCAAACCTTATCCTCTTGTAAGTCATCGGTTCTTTCTATTGCAAACTCTTTTTAATGAATTAAATGCTAAATTACTTTTAAGAATTAATTAGCAAATGTGCGTGTCTGTTGAAACAAACACGTGCTAAAGAAAACATAAAATGTAATATTTCTATCTTTGGGAAAAAAATAATTGTAAATTACTTTTCTTCCTGAAAATGTTTATCTCTACAAACTTTTGTAAATCATGTCCTCCCAACTATTGTAGTTTGGAGAGTTTTAAGTAACTGTAAAAACAATTTGTGCCACTTTGTGGATACAAATCCAGATCATTTATGCATAGTTATAATTTGGTCTAACATTGCAAACTTAGTAATGACCTTGACTATATTTAATATCACTCATGCATTGAATATTTCTGCCATATCTGGTCTGGTGGTTCTGCTATATATGTTGAGATTCTTGATAAAATACAAAGAATCTGTAATGTTATTGGTCCTAATATGGCATCTTGGTTTAAGTGGCTTCCCTGTGCCTTTTCTGTAATATTTTCATGGTAATTGTTATGATGACCTTTCCTCTTTGGTACCTTGACTTTATAAATTTAAGTGCAATACTAGTTTGGCAACAAAGTCTTGTCATTTTACAGCTGAAATTGATAGATGTAACTTAAGTTCTATGCTAAGTTTCTACTCTCACATTTCTCATCTGCGGAACTCTCTTCTGGCTTCCTGCTTTCCGGTTAACATGGTCCTCAAAAATTTAAATGTATTGCCAATCATTATCTTCTTTCTTAATTCCTGTTCTGTCTGTTATTCTCTGTACTTAATTTTTTTTTTCTTTTTTCTTCATATTCTTTCACACTCATTAACTTCTTGCATTTTAGTTACTTTATCACTTTGTTTGGGCTAAAATGTTTAAAAAAATTGTGTGTGTGTGTATATATATATATATATATATATCAACTTTAAAACCAGAAATAACATATTACATTGCATTTGACTACATGGTTTTGTTGTCATTTCACGCTATCACGTGGTGTGACGTCATAAAACTGCATCGCAAATTTAAGAACTGCGTTTATTATTTTTGGTAACTATTGCCGTTGCCAAGCAGTTTTATGTCAACACAAAATAAAATTGTCGGTGATGGTGGATGTTATAATATTTCAGTTTAAACAACCTCTCTGAAGATGGCTCATGTGAGCCGAAAGCTTAGAAGAAAATCAATAAATAATTATCCAAATGTTGGAAAATTTTTGTCTTTATTTTCAACTGAAATTAAAGCAAAAATACGACATTTAGAACGGCTCATGATTAAACATAATAGACATTCATTGTCTCTTATATTTAACAGCATATGTTTAGAAAATTACTTGCTGCCTCGATATACTAAATATATATATATATATATATATATATATATATATACACTCACACACTACTGGTCAGTGGTCATAATTATTAGGCCACCCCAGTGTTTTAAAATAAATGATGTATTTCATACTTTTTTTTTTTTTTAGTATTTATTGCCAAGTGAATAATTGTAAATGAAAATAGAATGGTTCTTTTGTTAATATTGCACAATAACATGGGCATCAAATGGATTTATAAATATTTAATAATTTTTAAATATTTAATAATATTGCAGTTTCATCAATGAAAGAATGAAGAAAATTTAGGGTGATTCAGATGAGTTCATCTTGTGAAATTTTGCAAAGTAATAATAACAAAAGAACCATTCTATTTTCATTTGGAAATAAATACTAAAAATAGTAAGAAATACATAATTTCCTTCAAAAAAAAAAACTGGGGTGCCCTAATAATTATGCCTGTGTGTGTGTGTGTGTGTGTGTGTGTATATATATATATATATATAATAACCATAAAAAATTATGCTTCTCTAGGAATCAGTACTTCTATTTTGCCTAGAACAGTTGCATCTAGCTGGAAACTTGAAAAATAGCACTACAAGAATTTTTGAGTGTATATCAAATGACGTCAAATACAAACGTCATCGCTAAAATGTCACCTGTAGAGCTCATGTTTGCTAGGAAAGTAAGATTCATTTTTAACAAATTACTGCCTATGAATAAAAAAAAAATATTTGAAACTGTTAGATCATTTAAGATCAGAAATAAAGTTTTTTTTTTTTTTTTTTTTAAACTGTTAAGGCTAGAAAGGAAAATTGGCAATAAGGTAAAGTTATTAAACACATTGGTAGTATGATGTAAGTTATCGTAGGTTGACGATTTCAACATAGAAGAAATATGAATCAATTGAGATCTAGATATACACAGAATAAACAACCAGTAAATTTGAATTCACTGATAGACATACTTTACAACACTTTTGAAGGACCTATTCTTACAACAATTACATTACAATGCAAGGGTAAGCAAAAGTGTAATCTGACTGAAACGTTTGAAGTGGAACCATTTTGGAAAAGTATTGACTAAAAAAATGTGCATATCTAAAAAGGGGGAGATGAACACCTCTTTCCAGAATAGTCCTTGGATTTGTCCAAGTAGCATAAATACTGACATAGAAGAGGAGTCAGGGAGGAAGTAAGGAGAGAGTGAAAGCGAGCTGATATACTGAGTACAGAATTCAGCAGGACTATGTTGATTCCATAAGACGTTATATTTTATGATTGTGTTATCTTCATTTAATGCAACAAAAGACATAACAAAATGTATATAGACAGTCAGATTTGATTATTATATAAGATTTTTTTTTTTTTTAATAAAATTGGCATCAACCATCAATATTGGTAAAATTTTGGGGAAATATATGAGCAACATATTTGAGTTTATCCTTATTTAAAATATTTTTTTCTTAATATTTCTTGTTCTTTTAGACAATCATAGCTCACAATAAATTTCTTTTCTATTATTATCAATGAATTGTGAGAATTTAAGAAAGGTAGTGGAGTGGTTTCTTCTCGCTTTCTCCGTAGTTTTGAAATCAGAGTTGTCCTTTTAGATTAAATGCCACCCAATAGTAGACAACACAGTCTACTTATTTAATCTATAGCTGGGGGAAAAGAGATGGATTTGTGATTTTTCTAAAGAAAAGTGAACTCTAGTCACTGACGTCATTTTCCATGCTACTAATATCTACACTACTCACACATTCAATTTTGTGGGGATGTTCTGCTTTAGTATGCAAGCTAAGTGGAACATCAGTTTCCTCTAAATAAATGCAAAAAATATAAGCCATAATTTCTGTCTGAATTTCATCCACTATATGTCAATCCAGGTATCCTATTCTGTCAGACTAGTGGATTAAAGAATTTGTTTATGATTTTAGTGAAATGTAAGTTCAGTCCCTGGGCTGGGAATTGTGTACTTAAACTCAGTGAAAACAAAGGCAAGCAATAACTGAGCATTACTAGATAAGAACTAGATGAGATATTCCCAGACATGATGAGCAGAATGAGAATAATCTATCTCTGTAGATTAAATAAAGTGTTCAGATTGAAATTCTTTGAAGGTTACCCGAATTGATAAGCATCTAATGAATCACAGCTTAAGTCACTTTCCCTCTTGGACTCGGAGGAAACGTGAGCAAGCAATAACTGAGAATTACTAAATAAGAACTAGATGAGATATTCCCAGACATGATGAGCAGAATAAGAATAATCTATCTCTGTAGATTAAATAAAGTGTTCAGATTGAAATTCTTTGAAGGTTACCCGAATTGATAAGCATCTAATGAATCACAGCTTAAGTCACTTTCCCTCTTGAACTCACTGGAAACGTGAGCAAGCAATAACTGAGAATTACTAAATAAGAACTAGATGAGATATTCCCAGACATGATGAGCAGAATGAGAATAATCTGTCACTGTAAATTAAATAAAGTGTTCAGTTTTAAATTCCTTGAAAGTTACCTGAATTAATAAGCATTTAATGAATCTCAGCTTCAATCACTTTCCCTCTTTAACTATTAATATGGATTCCTTGAAATTCTATAATATTCATCGGTCTTTCAAACATTGATTTTTTTTTTTTTTTTTTTTTTTTTTTAACTTCTTTACTGTTTCAACTTTAACGTTTACTTGCAGCAGCTTTTCTTGTTTTCTGGAGATAATATTTGCTTGAATATTATTTCTTTCTCATTTATACATCACTTTTTAATAATTTACTGTAAGTTTTCTGTTGGATTAATAGCTGGACTGCCTGGGGGACAACTCTATTAATTTGGTATAATGAAACCACTTTTTGGCAAGGTGAGTAATAGTCAACTTTACAGAATGTGAAGGATTTTTATCTCTCCTGAATATTCTCTTTAGCTTAGTGTCTTCAAAAAATTTATTGCCTTAGAATAATTCTCTACCTTTAATCTGATATCTTCAACTTTGAAAGTACTGAAAATTTTGCGGCTTACAATAATCACTGAAAGAATTGTTCTACCATTGTTTTCTAAGGTATTTTGTTTGACTACTTCCGGTCCTGGGCATGACGGTAAACTGCATCCGGCAACAAGGCCTCTGATTGGGAGGTTGTGAGGAGCATGGAACCACCTCTTAATTGCTGTTGTTCCCAGGTCCACCCTGACCTGGAGTAGTAGCACCTGTTAGGGTCCCAGCTATGGGCAAACTGGGGTCAAAACACTATAAAAGTATAAAAATAGATTTTTATAGAAATATATACATAAAAATAGACTTTTATGTATACATTTTTGAAGGAAAAATATGACCAACAAAGCATTTTTTAAGAGAAAATTATTACCATAACACGTTTTTGAAGGAAAAAATTATTCTCAGTAAAACATTTTTGAATATAAAACTAGAGGACATTTTCAGTTTTCTAAAAGAAACAAAAAAAAATTAATTAAAATCTGACTAAATCAACCTTCTCACTATAACCAAACATTAAAAAACAAATACCTTAAAACCCCACCTTTTTGGCATGAAATAACCCACAGAGGTCGATATGCCATCAAGAGAAACTCAAACTTGATTACTTCCATGAATGACCAAACCTGTAACATTAGCTTTCCAGTTCATCAAAAGGAGCTCTACATTCATCATTAAAAATTATTATTGAGAAATTAGTTTTTATGTAGCTTTATTCAATTGACCTATTTCTTTGCAATATTAACTTAAAGGTGATATTTTTTATTGCTTTTATGTTTTTAGCCAATGTTCTTGATTTTCCACATCTTTTCTTTCTGTTCACATTTCCAACAGATTCTTCAAATATTCTTTTACTGTTCAATTTACTTTTCTTGTTTATTACTTTTAAAATTTTTCTCAAATCTGGGTCCTGGGTATGACAAACTGCATTCAGCATCAAGGTCTCTAATTAGGAGTTTGTTAGGAGCATGGAACCACCTCTTAATTGCTGTTGTTCCCAGGTCCACCCTGACCAGGAGTGGTAGCACCTGTTAGTCCCAGCTAACCCTCAGACTGGGGTCAAAACACTATGAAAGTATAAAAATAGTCTTTTATAGAAATATATACATAAAAATACTTTTATAGAAAAATATACATGTTTGATGGAAAAAAATTTATTACCATAACACATTTTTAAAGGAAAAAAATTATTGCCACCAATATATTTTTGAATACAAAGCTAGAAAACATCTTCAGTTTTCTAAAATAAAAAAAAAATTCTTTTTTCATCAAAATCTGACTAAACAAACTTTCTCACTATAACCAAATGTTAAAAAACAACAATACCTTAAAAGGTATTTGGCATTAAATAACCCACAGAGGTGTTGGTATGCTGTTAAACAAAACTCAAACTCAAAAAGAACTCTTTTTGTCACATCCATGAAGTCAGTTCCTTTTTTTTTTCTTTTGTTTTTGCTAATGTTTTCAGATTCTTATGATAACTGGGAATTTTTATTTAAAATTAAAAAAAAAATCAACTATCTTCTCATGCATATTTATTTAAAATATGAAGAATAACTTTTGATTTATATAAAATCTCATATCAGAAAATTAGTTATTGTAAATATATTTTAGAAAAACATGGTATATTTTTCATGGTAATTATATAACACTAACTTGGAAAACATAACATTAATGCCGTTTTTGTAATTATAATTTCCTTTAAAATTTAACTGACATACACTAAGATATATATATTTTAAAATAGCTTGTGCAATTGTGGGTTGGGATGTCTAATATGCTTATACAGTTAATATGGTATTAGAAAAAAAGACCATAAGTAACCTAATCAAATAATTACAAAGCAAAAGTAAAGAAACATAATTGTACTGTGTTATTCAAGCACCAGAATACAGATATAAATATGTTGTTTGTTTACAGGTCAGATGTTTGAATTGGAACAAGATTAATAATTGTTACTTTTATACATTTGCTTTCATGCCAAGTTACAGACAAAAGAAGTAACACTATTCATGACCGCATCAAGATTGCCCATTCATACTTCATAAAAATGAATACTTTCTAAAAAAAAAAAATAAAAAAAAATAAAAGAAAAACAATATATGTGCCAGACAGCATAGACATTGAAACCTTTTCTCAAAGAGCATTGATCCTGTTCCACAAGTAATGAGGTGAAACAAGAAGCATCAAATTTTTATTTTTTTTAAAAACGTGTTTTTAATTGAAAATTTACTTAATGCCCATTTTAAAAACCAGGATTTATTTATTTGCTCTGTAAAATTCTTTTTTATTGAGATTATATTGTAGTGTTTGTTATTGCTAGAAATATGTTTGCCATTTTATAAGATATCCATCTCTCAATATCAGTATTAAAATCATCTAATGAATTATTGATAGATTGGAAATAATGCACACAAATTTTAGGATGATATAGATAGGGAATAATTGGATTCGATCATGGCCTTACGCATCTTTCTTATCCCTGCTGGTTCTTTCTCCTGTTAGACCACCCAACCCAACCCCTGCTCAGGCCCATCAAGTATGTTACCTTTCTGCTTTCCCTTGCCTCTATTTCCTTCTATCTGGCCTGTGAGTACCAAATTCTCTAAGCCCTCCTTCCTTTAGTTGGAGTGAATAGAAAATATCTTATAAGACTGCCACATAATAGGTGGCCCCAAAAAACCGAAAAACACATTTTAAATAGTTCAAATGTCTTTTTTGAAGTTTTGGTTTAATTTGAATAATAACAGCTACTTTGTATTAAAAGAAAAATACATTTCCATATGTATGTAAGTTTCTTTTTTAATTTTTTTTTTAATTTATATTTTTAAAACACATTTTGAACGTTGAACCTCCATTATAGATATAAAATGAAAACAAATTTAAAAATCTCTTTAAAATCTAATATTTGTTGTAAAGATTTGTTTCAAAGTAAATTAATTAACTTAAAGATTAGTTAATTGGATTTTGTAAAAATAATGCTTGCTTTTTGTTCTAAACATGATGAGAATGACATTTATGCATGGTAGCTTTTGATGTCATAGGTCAACAAAAGTAGTTTTCTACTGTCATACCTCACTCTTAAAAAGCAAGTGAAAAATTAAGTATGAAACACAATCAGTGCTATAATCAAGAAATTGGTATTTCTGCTTAAAAATAATCATTAATCTTTAACCAGTAGTTTAAAAATGTTTTTATTCTATATGCTTTTATGAAACTTAATAGAATAAATATATTTTTATACTACATTAAAAATATAAAAAAGAAATTAAATCCTAGTGAAATGATACTTTTGAATTTTATTCATTGCTTTTATTTTTTTATTTTCTTACCTTTTGATGTCATAAAATATTTAATAGCTGCCATTGATATATTTTTGATTATTCTGAATTTGAGATTGAATTATTCTCATGATAGGAAAGAGTAGTCTCTTAAAGTAAATAACTAAGAATTATTTCCTTTTTGAACTTCCATACAAAGAGTTTAAAAGAAATAAAATTAAAATTCTTTTAAGAAAGATTCACATTTAAAAAATATTAAACTTTACATTTTTAAATTCCTCAAATATGTCCTTATTAAATAAAAAAAAATTTCTTATAAACAGGAATGGGATGAATTTCAAAATTGTGCTGAAAAATTACTTATAATTAAAAAAAATATTCAGTGTAAATTTTTTTTTCTGTTCAGTATGAAATAAAATATATTTTATTATGTAACTCAAAAAGAAGGGTTCCATTTGGTTATTTTTGGTAAAATTCAGGATAAGTTTTCAGTATGTTCACATTTGATATAAGTTTTTTTTACTGAAATAAAATCTTCATGGATTTTTCTTTATATAATTAAAAAAAAAAAATACCCCCCCCCCCGGTCTTCATTAAGTAGTACACAAGATATAAAAAAGGGGGTGAAACTGGCCTCAAAACAATATTTCTATGAAGTTTTCTAATAAGATGGTGCATCCTGTATACAATCTATGACCTATCTAGTACACAATTTATTCATTGATAAATAAATTTTGAAGGATTCATTTTCAAAATATTAAAATCAGTTTTTGCAATATGCATTAAATATCATTAATTTAAAAGAAAATAATGAAAACTTCTAACTGCCTTTTTAGCTCTGAGCCTCTGCCATTTATTAAAATTAGTAATATATTCTGCTATTTTCATTTCTGCCAGATCATTTGTTTCATATGTTTTACAATTAAATACAGTACTTTTATCGAAATGTTTTCCTGAATCTGATAAAATTACTTAAGTGGTTGTTTTATAAACTCTTTATTTATTCTTAAATTAATAGACTATCATGAAATTTGCTGAGTGCATTCAGGCTCCCAAGAACAACTTGATGGCGTCTGATTGTGACCTCTCTACATGTTTAGCATCTTATTCTTTAAAGAGCGATTATCATTTAGGGAAAGAGTTATAAAGCTTCCCCCAACCCAACCAATAATTACTGTTCTCTTTATTTTAAGAGAGTGTGTAAATGGGGAGTTACATAGTTTAGGAGTAATTGGCCATGGTTAAGTGTAATTGGCAAAAAATGCTCAAGAAATGGAACTGACAAAGTTCCTAAATAAGAAAAATTATATTAAGCAAACAAATATATAGTTGAAACTCTGCAAAGCAACAATTAGGTAAAAAATTCAATGTAAGAATTCTGTTCATATGCAAAAGAGATACTGTCAGTGTACTAATTTCAAGACAAGAAAGAACAACAATATGAATATTTATTATTGTATTTCTGATAAACATGGCACATATTCGAAAGGGAGAGGGTTGAGGCTGGTCATCACTTTCTATCCTATACCTAGCTAATCAGATTCGTGACCTAATCACTCATTACAATTTGTTCATTCACTACGAGAACGTGTCATTCACATCCCAAGCCTCCATATATCATAATACCACATATTCACAGAACCTAAAAAGGAGGAACAAAACCCATGACAAATATTTTATTTTATATGCAATCTTTCACAATCATATATTTAAGAATATGATATTAAAATGTGAGGAGAAGATGAATAGCCTAAAACAAACTGGGGTGGTTGCGAATCTTGACATGGATTCTAACAAAAGAGAATGCCAGGAACAGGTTAGGAACAACACAAAGAGAGTCTCTCTTAACCAGGGTAGGGTTTGCAGGAAACTGCCTAGTTGTGACAAAAGAGACTTAAAAGAAAGAAAATTAAGGCTGACCACACAAACCAAGCTTGATACAGTTACTCAACTTTTGCTGAAATTTGTCGATAACAAATGCTTTTTATCAGATTGGATCTGATCTTCTTCTTGAGCAAGCCAGATATCAATGGTTGACTCTATCAAAAGCCTTTAACTGATCCAAATTGATCAATATGGCTTGCTTGTCATCTTTTACACCCTCTTCTAAGGGCCTTTCGCTGTGAGGAAAGGTCCCTCTCAAGGACCTCCCTGTCCACTTCACATATTCTCTTGCTCTTGGAATAAAGTACCTCTCTAATTTTTTTTTTTTTTCTCCTTTTCTTGGGCAGGGTTGGGGGAGGAAAAAGAGACTCCTTACTTTGACTAGAATTTGCTTCTCTGCTGTGTGTTGTACTTTAACAGGCAAAGCAAAAGCAGATTGGTTCTTGGCAGCAACCAGGACTCTTTTCGCCCTGCTTTGATCTGCTTTCATTTCATTTGTAACAGCATCCTTTAGTTATCAGAGTGTTTTCTCTGATAGTGTAAAAAAAAAAAAAAGTTAACAGCAGTTTTTTTTTAACTTCATTCAAAAGTTATAGAACTGATATCAATTTCCAAAAATCATGTTTTTAAGTTTATGGATTTGATTATTTTACATTAAAAAATAATAAATTTAAAAACTCTCTTTAAAGCATGTTAAGTTTAAATGTGTAATTTTGAATGGTTTTTCAAAGAAATGTAGTTTTGGAGTAGGTATCTCTAAAGATTTGATAAAAATGAGCATATCATGGTGAATAAAAACAGTTTTATTGTCAAAATATTTATCAGGAGGACAGACAAAAATTTTTTTTTGTTTGTTTTTATCCTTTCTTTTATCATCTCTTTGTTTTGGAAATTCTTGCAAAAATCAAATAATTGCTGCATAGTAATGAATTATTCTTCAGGGCTTATTCACAAATAAATGAAATTTTAATTTTTTTTTTTTTTTTTTTTAATCTTGTGAAAAATATTTTTTCTACATCTGTTCTTTCTACTTACTAAAATTTATAGAATCTTAAGAAATTAAAATTCCACTCTCTTCATATTTATATTAGTTAAACGCAGAATTCTTTGAAGAATTTAAATCATCAGTTTATTGTCAAACAGAAACATCATTTACCAAAAATATGTTCTGTAAAATAAAATTTGATAAAACTATGATTATAAAAGCTTTTAATTGCTTTTATAAATAAGATATATTAAGGTCACCATTTTCTTTAAAAAAATGTTTTTCTGATGAATAATGAATTTTTACAAGAATTGTTTTTTTTCAATTTTAATTAGAATCATTTATAAAGTTTTAGATCATTTAAAATTCTGTATTAATTTCAACCTTTCAGATGATATTATTAAGTAAAAACTAAAAAAAAAATTATTAATCATAAATGGAAAAGCTTAGTACAAAAATCATCAAACACCAGTATTAAAAAAAATTTTGAATTATTTTGTATGTGTATAAACATGCTGATTTTTGTATGACCATACACAACATTGTCAGAAAATAAGTGATAACTGTATTAAATTTAAAACCATAAAGTATCTAAAATTTCTGTGATATTTTAAACTTAAAGTAAATATTTGTTTCAAATCAGATAAAATACACTTTAAATCAGCTAATATTCTTCAAACAAAAAGGTTGCTTTAGCAAAGAAAAAATACTACTTCCAGTCAATTTAAGTATTTTGCTTATTTGAAATATTAAATTTAATCTGTCATCTTGAAATTAAAAATATAGGTACCACCATCCCATTTTCAATATCTAAGTTTTAAAATTGAATTTTTAAAAATAAAAATTTTTTCTTGAAACTTTAATTTTAGGTTAAACTTTTCAATTTTTCAGCCATTTTTTGAGCAATCGACACATATGTAAACTAAAGTTTATTCTAGATTTTAAAAATCTTGCAAAAATAAAGTACACATCTCTCAATTTAGGAAAATTATCAAATTTAAAGTTAAACTGATCTTATTTGAAACAAATATTATTTGTTTATGGCATGAAATTTAGCATAAAAGTATTTCTTAATCACAACATGACTCATTGACCTTTTAAGTAGGCGATGACAGCACCTATCAATCAATCTGGAAGTATGGAACCAAAAATTGGCATAACCCAGTTTAGCATTTTGTAAGGGGAACAACCCTTAAAACATGTGATCTTTTGATGATAAGTTTCTTATAAGTTTCCATAGTAAAAGAAAATGTGCAGGCTAACATAATAAAAATTAGAAATTATTTTAAAAATCTTAATTCTAAATGATTTGTATTAAACTTAGAAATTTTCGATTTGTAAATAAAGTCTGTTTTTAATGATGACATTGAATAACTAAGAAATTTAAAAAGATGTTTTGAAACTTTAATTAGTAAAGAAAAAAATGAAAACAATTCTTATAAAAATTCATTATTCATTGAAATTAATGTCTTTTAATGCCAACAAATGGCTTACATAATATTACGTTTTGCTTAATAGTCAGATTATGTAAACACAGCATGAATTGTTGATGGAAAACAAAAAAAGAAATTTTAATTGAAATTTCGAATGTGCTAGAAAGGATTAAAAAATTTAGAAAAATAAAATTTGATCTTTCCTCTTAATAATAGCACAAACATTTTGATGGTAAAACTTTGTTTTTAGTAAGTTTAAGCATCATGATATGCTGTTTTTTGGTGAATGAGTGGCGGTACCTTAAATAAAAGCTTCAAGAAACATTTTTCATTTATAGAAATTCATAAACCTTTCTGTGGTGGTACCTACTTTTAGTTTTGAGGCATCAGTTGGCATTTAAAATTTAATTTTTTTCCCCCACAAATAATAGCCAACTTGATAGCATTGGTGGTTCTTTAATGTTTTCAATTGTCCATAGCTAAAATGCCTCCTAGACAATATTGTTTTTAAGGGACAAGTAATAAGATTATTCAATTATTTCCACTAATAAAATTATCACCATGGTGAAAACTTTCGCCCTTCTCACCCCAGCATATTATCCCCTTCCTCTAATTCCATTGCATTGTTCTTTTTTTTTTTTTTTTCCACTCTTGAAACTTAATTTTTCAGTCTAAAAGCTCCTTTCTTTCAAATGTGCTTTCTTTCTTTTCTCTCTTCAGTCATTTTGCTGTCTTTGCTAGTTGTGCATGGGTGGGCGGGAATGCGCTCCTCCCCTGCACTCCACTTTCACCATTTTGTTTTATGGGAAGAGACCATATGTCTATCCATGTCTGCCCTTATAGACCTATATTAGCTTAGTAACAAGTTCTTTTAGTGTTATTTTCTTTTCTTCCTCTTCTTTCTGAACAAACTGCTGTTATCCTTTTTCTGACTAAACATCACATTTGAAATGAATAAAATTATAATCCCTTCTTGTCAAGTGGCTCTGCCAGGGGTTATCAGCCCACTTTTTTCTTCAAAGTGGGCCAGACTGACAATGGTTTATTTATTTATTTTTTTGTTTTTGGACTTACAGGCCAAGACAAAGTAAAACTTAAATGTAAATCCATGGATATATATATATATATATATATATATATATATATATATATATATAATTGAAACACTTGTTCTCCAAAAAAATTCCATAGCTACAATGGATAAATTTAAAAATAATTATAGATCATGCTTGCACTTGATTTTTTTCAAAAATCACCATCACAACAGAATGTGAGTTTTTATTTATTTATTAATTTTTTTAATCATTTCAACTCAAGCAAGGCAGTTTTACTGCCACTGGCGTGCAGGGGTTTATACAGGAAAAAAGTGATGAGAAAGCAGGACAAGTTATAGGGGGTGTCAGAAAATTGGTAAGAGAAGGATGAGAATACTGATGTGAGGAGAATAGTGAACGGAGAAAAGAACACGAGGGAAAGGATGCGAGTCAGATAGATGACAATTGACCTTACATTTAAATTCTTGGAGATTGTAGCTGTTGGGGAAGCAAGAATACAGAAGGGAATTCCACTGGGGGGAAGTGCGAGAAAAGAAGCTGATTGAGTAAAAGTTGCGGTTACATTTTATTGGTTTCACTGTAAAAGAGTGGGACCTAGTTGCTAGTCTAGTAGCTCAAGTAAATTCATGCGGAGGGGTGCACCAGCGTGCTAAGCTCGTCAGAGCAGAAGCCGTGAAAGTATTTGTAGAATTGATATAGGAAAGCTACATTATGCTGATGAGAAAGTGACTGCAGCTGAGCTACCAAGTTGGGATCGATCACATTGTAGATTCTCCGTTGGATTTTGTCAAGAACCCTGAGGTGAATAGCAGGAGTACCAGACAAGATGTGGCAGCAGTATTCAATACACGGGCAGATGGTGGATTTATATACGTGCAGGATGGATTCAGACGGGAAAGACTTCCTAGCCCTACACCGTTAACTGACCTTTCTAGCGGCAGATTTAGCTATGGATTCGATGTAGTCCTTCAACTTGAGGTCTGCTGAGAGAGGCTGAGGGGGTGCAGTGTTTCGCTTTCAGGGAGACTAGCCTGATTCATGCTAATGGGTGGGGGTAGGAGTAATTGTCTGTGGTGATTAACAGATAGCAGCTTTGTTTTTGAAGCATTAAAATTCACAACCCATTTCTTACTCCAGTCCACCACGGATTGGAGGTCCTTCTCAAGGTCGGCAGCTAGGTTTGCTTTGTCAGCTTCAGCGTATTTTTGATTGAAACGAGAGTAAATTGTGGTGCCATCAGCGTAGATGCCTATTTGGGATCTGATTACATCAGGGAGATCGTTGATGAAGATCAGAAAAAGTGTAGGAGCTAGAATAATGCCTTGAGGTACACCCACGTTTATATGATAGTATCAGGAGGCATGTCCATTCATTACTACCTTCATTATGTGATTTGAAAGGAATGACTGGATTAGATCAAACAATCGTCCAGTTATACCATAGCCCCCGTAGTTTGCGAAGAAGGCCAGCATGCCAGACACTCTCATGTGCTTTGGAGATATCCAGGGCAACAGCTCGAGCTTCGCCGTTCTTATCGAGAGCCTGGTATATATACTCAGTGATGGTCATTAGCATATCAGCAGTAGATCTGGTGAAGCAGAAACCATACTGTTAGAGAAGAGACTGCGGGCTGTGAAATGTTGAACCACCTCGGCGTTGATAATGGGATCGAACACTTTGCTGAAAATCAGAAGGTGGCTAATAGGGTGATAATTAGAAGGGTCCAAGAGTTCTCAAGAATTCTTATATATAGGAACCACAGAGGAGGACTTTCAACAGGCAGGAAAACAAGAAGCAGAGGCAGTAGTTATAGAGTTTTGAGAGGAAAGAGGAGAGTTCAGGGGCATGTTTCTTCAGGACAATGATTGGGATTCTGTCACCTCCATTCGCTTTATGGGGGGGGGGGTCAAGCTTTGAAATTATGTTAGAGACCACCGAGGGGGTTAATGTGGATGTCATTCAGTTGGGCCTCAGTTCAGGGTGGAAAGTCAGGTGCAGATACTCCAGACGAATCCAGTGTTGAGTTGGTGGAGAATCTGCGAGCAAAGCACTCAGCCTTGTCTGCTGAAGAGGTGAGGACCTCAAATTCATTGATTAGAGGGGGGGATTGAGGGCTTACTGTTATTTAGTACATGTTTACAGAGTCGCCAGTATTCTTTAGAGCTGGACTTACACAATGCTAAACACAACTTCATTCTGTCAGCAAACAGCAGCTTAGCTTCATTAAGTATCTTCTTGTACTCATTACGAGCAGAGGGAAAAATGCGCCTGTTATGGTCCAACACGTGGCTCCGATAAAGCCAGAAGAAGTGATTCCGGTGAGCGATAGTGGCCAAGCAAGCAGGGGAGAACCAGGGGAACGAATGGGGTTTAAGACGCAACTTCCTGGCTGGGATGAAAGCATCGATGCCAGCCTTAGCTGAAGAGGAAACCTTGGATGCACAGTCTTCAGTAATAAAAATTAAAACTTTGTTCCAAGACTAAAAACTTTGTTTATTGCAGTTATAATAAATTTGTCTTTGCAATTCACCTCTGAGAATCTTGGAAAAGATTGAAAGTACTTGTGTTAACAAAAACTACAGTATCTTCCTCGATGAATTTCATTCATCTTAACATCAGCAAACTGATTAGACAACAGGAAAGAATCAGTATAAAAAAATAAACACAATAGGTCTATATTATTCAACAAAATGTTTGAATGTTGCTTAAATATACATATACATATTTATGACAGTTCTATATTATTATATTTTGTTTTAAATCATATTAGATATTTTCTATTATGAATAATCATAAACTCTAATTCTTTTAATGGTTGTTTTAAAGATGAAGAACCAATGAAAATTCTGAAATTTTTGTTTGAGTTAAAGACTATATCAAACTATAATTCAAAATGTGTGCTTTTTCTCATTGAAATTGATTAAATGATGATCAGTTAAGACATCTATGCAGATTTAGCATGCTTCATCTTTGAGAATGGTCTTCTAATATGTTGTGCCAAATACTGAAATTACAAGGTAAAAGATTTTACAGCTGGATATTCATAATCTTAAAGCCATTTTTAAAAAAAAAAATCTGTTAAATTTTTTTCTTTGGAGTTCTCTTTTGCTTATCATGTTGAAATACTAGTTCTTGGTTGATCACTAAAGTTTAGCAATGTTGAACATATTCAGTACCTAGATAGGTGATCACGTGGAAATACCAGGTGCTATAAGCTTGGATGTGCATGTGAATAAAAGCTCTGAATGAAAAATTGGAGAGCTGAGTTTGGATTCCAGTCGGGTTTGTGACATTCACCTACATCTTTTTTTTTTTTCCCTTCACCTCAAGCAAAGCAGCACCACCACTGATGCGCAGGGGGCTACATAAGAGCATAAGTTTAGGCAAGAGGAGAGTGAAGAGAAAGACGGCCCAGCTACAGTGAGCGTCATAGAAAGGGCAAGAGAAAGACAGAAACACAGGTGTGAAGACAGTTGCTAAGGCAGAGAGAAAGATGATGATAGAACAAGGTACACAGTGTAATGTACAAAAAGCTGGAGTCAAGTGGATAAGAGATGAGTATTGACCTTGCATTTAAATACCTGGGGATTGTAGCTGTCAGGTAAGCAAGAATACGGAAGATAGTTCCACAGGCAAGAAGTGCAGGGGAAAGAAGCTGCTGGAGTAGAATTGATGGCTGCATTTCATGCAGATATCTTTGGGAAAGGTATGAATCCCCCCCCCCCCCTCAAGCTATGAGTTTAATAGGACAGACTGGGTTCTATACTCTTAGGCTGGCGTTACATTTTGCCAACTATTTCAGGAATTCTATTCAAGAATGATATTCAATCATGAATTGACAAGAGATATCCCTCAAGCAGGTAAAATGTATAGCACCTAAGAAAGGAAGTTATCTGTTATTTGGAGTGCAGGTTGATCCTTTTTCAGTGTAGATCTGATGAGGGAGAGTGCTTAATGATAAATAAACAAAACTTTATCAAAATGTTGTACAGATAATAATAATATTAAAATGATTTTAAGAATAAGAGTATATTCTGTATGGTCAAATAGTCAAACAAAATATCATGGTGGGCGGGATTTAATAACCCTTGAGTTATGCAGTATTTGCATGATTAGAAAAGTAAGCTTGCTAAAATATTTATTGTGATAATCTGTTTGCTAGTGTTTAATAAACACTAAAAAAAACTACAGTTTATAAACATTGTCGTTTTACTGAGGTAAACATAGATATTGTTCTTTCTTTCTTTTAAATATTTCAGGACTTGTATACCAATTTTGTAAATTGATTTCTGTTGACTAATATCTTGTTTCATTGATTATATTAGTATGTGTATACTTATTTCCTAACATGATTTGTGACAGAAAAAGATGGATAACTTTAATGTTTGTGATACCGGATTTGTTCAACCTATACAGCGAGAATATTTTGAGGACCCTAGATGACACTCCAGGATTTGTTATTGGAGGCCACAACCTGAACAACATAAGGTATGCAGATGATACCGTGCTGATTGCGGACACAGAAAGGAAACTACAAGACCTCATACAGAAAGTAGCAGTGGAGAGTGACAAGAAGGGACTACAAATAAACTTTAAGAAAACTGAGTGCATGGTCATCAGCAAGAGATACAACCCAAAATGCCAAATACAGGTAGGGGATAACAGAATCAAGCAAGTACAAAAATTTAAGTACCTAGGAAGTGTTCTAACAGAAGATGGAAAGTGCGACACGGAGATACGAAGGCGAATTGGCATGGCAAAGGACGCGTTCCAGAAGATGAGCAAAATACTAACACACAGGAAAATCTCAATAGAAACGAAGAAAAGAGTGCTAGACTGCTACGTGATGTCAGTTCTTCAATACGGCAGTGAATGCTGGACAATATCATCGAAAATGAGGACAAAACTGGAGGCGGCCGAAATGTGGTTCTACAGAAGGATGTGGACTGTGCATGCAAGCAACGAGGAGGTGTTGGAAAGAATGGCAACAAAAAGGAAATTGATGCTGAGCATCAGGAAGAGACAACTGAAGTTCCTGGGACATGCAATGAGGAAAGAGAGCCTGGAGAACCTGATACTGACTGGTCAGATAGAAGGAAGGAGAGACAGAGGAAGGCAGAGGATAACATATTTGCAGGGTCTGATCAGGTGGATGACGGAACGGGGGTTGTCAGGAGCAACAGGCTCAAACATACTAACAACCACAAGGGAGACGTGGAGAACCATGATCGCCTACGTCCTGAAGGGACAGGGCACATAGAAGAAGTAAGCCAATAATCTAAGTATTAAATTTCATTATCATACATAAATTATATTTTAATCATATAAACTTTGTGACTTGAAGCAGATGGTGGCATAGCAAATTAGTTTATGTATAATGTGTTTGGGCATGTGTATATTTGTCTATTCATGTAAATAAATGAAGGGTGATCAAAATTGATGCTTGTTCTTATTCAGTCAAAATAGTTATTAGAAGTATAAAAGTATCCCAAAATGAAAAGTGTCTGAATTCCAAATCTCACTCTCAGCCTTTTTTTTTTTTTTTCTTTCTTGTGGTATTCTACCCTTGAATATGGGCATGTATACTTGGCAGTTCTTAGCTGATTTCTTAGCCATGTACAAGTTGCCCTCTTCATTTACTAATTAGAAAACTTGACCTTTGTGTGTCTTCTTCATGAATCCAAACAGATAAACATTTAAGGTAAGGAATAAGGCAAAGTTGCTCAACTGTGTACTGTGATTGTTTGTCTGGTATTTAAACTGTTTTGAAACATTGTATGTCATCTACCATATCACTCATCTTCAAATCTTCCATTACTCAGTTATCTTTAATGAGAGCATCAACCTGTTTTGCTTTATTCTTATTCACAGCAGAAGCTGACCTGCCACTAAGCTTAATTTCTCATCATTAGAATTGCCATTAAGTCTACTGACTCTTACTTTGCTTACAAAAGTGCAGCCTTTTCGCAACATATTCACTAACTGCCTCTGAATGTTTATAGCGCTTTCCCCTTCCTAAAAGTAGGAATAAATTCTATGATAGCTCTGTTTTCTATATATCCAGAGAAGCAGCCATTTTGAAAGAGAGTTATGGGTAAGAAAAAGTATTGATTTGTATTTTCTATGATGCATCAACCCTTTTTAGGTTATTTAATGCTAAAACATTTTAGTTAAAAAAATTTTTTGGTGAATAAATATTGCATCAATAATTTTTTTGAGAATAACAATGCTTTGTCCAGATAAAGTCGTATTATTTAACTAAAAGCCAAGGAGGAGGAAATGGAATCAAAACTTTAGGTTTTGTGCATAAGTGAATTTAATGAACCTGAAAAGTGAAAGAAACTCAACAAATGTTTCCTCTCGGCTCTTAGACACTTTATTTATGATTAACTTGTAAATCATAAACTAGAAATTTTGGCTTTTACATTAGAACAGGCATCATTTTTTTTTAATGAAGCCTCATAATTGATCTATATTTAGCCTCATTTTATCTCTCTACAAGTGTTCATATTGTATACATTTATATTTACATTATGATATGCTCTCTTTCAGTTTAAATGCTTTGTTTTCTGTAATACAGTCTTTAATATATTTATAAGAAATTCTTGTAGGTGCATGTCAGTATTATATTTAGTTAAATAAAGACAGAACAAATAATCAATCAGGCAACAAAAAAAGACCAGCTAGCTAAAATCTGTCTGCCAGGGTAAGTACTTGTGACTGTGGGTTTGAGGGGATCAAGCAAAATAGGTTCCTCATTTGATTGCAAAAAAAAAAAACCCCATCTTTTGTGCAAAGTCTTATTCTCTCTTTCCAACCATAATGATAGAAATTTAAGTTTCTACAGAATAAAACTACAGAAATCTAAAATCCCTGGCCTGTGAAAATAAAATCATTTTATTACATTGCTATTGTGTCAATCTAAAATTAATATAATTCTGTATATGGTCCAGTCTGTGAAAACTACTTAATTTTAACAATTTTATTGATAACAAATCTATGCACCATGTTCCTTTCTCTTAGATTCTGTAGAGGAATCTACAATAAAAGTACGTTCACTTGAACTAATCGTCACAAAATTGCAGCTCAAAATATTTTTGTTAATTTTTCGCCCCAATAAAGTTTGTTTTTATTTCTACTATGAAGGATAATTATTTACATTCCGACATTTGCTTTCACCTGTCACATTATAACAGCAAAGATGAGAAGATTAATTTAAATGTAAATAAGGATTAACCTCTCAGCTTAGAAATTAAAACTGAAATTATGAAAAATAATTCTGCTTGAGATTTGCAGCTGAAATAATACCAATGGTAGAAATCTGATTTCACGAGATCAAATTCTCATTGACAAAAACTATATAACATGATTCTGCCAATAATGTTTGAATTAACCTTTCGCACTCTGCATTATTAATATTACTTCCCATTCTACTACATTCTTTTGCAAGGTTTTTGAAATTGCAGTATCCTTATTGCTAAGTTTGCTTAAATTTATTTTCTGTTGCCATAGCAGGATATGACAACACAACTGTAAAATTCAAACACATTATTGTTCATGGGTCAGTCATTTTCAGTGGCAGGAAAAAATTTTTGTATTGCAAATAAAGTTACATTCAGAATGATAAAGATTAATTCATGACCATTGACAATCCTTTTTCTTCCTGATTTTTCAGTGCACATTACACAAATTGAATGCTGCAATTTATTAAAAGTAAATTTTAGATTTAAAATGATTTACTGCTTCATTCATAATTGGTTTCTCTTTGTCTGACAAGAAGCGACTGTTTGTTATGATTGTGTGTGCACTAAGTGGAGAAATGGATGAGTAGCAGTAAAATCTAGAACCGTGTCTACTTAAACTGGGGTCACAAACTTTTAGGACTAGGTCCTGGGCATGATGGTAAACTGTATCCAGCAGCAAGGCCTCTAATTGGGAGCTTGTGAGAAGCATGGAAGCACCTCTTTATAGTTGTTGTTCCCAGGTTCACCCTGACCTGGAGTGGTAGCACCTGTTAGGATCCCAGCTATGGGCAAATAGTTAACCCCATACTGGAGTCAAAACACTATGAAAGTATAAAAAATAGACTTTTATAGAAATATATACATAAAAATAGACTTTTATAGAAAAAATATACATTTTTGAAGGAAAAATATTACCAACAATACATTTTGAAGAAAAAATTATTACCATAACATATTTTTGAAGACATTTTCAGTTTTCTGAAATAAAAAAGAATAAAAAAAAAAATTTGTTTAAATCTGACTAAATTAACCTTCTCACTATAATTGAACATTTAAAAAACAAAAAAAAAAAAGACAAAACCAAAACCTTAAGACCCCACCTTTTTGACATGAAATAATCCATGGAGGTTGATATGCCATTAAGCAAAACTCAAACTTACAAACTTTCAGGACTAAACTACAACCTTGATTATTTTCATTTTTCCTCTGCTACCCATAAAATTTACTGCGTCTCCATGTAATGATAAAAGTAAATGAAAGATTTGGGGAAAAAAGTCTTACCTATAATATCACGGGTCACATTAGTAGCTAGTTTAATAATAAAGAGTTTTGATTCAGTGTGGGTTAGGCAAACAACTGTTTTGTGTATTTTTATAGTACATTTTGGTAAACATCAGAAGAAATCTGATCTTTGTCTGTAAACGATTTTATTAAAATCTGGGTCAAACATAATCAGAATTAGGACTTATTTGAATTAGTTTTTTTTTCCTATTTTGATGAAAGATGTTTGGGATTCGCTTAAGAGTTTATTTCCTGTGAAAATGCTTTTCTTAAGTTACAAGACAGATGCTTCATTCTTGCTGCCTTAGATTGCAAACCCATCAACTGAAGAAATCCATGGGGACATCATTCGCTCTGGGTTTTCAGTTTGACTAGGCAGCCATGCAACTCACACATATGTCTGTCCAAATAGACATAATAAACATGTATCAAATTTTGTATATACGTAGATAACTTGTTTGTAATACACCTCTACAAAGATGGATCAATAAATCTGTAGCTTGATACATAGTTATTAACTGAGTTTTAATATAAAATTTTCATTGTGTGATGATTGATCAATGTGAATAATTAAGAGCATTGACAAGAAAAGAGATGATGTCTTTTTTCTCTTTTTTTATTAACTATCATTAAGCTATGGATTTGATATACTTTTGTATATTTTAGTGCATTTGCATCTATTTACATTGATCAGACTGTTCTCCTTTGTTGCCATATTTACAACATTTTGTCCAGCTTTCTTCATAATTTAGAACCAAATCCTTTATTTTATCCACTGGGGTAAATTGTTCTAGTTCCACGTGCCATGTTTCTTCCACATATATCAGTTTCAGTTATTTCCCTTTAATTCAACTCTCCAAGTTTTTGTTCACTTCTGTTGTGGCCAGGTATTGAACTCACAACTCTTTGGGATTATTTCAACCAATGCTTTTTATCCATTGGGCCATGTATCCTTGGGGGTATTGAAGAAGGCTGGAGTGTACAACAGCTGAAATGTTGTGAATATGACAACAAAGATAAGGACAAGAGTTATGACAATGTAAATAGTTAACAATACCTCATCTTAGAAATGTAGACAAATATTGTATTTGTATCGGATTTAAATTTAATAGATATGAGAAGAGCAGGGATGTTCTTGGTTACACCAGTTCTCCAAAGTGTAATTTTTTATTAATTAATTAATTAATTTTTTTAGTTGAGCTGACAACTTTTAAGTACTTTCTTGTACTTGTCTATGGGGCACAAAGTAGTCTTTCTTTCTTCAAGACCCTTCATACTGCACAAGTGTGTATTTTCTTTCATCTGTTTACAGTTATATTAGCAGATATATTATTTCTTTTTTTCATCATTGCTTCTGTAAATTTTCTTTTCTTGGCCATTGTCTTCTACATCTTTGTCCAAACTGATTACATAGTTTCATATCATCTTGTTGCAAAACAGAATATCCTGTTAAACATTGTCAATTTTCTTTTGTATTTATGTTGATTATACCGATTGCGTTTGAATTCCTTGCATTCACTTACGCAAAAATACCCTTGGGAAAGGTATTAATCAGTCTCTTCCCTCTAATTATGGATTAAATAATAGAACAGATTGGGTCCTATCGCCTTGGCTGACAACCAGTCTACTACAGAAAGCAATGGTAACCTACTGCGGGATAATCTTCTGCCCAGTCAGTCATGTCTTTTTCGAGACATGATCGCCCAAAGTGTGTATCGCGTATGACACTTAACTGACTAAGACTGATCATGTTGTGTATATGTTTTTTGGCTCAAATGTCAAAGAAAAACTAACAAAGGCAAAGAAGACCTCATTTCATCTTGTATAAACTTATTTACCAGTCAGATTTTAGACAAATGCTATGATTCTTGTAAAAGTCACTTTTGTATTGGAAGACTTAAGCTTTGACATTTTGTTTACAATGTTTATATTTATAAAAGTATTACATTCTCATTCAGAATCTTTAGAGAACTGTGCTTAGTAAATTGAAAAGGAAACATTTCACAATATAAAGTTAATTGTGATTTCACATAAACAACTCTTCCTTTTAGCTCTATTTTAAGAACCTTTAAATACCAGTGAATAAATTGAATTTGTAAGATGAAAAATATTCCACTAATATGTTTGTTTATAAAATAATTTTAGGGTAGATGAACATAAATTGAATTTTAAATAAAGAAAAGTTATGACTAGGAAAAAATGTCATAGAAGAAAAGCCATAAGTAATATTTGAATAAACTAAATGACAAAACTTATGATCTGAATTCGGATGAATACAACACAGCAGAATTAGACCAGAAATAAGACGAGAACAGTGCAGCCTTTCTTAAAGACACTGGAACAAGTAATGTAATATTTATGCTCAGAACAGCAGCAGAAAGGGCAATAAAAATGCAATTTGAAGTATATCTATATTTATAAATTATGTAAAAGTGCTTGATAAAATATGTTATGAAAAACTGTTTGAATTGCTAGGAATTTATTAGAATACTTATACTGGAAGCAAACCCTACACGTGGATAGAAAATGAATTCAGTAAATATACAAAAATAGAATGTGGAGTAAGACAATGATGCGTCATCTCACCAGACTCCTTTTAACTTTTACAGTGAAGTAATTCTGAGAGAATTAGAAGTCCTACCAGGATTGTGGTCACAGTCTGAATATATAAGATATACAGATGACACAGTTTTGATAGCAGACATGGAAAGTAAACTACAGGAACTCTGACAAAAGGTAGTGAAGGAAGGCAAGAAGAAAGGACTAATCATCACTTGTAAGAAGTTAGTATCTATAGTCATCAGCAAAAAGAATGCAATATGTGACTAACAAGTTCAAGATGCCAAAATCAAGCAAGTACAAAATTTAAACATCTAGAAAGTGTTTTAAAATAGAATAGGAATTGCAACATGAAAACAATTTTGTAAGAAAGGAAGAAAAGTGTACTGAGCTTTTATGTAATACAAGTCCTCCTCTATGGCAATCTCCTCACAGATATCAGACATGTCTCTACAGAAGGATATTGAGAATACCATAAACTTGAACATATGAGCAATGACAAAATTTTGAAGAAGTAAAAAAGACACTTATATTTAGAATCATAAAGAGACAGTTTTAATTTCTAGGATACATAATTAGGTAAGAAGGCTTGGAAAATTTGACACTCACAGGACACACTGAAGGCAAGTGGAAAAGAAGAAAGCATATAATAACCTAAGAAGCTTGTGTAAATGTTTGGCATATCAAAGATTAGAAGAGATAGTAAAAAGACAAATATTGCTTAGAGCTACAAAGATCAGGAAATTGAAGGAGGACATAATTGTCAATGTACTGAATGTACATGGCATATACAAGAAGAAATGTTGCCCATAGATGTCCCATTTAATTTATAATAATTAAATATTTGAAGACACTTTTTAACTGGCAATATATGTCTTGAACACAAGGACAACACTATTTACTTGTTTGCAATAAAATCAAGTTTTATAACAATTGACTAAATTATTACTGTTAATTCAATATAACTTATTTTAAGATATATTAAATAAATGACTTCATTAAAATATATTGTTTTGAAACAAAAAATATTCTGACTTTCTCTATAATCTAAAACTTGACACTAATTGATCACATTGTATATATATATTTTATTGATAATCGTTTTCTGTTTTATACTGGTGTAGCAGTTAAAGCCTTACATCTCATTTTACACAGACCCCACAGAGGTACCAAGTTTATTTGTTTTTAATGTTTCTAGGGGGTTTTGAGCAACAAGGATATGTCACAGCATCTCATTTTTTCTCCTAAGACCAACTTTTACATCAAGACACAGTGGTTAAATTCTGAGAGTTGATTCCATCTATTCCAGTAGGAGTCTTTCCTTCCCATCTGGTCCATGCCACCCAGTAATGGTTGTTCAAGAGTTTTCAAGATAATGTCACCCTGACTAAAATATTGCCTCTTGGCTCTCTTGATTTGAATCTCTTTATGTATCATGTCTGAGATGTCATATATTTGAGAGAGAATAGACCAGCCATCTCACAGTATCAAGGACTCATTGAAGGCCACCATTATGTTCATGATGATCAACATTTAGTCTGGGAAGGCAATCAAGACCATCCTTAAGTTTTATTGAATGATCTTTCTATTTTTCTAAGTTGACTATATCTACATTATTTTAAAAGAAACAATTGTCATTTTATTATTTGATAGTTATTTCAATAAGACATTAATGATATTTTTTTCAATTTAAGGCTGCAATGTATATTTGCAGATGTTAACAGTAGACTTGATAACTTTTTTAGATCTTTTGCATTTGAGTTCTGTCCATAATGTATCTGGTCATTTTGAATATCTAAGACCAGTTGCATGGCTCTAATGTAATTTGACAACCAAATGTGACATATCTAAACAGACACTCTTTGTGAGTTTGAGTGAAACAATGAAAACCTCAACATGCTCATTTACCACCATATTTACAATGATCAAGCAAGTTGTCTTCATTTCTCAGGCTGGATATTTGGTAAAGCATTGCTCCACACAAGTCTGTTAGATTTCCATACATCTAGTTGACTACCTGCAACTTGTAGCTTTTCTTAAAGTTAAAATTGTTGCAGATATGTCATAAATAGGATCATAAAAAATGTGATCAGACAGCTGATGGTGATCTTAGAAGCAAACTTTATAGACTTTTGAATAATGGAATAGAATTTAAGATAAGTATGTGAGATCCCAAGAAGTGTAATTTGATGAGGACTAAGGCAGCATTACCTGAGGTTGGCTTTTTTTTTTTTCCCTAATTTTTTTAATGGTTGAATGTTTTCCTGGTAGAGCTCATATACTAGTTTACACATCTGCATACTTGTAAAAGTTCTGTGTCTAAGTGGTATGTATCTCTACTTATACAATTCTGAGATTATAAAGTTTAATTCCCATATGGTTCGTGTATTTATTGGCAGTTAAAAAGAAAATAGATGTCACTTGAGAAGACTAATCAAAATTTAATTTTTGTTGTGCATGGTTTGGTATGAGCATCAAATTGATTAAAAAAATGAATTAAATGGAATTAGACATGTCATATGTGAGGAATAAATAGCAAGAAGAGGAAAAACAAAGTTAATTGGAAAGAAGAATTTTAAAACTTTTTTTCTAAAATGAATTTCTATTTTGCTTGGATGATTCTTGAGTATCCAACATACAGTAATTATTTAAAGATCTTGCTTATAATTCTTGGCACTCTAATCTGATAAGTTGCCATTACTTATGCAAACAATCTTATACATCTATCTAAAATTCCTCCCTGGTGGGCCTGTGAAAGACATTGGGTGTTAAATTTTTTTCTTTCTTCATTCAGTCAGTTAAGTTAACCTGAAACACGCTTTGGGCAATCATGTCTCAAAAGAGACATGACTGACTGGGTAGAAGTTTATCCTGCAGTAGGTTGCCATTGCTTTTTGCAGTAGACTGGTTACCAGCCAAAGTTATAGAACCTAATCTGTCCTATTATTTAACCCATAACTGGAGGGAAGAGATGGATTAATACCTTTCCCAAGGGTATTTGTGCATAAGTGAATGCAATGAATTCAACTGGAATTCGAACTTGGCTCTCCGATTTCTCATTTCGAGCTGATATCCACTGCACCACAATGCACATAATTGGAAATTTTCACAAAATGACTTTGAAAGTAGTTTCATTTGCACCCTGATTTAGATGCACACTAAGATCTGGATTCATATTTGGCAACTGTTTAATACTATCCAGTTTTAAATGGATTTAGTCTCAAATATTTATGTATTTATTTTTTTTCCGAATATTATTTTTCTGACCACAGAAAATACAGCTCAGACGATTAAAATAATGATGCCTCCGTTAATTTCTTATACAATTCATTTATTTGTCTATTTATCCATTCATCTGTCTATCTACCGCTGAATGTTATATCCCTTCAGGACATATGTGATCATGACTTGCCACATATTTTTTACTAGCAGTATAGCCCTTTAAAATGAATCCATGGTCCTGGAGCTTAGACTCTTTGGACGTTGGCACGAAAGTTGTTTCCAGTTAAAGTGAAACCGTGGACTGAAAGAAAAATGAATGGATGTAAGTCAAATTTTGATTTCCTGGTATCAATATAAAATTTTCTGCACTATTGTAAGAACTGCAACCTTTAAACTTTTAAATATCGTTTCTCATGTCTTTGTCTATGAGTGTATCCAAATTTGATTAAAATTGGACCACTCCTTCTATAACCCGATTTTTTTCGATTTTCGATATTTATCGGGGGTACCTCGACACAAAACCTAGCTAAGAACACTTGCAAACGCTTATAGTACAACTGTGTAAATTTTCAAGAAAATTGGTTCAGCCGTTTCGGAGTCTATAGGTAATGGACACACACACACGGACATGCAAAGTTCCATTTATGAATAAGTTTAGATTATTAACTGTGAGTTAAAGACACTGGAGTAATTCAACATTTCCTTTTCTACAGTTTAGAATTCAGAATAGTCCTACTAGGCTGGCCATCTAAGGTGAGAAGGTGAGAGAAACCAAGTTTATACTAGTGTTTAGCTCAGGAGAGAGAAAAGATAAATTCATGCATTTCTCAAGGATATTAGTGTGAAAGTGAATGCAGCAGACTAGGCTTGGATATAGACACCTTATGTTAGGTTTATCAAATTTCAACAAAGCTTTTTCTTGTTTTTCAGTGTTTCTTCTCATGTACAGGCACTAACTAATGATTGTTGTGTCAATATTGGAGAATGGAGATGACAGAACTCTTTGCATCTTGGTTATGCTGAAATAAAAAAAAATTTGTTCTTGAATTCCTATACAATCACTGAAGTTAAGCAATGTCAAGCCTGAGCAGTACCTAGATGGGTTACTTCTTGAGGATGCTAGGTGCTGTAAGCTTGAATGTGAAGCTGCTATAGTGGATAATGGCTTGGAATTATTAATCAGAGAGCTAAGTTTCAATTCTGGTTGTGTTCATTATATTCTCTTATGAACAAATATCCTTGGGTAACTTTTCCTTTGTCTTTTCTTTCTTTCTCAAGCTAAAATTTAATTGTTTTAAGTTTGCTTTTATTTTTTTTTTTTTTACATTTTGAAGATGGCTTTTGCCAACAACCTTCATTTATTTGCATTCAGATTAATATCTTCATCTTTGTTATTATAACAACATTTCAGCTGTTGTGCCTTCTGGCCTTCATCAGGTGTCTGTTGACCTAGATAACCTTCAGTGAATTTTTGAGTGAACACTTTATCTCATCTGTTGGGGTTGTTCTTGTCTAGAGATATCTCATTTTATTTATTTTTTTTTTTTTTTAGTACTGCTTATTTATTCATGGCCCTATTTCCAGCAAGTCTGTACTACCTAGCTCAGAAACTGAATTTGAAAAATCCCTTCAGATTGTCATTGTATTCATGAACAAATGATTTAATCTTTTCTGCTATTGTGTTGTGGGACAGGAAATTCACTCAGAAATCTATATAAATGTCTCACTCCTTTTCCTTTTTTTTTTTTCAATTGGAGTAGATAGACTAACCTATCGCCTGGTTCACACTCCACCCACGTCTATTGTACAGGTGTAGAGGCTCATCCCTTGTTCCCTGTTTAAGATGTGGTTTCCGGCTTTCTCTTTTCCAATCTTTTCACTCTTACGTAGCCCCCTGCACATCAGTGGTGTTACCGCCTTGCTCAGGGTGATATGATTAAAAAAAAAAATCTTACAGTTGTGTAACTTAATGTATATGAAAAATTTGATAAACCTCAATATTAGACTTTTCATCTCTCCACTATTTTTATGACTAGTACTTAATTGCTAGCTTTGCTAGTCATTTTGTGTACTAAATGTTTTTTTTTCTTTTTAGTAATATAATTACCCTGACCAAAAATGGCCATTTCCTTGTAGTTAATTGTAGACTAATTAACTAAATTCTTTGTTATATTTTTCATATTTATCTTAATTTTATGGGTTGTAATGTACAGGCATATATATTTGGGTTGAGTAAGAAGTTAGTTATTCTCACATAGATTTTTAGCAATGGCATTATGAAATATTATTTATTTATTTTTTATTAAGGTTTATTTTGTCTCGTGTTTATAAAGCATCACCTTTCTTCCCACGAGTTGCTACATCATAATGAACATAATGTAATGAACAGTTGTAAGAGGAAGTATAGACTGAAGATGTTATGCAAGAGTGGTTTTCAAGTACTTGTTCAACTTTTTTTTTTTTTTTCTTTTAATAGCTCATGTCTGGCTCCTGCCAATCTTTTTGATGATGATTTTAAAATAGATTCTATCAGATAATGGGACAAGAAGTTGGCAATAAGCAAACAGCTATGTTAGAAGAGAACTGGGAGGTAACGTCCGTTTGGGTGTGGAAAGATGTTTGGCTTTCTCATTGACCCAGCTTATTCATTCTAGATTTGCTGACTTCTTGTTTGCTTCTTATGAAACAGATTCTCTGACAATCCAAATAGACTAGGCACTCTTTTGATGTACACTGTTGATTAATCCAAAGCTTAAAGCATGCTCTCCAGTGTGTAATATCAGATATTTATTAAAAACAAAACAAAAAACATTTCGGTCTTTGCAATATCTTTATAGAGCATAGATTCATTATAGAACACGGTTTCTTAATTTTAACAATATTATTGGGTGAGTGGGTGGTTATGCAGCTATAAAATAAACCTCATAAAAAATGTAAAACTTTCATACATTATTTATAAATACTAGAATCATTTTAGTTCCCTTGGCACTAATAATTTTAGAAAAGGCAGGAACATATCTTCCAACTATGGAGTTAATAGCAGAGGCAGACTGTACTCTTTTTTGCCTTGGGTAGCAGCCAAATTAAGGAAAAAAAAAAATCTGAATTTGAAATCAGCTCTGTCAGGCTATCTTGCCCCAGACACAACTACTGCTTCTATGGCTACAATACAGGTGATGATGCCCTTGCTATCATTATTGACATTGCTTCCAGGAACTTCATTTCTTTATTCATTGCCAACAATCAAAATCATTTATTTGCGTTCACATTAATATCTTCATCTTTGTTGTTGTTATGACAGCATTTCAGCTTTTGTGCCCTCTGGCCTTCTTCAGGTGTCTGTCAACCTAGATAAACTTCAGGGAACTTTTAAGTGAACACTTTATCTCCTCTATTGGGGTTGGTTGTTATTGTTCCACTTGCAACAAGAGTAGCTCAGTCGCTATTTTTGAAATGCAGCAGTAATTTAATTTACAATTAGGATAAAATTTTATATCTGTTATATCTCTCTCTCTCTCTCTCTCTCTCTATATATATATATATATATATATATATATATATTTGAGTATGATAGTTCAAATAGCAAGAATAAAAAAATAACCCAAAGAAACTAGTTGAATGGGAAAACTGAAATCTTATCATTCACATTGAGTTTTATATGTACACTAGCAGTATAGCCTGGCGTTGCTCAGGTGTAATGAAAGCTTTAAAATTAATCCATGGTCCTGGAGCTCAGACTCAGCCTAAAGAATATTTGTGAAGTTGGTGAGAATCAGATAAAAATTGTGGATTTGTATAAAGGACATACAGACAGATAAACAGACATATTGCCTTTTTATATATATATATATATTATCGATTTTTTGCACTATTGTAAGAACTGCAACTTTGAAACTTCTGAATATCGTTTCTTATGTCTTTGTCTATGAGTGTATCAAATTTGATTAAAATTGGACCACTCCTTCTATAACCCGTTTTTTTCAATTATCGATTTTCGATATTTATCGGGGGTACCTCGACACAAAACCTAGCTAAGAACACTCGCAGACGCTTATAGTACAACTGTAAATTTTCAAGAAAATCGCTTCAGCTGTTTCGGAGTCTATAGGTAACAGACACACACACACACACACAAAGTTCCATTTATAAATAAGTTTAGATGTATGTGTGTTGGGGGAAGGAAATTTACTGTTAAAAAATAGTTGTTGGTTTATTTTTTCTCTTATAGAAACTTGGCACTATACAATCTTTTTACTTTCTTTGACAAACTGTCAGTTAAGTGCCATACTCGCTTGGACAATCATATCTCTAAAGAGACATGGCTGACTTTACAGAAGATTATCCCACAGTATGTTGCCATTATTTTCTGCAGTAGACTGGTTGCCAGCCAAGGCTATAGAGCCCAATCTGTCCTGTTATTTAACCCATAACTGAAGGTGAAGAGACGGATTAATACCTTTCCCAAGGGTATTTGCACATAAGTGAATGCAAGGAATTCAACTAGAATTTAAACTTGGCTCACTGATTTCTTGTTCCAAGCTGATATCCACTGTACCACAATGCATATCTTAAATAACGTGACCTCTCATGGCTTAAATACTTATTATATTACCAAAATTCAATTCAGTTTTGCATATTTTTTCTCACTGATTTTATTAGTTTATTTTATGATTATTAAATTTTGGTTGATTCAATTAACAGATTTTTTGTATGAAAATATATTTTGCATTTTTTTTAATATGATTTAGAAATTTTTCATTCTTGAGGAAAATTAAGTTAACCACTGATCTTCATTCAATTTCATGTGTGAATTGAATATAAAACTGGACCCTGATTTTGTGTTATTTTCTCAAATATGGTTGTAAAAGTGTATCTTCATTCTGTGTTACTCTTATAAAAAGAAAAAAAGAAGTCTATTAAACTCAAAATGAATGTCAATATAAAAAAATATATAAAAAATGGTCTATTAAACTCAAAATGAATGTCAATATAAAAAATATATAAAAAAATGGTCTATTAAATTCAAAGTGAATGTCAGTATAATTTGATAGGATGCTTTTTTTTCCCTAACATTTTTGTATTTTTCTATTCCAATTGTATTTTGATTTTCTTTTGTAGCCATATTTGTATAACCTGGTACAAAGTCAGGGTCTGTTTTTACATTCTTTTCACTTTGAATTGAACATTGACTGTCATAAATACAGTTATAAAATCAGTTCCAACTTCTCATTATGCTTATGTTATAAACTGAACCACTATTTTGGAAATGTAAAACTTTTCTATAAAAATAAAACAAACAAATGTCATATTCAAACAAAACCAAGTAAATTGGAAAAATATATTTTTCAACCAAAAGCCTCTTTTTATTTCAATTAACTGAAACTTAACCTTTCCTGTACATGGTAATTTTTTTTTTTATTTTCCTTATAAAACTTGGATGAAATCTAATGACATGTATATTTTCTTTTTATTTATCTGTTTTTTGTTTTTTTTTAAAAACTCTCCTGTATTATCCTAATGTCAGTAGAGTGCTTTGTTGGTTTGAGATAAACACTCCCTTCTTCCTGTGCTGATTGTTTCCTCTGGGGTAACAATGAAGGTGAGCTGCATTGAAGGTGTGCCATGATAAGATTTGAGTAGGGATTGTTACCACAAGTTGACCAATAAAATGGATTACATAATAATACACAAAATTGGTGTATTCTCTTATCAACTCTCTTCCCCTCCACTTTTTTTTGTTTTTGGTCATTGACAAATATTAGCTATCCTTTTGGTCATCTGTCAACCTCATTGTTCAAATTCACCCAGTCTTAAATTAATGTTCAATTTATTTATTTTTTATTTATTTATTTTTTTAAGAAATTAAAAAGAACTTCTATTACTGTATTTATAAACACCATTATCTTTTGCTTTCTAGCCCACAATATGTCATGCTGCTTGTTTACTTACTGTACAGTGAATGAGATACAACACTTTATATTGTGCATACATAGCTATTTGAATGAAATGGTATAAAAAGAAAATTACTTTTGCTCTAGTTTAAACTGTTTTTAGAGTTTCAGTACATGATATAGTGAATTCATTTTATAATATTAGATAAAATGCTTATATCATGAACTTTTAATATTAAAATTTTAAAACTTACTGCAATAATTTAAATATCTTTTTAAAAATTTTAATTTAAGTTCTGATTACAAAATGTTGGTGTAGAAAAATGTATCTAAAACCAGATTTAAAATGGTTTAATTTAATATTTAGTCATGTTTTCAGATCCTTCATACAAACACAGGCACCCCTCAAGGCTCTATCCTAGGTCTTCTTTTCTGATTTTCATCAATGATCTTCCAGATGTAAGGCAGTTCCCAAGTAGTCATCTATGCCGATGACAACACCATTTACGCTTGTCTCGATAAGAAATCTGCTAAGGCTGACAAAGTAGTTAAATCTGCTGTTGCACTTCAAAAGGACCACCAATCTGTGATTAAATGGGGTAGGAAATGGCTTGTAAATTTTACCTTTTGCCACCTTCTGCACATCAGTAGCATTTCTATCACCCCAGTGGCTTGGGGTGAAATTATGATAAAAAAAATGAAATAATTTGATTGATGTCTATCAGAAAAGCTTAATTTTTGTAATTAAAAATGTTATAAAAATAATGTAAATTTTGTAAAAATAGGATTTGATGAAAATTAGTCAAAGTAGGTATTATTTCGTGAATTTTGAAAAGAAAATTATTTTTTGAAATAATGGCTGTGTGTTATCTATCAACTCAGTTTAAAGGTCTGATGAATGTTGATTCACTTTCTTTACCTATAAGTGATTAAAGTCTGTTTAGCAAGAGAGTTGAAGTATGGATAGCTAAAAATCTCAAAACATAATGCACATTATCAAAAGGGCATTACAAAAACACACACATTACACCATTTGTGATGGTGAAGTATACTTTTGTATGTGTGTGTGTGTGTGTGTGTGTATATATATATATATATATATATATATATATATATACACACACACACACAATAAAACTTTGTCTAAAAAAGTTTGCTTTAACCAGAAAACTATTACATAAAGTGCTCAATACACAATGCATCAAAAGTATAGAGCTATTTAATATGTTAAATATGGGAATACAAACCCTCAGCTACTACTGTACCTAAGAGGATTAGTATTTTTTGTGTGTGTGTATATATATATATATATATATATATATATATACTTTTTTTTTTCTTTTTTTTTTCTTAATGACGAGAGATGCCTTGTTGTATTCTCTTGAATTTCCTCGATGTCTTGAAATCTTGTGCTTTTCTACTTTACTTTATTTTTTTTGGAGAGAAAAAAAAAGGCAAGAGGATGGGGATCTGGAGAATATGGTGGTTGGACCTGGAGAATGTTGTTCTTGCCCAAATCTGCTTCAGAAGCCATGGTCACTCATGCAATATATATATAGAGAGAGAGAGAAAGAGAGAGACCTTTTCACTTGTAGTAGATGGTAGCATAAAAAAATAAATTATTACGCTTATATATAATGCTCATGTTATTAATGTCAGAAGTGGAATTAGCGTGCTAAGTTCAAATTCTGACATTCTTTTTTGTTGTTTTTTCTATTATTGCCCTTGGAAAAGGTATGTGTCTATCTTTCTCCAGCTGTGGGTTAAATATCAGGGCAGACAAGGGTTCTGTTCCCTTGGATAAAAGAAAATTCTTAACTATACCTGTAAATAATAGGGTAGATGAAGATTTTTAAACTTGGTAAGGCAATTGATGTAGAAGGGCAACTTTGAATTCAAAATTACTCTGTGAAGGGATGAGCTCCACCAGACCATCTTGTCATTGACATACACATTGCTGCTCCAATTGCAGTGTTTATGGTGATCTTATGCATCTAATGGGTTATGAAACAAGTTAATGATGTTTTTCTGGTAAGAATAAACAAGTTCTTTATTTTTACACTGTTTAACTTTACACTTTAAGTAGTAAAACAGAACTGTGCTAGTCTTACAGATTTTTCTGAGTTTGATCCTCACTGGGTGTCCTACTCATGTTGCCTTATGCCAGACTAAGATGAGTTTAGTAGGTACCCTTTTTTTTTTCTTTGAAAGCTTAAAATAATTGTCACCCAAAGCGAATCACTTTCTTTTTTTCCTTATCCACTTCATCTCCCTCCCTGGTTTTTTTCTCTGTTAACACTTTAACATTTTACATTCTCTCTCCTCCTCCCTTGGCTTTCTTTCTTTCATTTTTGGCTTCCCTTTCTCTCTGTCTTATGTGCTTGGCCCTCACTTACTTTCTTCTAATCCAACTCTCTTTCTTTTGCTCTCTTTTTTTTTTCCAGACAACTCAGTGTGGGGTAAAAGTATGGTTAGTCTGGTTGATCATAATACTACTGAGTGAGTGAGATTGTGCCTCACAGGGTGTCCCAGATAAAAATGAACAATAAACAAACCCAGCAATGATTGTGATATTGTAACATCAATCTGCTTCACCTAACCAATTTTCTTCTTAGATGTTTTTTCTTATCACTTGTCTCATTTTCTTTGATTTTAATTAACCAACTTTTGTTTTTTTATTAGTTTTCTGTTTTTTCTTACCTTCTTCGATTATTTCTTAAACTGAATTTTTTTTTTAACTTCTAATATTATGATATTTTAGTCATAGTTGAAAGTATAGAAAAGGAAACTTTAAAAAAATCTGTATTATAAATATAACAAAAATGTTAAGGTTTCAAATAACTTTAATTTATTTAAAGCACTTTTTGATTCTTACAAATGATATTTCTGGTGGGTGAATGTCAAAAAGATTCACATGAATTTTCTTTTTTTCTTTTTCATTCATTTATTTTCTTCCAGCTTTCCTTTCTAAATATTAAAAACAAGAGATTATCTTTCATGGAAATATTAACATCTTTGCTGCCTTTTTGTTTGTTCCAATTTTTCCTTTTTTAAAAATGAGTTAATTATGACAAGTGCAAAATGTTAGGAATGAGAGACATATAGAATTGAAAGCACAATAGATAGATTTCAAACTTTAGGATAGAACACTTACCGGTACATTTACAAACTTTTTACAAGGGCATTTTTATTAGTAGGAGGATCATAGTAAATTTTATCATATTTATTGTACAGCATAAGTGTTTGGTAATCAGCCTTTTAGCTGTTAAACTTGTGCTGTTTTGTTTATTTTCTCTCCCTCATAAAACATGAAATTTTTTTTTTTTTTCTTTTTTTAACTATGTACCTTCAGGACATAGGCAATCATGGCTCTTCACAAATTCTTTTTCTTTATTATCTGTCAATTGCTATGACTAATTGGGAAAGACAGTGGAGTGGTTTTGAATTCAAAGTAGTCTTCCTTTTAGACTGGCTCCTATGCAAAGAAAAAAAAGCCCAGTTTACCATTCTATTTAGCTTGTAATTGAAAGGTGAAGTGACGAGTTCATACCTTTTTGAAAAGTATTAGTTTGAAAGTGAATATAGCAGACTTAGCTTGAATTCAAACTCTGCTTGCTGATTCCACTTTCTATATCCAACGTTCATGCTATGTGCACATCCCATAATATGATACATTTCTAATTATCCACTTATTTTTTTATTTTTTTTTTATTTGGTATCATCCCGAGACAAGGGTGTTACAGGGTTTGGAAAAATTAGGAATAAAATCATTAATAGTGAGTAGAAAGAGAAAAGTGTAATCGAGAGGACAGTAGATAGTGATTAACATTCCATTTAAATTTTTGCAGATTAAAGTTGGCAGGAAAGCATGGAGCTGGAAGGGAGTTACACAGGTGAAAAGTACAGGAGAAAAAACTGTTAGCATAGATTTTAAGGCTATATCTAACCAGCTCAACAGTAAATTGAAGAGATCTTGACACCACTTATATAAACTTACATAAATTAATGTTTTAGGAGATGTATTCAGATGCAGATTATATACATTATCTATATATTCCCACTGTCATGATTGGGCTTACCTCTCTTTTCTATAAATATTTACATCATAATTCTTCTATCAAGCTCTCTTCTTTGATAGCTTGACGGCATGAATTTAAGCCTACCACTAGATTGGTTACGTGGCCTAATCATTTTACTGTTGAGATAGGTAGATGTAACCATATGTTCTATTTTAACTGTTTTTCTCATATTTCTCACCTGTTGAAATCTCTTTTAGCTCCTTGCTTTTCTTCCACCTACAATCTTTGAAAATTTAAATGTAATGTCGATCATCATCATTTGTCTTGTTCTTTCATTGTTCTTTCACCTTACTAAAATCTTCTCATTCTCTTTCATTCTCTTGGGTCTTAGTGGTGTTATTGCCTTGCTTTGGGCAAAATTATTTAAAATTTAAATAAAACTTTTGATATTAAATAGTTTTAGCATCAGTCAGTTTAAATGCCATCAATGATACACACTTGGGCAATCATGTCTCGAAAGATTTTCCTGCAATAGGTTGCCATTACTTTCTGTGATAGACTGGTTGCAAACTAAGGCTATAAAACCTAATCTGTTTTGCTATTTAACCCATAGCTGGAGGGAGAAGTGACAAATTAATAACTTTCCCAAGGGTATTTGTATATAAGTGAATGCAATGCATTTAACTGGAATTCGAACTCGGCTCTCTGATTTCTTGTTCCAAGCTGATATCCTCTGCACTACAATCTACATCCAGTTTTTGCATAGTTTACAGATATTGACAATTAACCAATACTTAGGATATGAAAAAGTCACTTTTTACACTAAGGTCTGGACCAAGGAGAGAAGCAATGGAGATTTGTCACAAGGGAGAAGTGTGCTCAAAGGAAAGAAAACAGCACAGCAACATGCATTTGTTGCAATCGACGCTATCCCTTCTGCATCGGCTTGTACAGCCATAACAGATGATGTCCTGCCATCAACAGCTGAAGCATAATTTTTGGGGCACAGATCCATTGGGTTTCTTGAGACCATTTGATGTCACGTACACTAAATGTAAATTGTGGATCACTAAAACATTATTTCACTCATTGTGTGTGTGTGTGGTCAATGTTGCTTACAAAATTAGGAGTTACTATAAATTATGTTGCCAATAACTTAGCAGTATTTATTGCTTTTATTGTAGTAGTTAACAAAATGGTCCAACTAGTCTGTATCTGATGTACTAATTATAACTCAAGGAACATAAAGTTCATATGACCAAGACAGGAAATAAGACAGTTTTTTAAGCTTAACAAGAACAATAATTTATTTCCCATTTATATGTTCACACAAAAAGGTCTTGTGTTTTAATGTCAGAAAATCATGGTTCAATTGTAACGCTTTCATATACAGAGCATATAAAATAGTGGTTGGATTTTAGTCAGGATACAGTTCTACTTCCTCCCACCCAAATTTGTTGATGTGCAGTAAGAAGAAATCCCACAAGTGTATTTTATACATGTAGGTCTCTCCTTCATGAAATTCAAACAGGGTTCATTTATATTAGTCCTGTAATAAATGACAGCATTACAAAATATATTTTACTGAGTTCTTATCACACACATTCTTCCTTTTAGCCATCCCACCATCACTTTCTGTCGAGTTATTATATCAAATTAGACTCTTGTGTCCTGTCACAAAATGAACATTGAATTTTATATTTATTATATTGCTTTTCATAGAAAAACTAATTTAAAAAAATAAGAATGAGAAAATAGGATTTCTATTTAATAATTCTTGCCTGTTTCTTTATTCTTATTGAAGGCAAATGTTTTTTCTGAAGTTTCACTGCCAATCCTCTATTTTTCTCATTAATTGTTGAATGCCTTTTAGTACTTGCTGCTTTTTAACTTTTTTTACACACACACACATATA